>QXTE01000055.1:7237007-7678130 GCA_003942145.1 Platysternon megacephalum | reverse complement strand
ATCACTCTCGTCGCCGCGCTGCCGTAGCCGCCTCCTCCTCGCCTGGCTTTTCTGGTCCTGGTTCAGCATAAACTGCACTATAATGCGCGAGGTGTTTACAATGTTCATGACTGCAAACTTGAGCTGAGCGGGATCCATCCTTGCCGAGGTATGGCGTCTGCTCAGTTCTCCACGGAAAAAAGGCGCGAAATGGTTGTCTGCCGTTGTTTTCACGGAGGGAGGGGGAGGATGTTCCCAGAACCGCCCGCGACAATATTTTTTGTCCCATCAGGCATTGGGATATCGACCCAGAATTCCAATGGGCAGGGGGGACTGCGGGAACTATGGGATAGCTATGGGATAGCTACCCACAGTGCAACGCTCTGGAATTCGACGCTAGTCTTAGTACATGGACGCGCACCGCCGAATTACTCTGCTTACTGTGGCCGCGTACAATCGAATTTATACAATCGGTTTCAAAAAATCGAATTCCGTAAATTCGGACTAATCCCGTAGTGTAGACGTACCCTTAGGAAGGAACGAGTGGCACATACAAAATTGGAAATGACTGCATAGAAAGGAGTACTGTGGAAAGGGATCTGGGGGTCACAGTGGACCACAAGCTAAATATGAGTCAACAGTGTAATGCTGTTGCAAAAAAAGCGAACATCCTTCTGGGATGTATTAGCAGGAGTGTTGCAAGTAAGATACAAGAAGTAATATTTCTGCTCTACTCTGCACTAATTAGGCCTCAACTGGAGTATTGTGTCCAGTTCTGGGCGCCACATTGCAGGAAGGATGTGGACAAACTGGAGAGAGTCCAGAGAAGAGCGACAAAAATAATTAAAGGTCTAGCGACAAAAATAATTAAAGGTCTAGAAAACATGACCTATGAGGGAAGATTGAAAAAATTGGGTTTGTTTAATATGGAAAAAGACGACTGAGAGGGGACATGATAATAGTTTTCAAATATGTAAAAGGAGGAGGAAGATTTTTTTTTTTTTCTTAACCTCTGAGGATAGGCCAAGAAGCAATGGGCATAAATTGCAGCAAGAGAGGTTTAGTTTGGACACCAGGAAAAACTTCCTGTCAGGGTGGTTAAGAACTGGAATAAATTGCCTAGGGAGGTTGGGGAATCTCCATCATTGGAGATTTTTAAGAGGTTAGACAAATACCTGTCAGGAATGGTCTAGATAATACTTAGTTCTGCCATGAGTGCACGGGACTGGACTAGACGACCTCTCGAGGTCCCTTCCAGTTCTATGATTCTATGATAAATGTATGAAACTTCATACAACATGTGGCAGATAATTTCCTACTTAAAAAATTTTACTAAACTGAAGCAGAGAGGTTAAATGACACACACCAACTATATGGCAAAATTCAGATCTCATTATTCCGAGTCCTGTACTTCAAACACCAGACCATGCTTCCTCACATAGAGGCAAATTCCTATACTTCACATGATGCAAGCATCAACTAGCAAATCCACTCACCTACTCACATTATGCTAAAATCAGATGGTGACTGATAAGGCAGAGCAGTGTCTCAGGAGGGAAGCTCCATAAGAGGCAAAGGAGGCGTTACCCTTTACCTTACCATGCACACACTGGTAGCAAGTATCACAATTCTTCTAAACAGTGAGTTGTCCAGTGTTGACCCGGGTTCCTCTGACCCAAGTTTACAAGATAACACGTGTTCCTGCTTAACATCCTTAATTTAAAATGGGCTAGTATTTTCCTGGTGGTTGAATATTCTTTTTCCTTACTTCCTTTCATTGCCTCCCTCTTTTATTTTTATTTCTTTTTAACTGTAATAGTGCAGATTTATCAAACTAACAAATAGAACTCAACAATGTTCATGAAAAGGAGTAATTCTTGATATTGAGAGATTCTTCCACAGAATATAAGATTACAGTCAATACATGGATCACTGAAGTCAAACATTGTTTTACAATGACAAAAGAGATCCGAGGGTCTATTTAAAATACTAATCCTTAGGCTCCAGACAAAATTTGTCCAATCTTTAGACTGCACTTCTTGGCAAGTCAAAGATATATTTTTGTCTACTTTATACTGGTTAAAGGAGTGAACAGAAAAGAAGTTTTAAGTTTTTCTAATCCCCATTGAGAGAGAAACTATAAGAGAATTCCATTTGATGTGGTATTAGGCAAGCAATATACAGAAGTCTAATAAATGGATCTAAATGAAGTTAATTAGGGCTGTCAATTAATCGCAGTTAACTGACGCGATTAACAAAAAAATTAATCACGAGTAATCGCAATTTTAATTGCACTGCTAAACAATAGAATACCAATTGAAATTTATTAAATATTTTGGATGTTTTTCTACATTTTCAAATATATTGATTTCAATTACAACACAGAATACAAAGTGTACACCGCTCAATTTATATTATTTTTTATTACAAATATTTGCCCTGTAAAAATGATAAACAAAAGAAATAGTATTTTTTCAGTTCACCTCAGACAAGTATTGTAGTGCAACTTACAAATGTAGATTTTTTGTTGTGGTTGTTACATAACTGCACTTTGGAGTAGTTATGAAGCACCTGGAGGAGAGGAAGGTGATCAGGAACATTCAACATGGATTCACCAAGGGCAAGTCATGCCTGACCAACCTGATTGCCTTCTATGATGAGATAACTGGCTCTGTGTATATGGAGAAAGCGGTGGATGTGATATATCTTGACTTTAGCAAAGATTTGATATGGTCTCCCACAGTATTCTTGCCAGCAAGAAAAAAAAAAGAAGAAGTATGAACTGGATGAATGGACTATAAGGTGGATAGAAAGCTGGCTAGATTGTTGGGCTCAATGGGTAGTGATCAATGGCTCAATGTCTAGTTGGCAGCCGGTATCAAGTGGAGTGCCCCAGGGGTCGGTCCTGGGGCTGGTTTTGTTCAAAATCTTTACTAATGATCTGGATGATGGGATGAATTGTACCTTCAGCAAGTTCGCAGATGACACTAAGCTGGGGGGAGAGGTAAATACACTGGAGGATAGGGATAGTGTCCAGAGTGACCTAGAGAAATTGGAGGATTGGGCCAAAAGAAATCTGATGAGGTTCAACACTTAGGAAGGAAGAATCCCATGTACCACTACAGGATGGGGACCAACTGGCTAAGCAGCAGTTCTGCAGAAAAGGACCTGGGGATTACAGTGCACAAGAAGCTGGATATGAGTCAGCAGTGTGCCCTTGTTGTCAAGAAGGCCAATGGCATATTGGGCTGTATTAGTAGGAGCATTGCCAGCAGATCGAGGGAAGTAATTATTCCCCTCTATTCGGCACTGGTGAGGCCATACCTGGAGTATTCTGTCCAGTTTTGGTCCTCCCAGTACAGAAGGGATGTGGACAAATTGGAGAGAGTCCAGTGGAGGGCAACAAAAATGATTATGGGGCTGGGGCACATGACTTACGAGGAGAGGCTGAGGGAACTGGGGTTATTTAGTCTGCAGAAGAGAAGAGTGAGGGGGGATTTGATAGCAGCCTTCAACTACCTGAAGAGGGGTCCAAAGAGGATGGAGCTAGGCTTTTCTCAGTGGTGGCAGATGACAGAACAAGAAGCAATGGTCTCAAGTTGCAGTGGGGGAGATCTAGGTTGGATATTAGGAAACACTATTTCACTAGGAGGGTGGTGAAGCACTGGAATGGGTTACCTAGGGTGGTGGTGGAATATCCATGCTTAGAGGTTTTTAAGGCCTGGCTTGACAAAGCCCTGGCTGGGATGATTTAGTTAGTGTTGGTCCTGCTTTGAGCAGGGGATTGGACTAGATGATCACCTGAGGTCTCTACACTCGAAAACAAAACAATGTAAAACTTTGGAGCCTACAAGTCCACTCAGTCCTACTTCTTGTTCAGCCAATCGCTAAGACAAACAAGTTTGTTTACATTTACAGGAGATAATGTTGCCCACTTCTTATTTACAATGTCACCAGAAAGTGAGAACAGGCGTTCACATGGCACTTTTGTAGCCAGCATTGCAAGGTATTTATGTGCTAGATATGCTAAACATTCGTATGCCCCTTCATGCTTCAGCTGCATGCTTCCATGCTGATGACGCTCGTTAAAAAAATAATGTGTTAATTAAATTTGTGACTGAACTTCTTGGGGGAGAATTATATGTCTTCTGCTCTGTTTTACCGGCATTCTGCCATGTATTTCATGTTACAGTAGTCTCGTATGATGACTCAGCACATGTTGTTCATTTTAAGAACACTTTCGCTGCAGATTTGACAAAACGCAAAGAAGGTACCAATGTGAGATTTTTAAAGATAGCTACAGCACTCGACCCAAGGTTTAAGAAACTGAAGTGCCTTCCAAAATCTGAGAGGGATGAGGTGTGGAGCATGATTTCAGAAGTCTTAAAAGAGTAACACTCCGAAGGAGAAACTACAGAACCCGAACTACCCACAAAAAAATAAAAAATCAAAAAAAAAATCAACCTTCTGCTGATGGCACCTGACTCAGATGATGAAAACGAACATGTGTCAGTCCGCACTGCTTTGGATTGCTATCCAGCAGAACCTGTCATCAGCCTGAACGCATGTCCTCTGGAATGGTGGATGAAGCATGAAGAGACATATGAATCTTTAGTGCATCTGGGATGTAAATATCTTGCAACGCCAGCTGCAACAGTGCCACGTGAATGCCTGTTCTCACTTTCACATCTTCATTTATTAATGGACCTACTAACTTGGGCAGGTTCTTCCTCCCACCCCAATATACTTTTAAAAACTCTTCTGATTCCTTTCACATCAAGGTAATTAATTCATTTTATTCATGGCTCTCACCTTTTTCCTTGTGTGTTAAACTCCTTCTATCTAGTTTTGTTTCCTCTCCCCTTCTTCAATCCCAGTGGAGTTTCTTTTCGATCCCAGAAGTTTGAGTAGATACTTATTGATCCACCATGGCCACTTGGTTTTCTTTGCATTTTCCATTTTCGGAGGGACTATAGTTTGTTGCACTTTATTTAGTCTTTTACTTTTCCCAGCACTTCTCCTACACCAATGGATTTTAATACTTCCTCCCATTATATGTTCACTAAATTCCCTCAAAATTATATCTTGTAGTCCAACTCTGACTAGCTCCAACTGAACTACATTTTTAACACTAAAACTGGCTGCTCCAGATTAGAGGTCAGCTATATTAACATATATGGAGAATTATACATTGCAGCTAACTATACTTGTGTTTGTGCAGCAGATAAATGGAGAAACTTTGGTTTCCCATATGATCATTATGACAATACTGAATACCCAGAAAGAATACCCTAAAGTTTGGAGGATAAGAAATTAAACTTAAAGATATACATTATCTTCACATGAAAATGATGGTTTAGATGAGATGTAAGTCATTGAACTATTAACATCTATATTAATTTCTGAAAAGAATAATTTGTATCAACAGCAGTACGCAGAGACTGAAAAGTAAAATGATATGAAAATAATTGTCTTGAACAGACATCATGTTACCAAAGTTATTTTCCAACTGCAACCAGCTTTGAAAGTCATTTGGAAGGAAGATATTTTTAGACTGCAAAGCTATGTTACTAAATAGACCTGCTTAGTTACTAAGATAAGGAGGATCACTACAACTACTTTTGCTTTCTCACTTCATTAGCTTATTCATTGCTCTGCTTCATTCTTTTCTTCTTCATGAACTGCAAATCTGCTGTGCAAGTAATCCATATTTGCTATTCAATATGGCTGCCCCAACATCTCAATAAATTGAGAACAAGAAACTTAGTTAAATTTTAAACTTTTAAACTCTCAATTTAAATGCCCTAGGATCAAAGACTTTCATTGCTCACAGACCAATTCATAGAAAGAAACCAGTTTGATTTCTAATCAAGAAATGCCGCTATTTCTTGGAAATATTTCAGTGTGTAGACCTGAAGCATCCAATCCAGCTGTGCTGAGAGTGTCTGCCAAACATCCGTAGAAGTACTAAGAGGAGTCGCCAGACTAATAGACGTAAACAAGACAGACTGCCAGGAACAGCATTGGGAGATATCCTGGCCAGGGGAGAAGGCGCCAGTCTTACTCTGACCAGACACACCATTTTAAAAGAATAACAAAAGTATTTCTAGAAAAGTGGCCTAAGAATTCTGTTGTTTGGTTAAAATACTCTGAAAAGGGAAATGAGTAACAGACGGATTATTAGTTGTTGGACATATGCTTAAAACAGATTAGCATGTTTTTAGTTAGCTCCTGAAAATCCAGGGATAACAATTTAAACAAGTAACTGGTAACTGAGCAACATTACTACCAAAAAAGTAATAAAATAACCTTGAAGTGTGAACAAAAGTCTTACACTGCAATCTGCTGGATGGTAGCAAAATTACAACAGAATTGCTTTGAACCAGCAAATGTATGAAAGTGTTCAAATTAATTATTGATCATCCCTCTTCTTTTTAAATGACTTTTGCATATAATGTATTAAAGAATCCTTGATAGAAAACATTATGTATTAAAGTTGACCAAATCTCTTTGCCAGGGAATAGAACCAAAAAAACACACTGCTCCATAGTGGAAAATTTTTACACTCCACTATAAGTAATGACTCTTGCATGATTTTATAGTGATTAATTATAGAAGAGTGACATTGATCAGAAATTAAGTTAATTATTTTCAGCGACTGAAAAAAATATGCTGAATACTCAGTATACAGAGGCTTGAGTGAAACCAGTGCCACTCCCACTTGTCATGACATGCTGCCAATGGGCCCTAGTATGGATCAGCATTTTACACACTGGGTCATGACTAATAGGTATGGTTATTTGCTTGATAAAGATTTGGTAAATTTGGAGGGCAGGGCAGGATCGAAGTAATCTTTCCTTTATCTCTTAATTACCTGGTCTTTTTTTCTCCTCCTCTCCTCAATCTTGCTTTCCCGTGCCCTCATCACAATTGGCCAGGAGAAAAGTTCTGCTCCTCTCCTGCAGATTGTCCTTTTTGTGACTCCCAGATGCTCAGTAGGAACAATTAACACAAGCTCTTCACTGAATGTTGGCTAACCCAGGTTGTGAGCTGATTTAGGAAAATACTGTTGTGACACACAGCAGGGCTTCTTGTGCTCAGTATGCTGCCCTGCTTCTAAGTACCAGACAAAATTTCTGCTTAGAGACCCTCCCAGAACAAA
Source organism: Platysternon megacephalum (assembly GCA_003942145.1). Lineage (NCBI taxonomy): Eukaryota > Metazoa > Chordata > Testudines > Platysternidae > Platysternon > Platysternon megacephalum. The sequence continues at coordinate 7,670,989 of QXTE01000055.1, read as the reverse complement.
TACGAGATTGTTTCTTGAGCAACTAGCAAGTGAAGATTGCTGTTTTATATCACAGATTGCTCTAAATAGCTGTCAGCATAACCCATTCAGAAACATTGAATTTGCTTTAAAAATGGTTAAAAACAGAGGAAGAAAGGAACTGTCATGCCAGATCAGACTAGTTGACCATCTAGTTTGATATCCTGACTGACAATGGCTAATATCACACACTTCAGAGAAAGGTGCAAGGTACTTATTAATGGATAAACATGAAACACTCTGCACATAGGAGGGAAAGTGGTGGTTTTTCCTAACCTATTAGTGGTCATTTTACGCCCTAAAGCATAAGGGATGAAATGCCCCTAGTACATTTCTAAGGCTATGTTTACACTAGCACTTTTGTCAGTAAAACTTATGTCACTCAGGGGTGTGAAAAAACAACATCCTCTGTCATTAAGCATAATGCAAGCAGATCAACACACCCTGCTTGCACTGGTTTCAATTGCTGGAAAATTTTGATCAAAAGATACCTCACCAAGTCCCTTCCCAGGGGTCACACCTTTGCTTTCTTGATGAATTAGACAACAATGAAAGAAGTCAGAATAGGACTTGCTCATAACAGCATGCTAAAATTACTACATAGCAATATTCTTTCATTGGGCCTTTTTCTGAATTTTTCCGTGTTCACATTGACACTCAGTGTTAATACACTTTCAAGGTAATTACAAATTCTTCCTATCCCCGTGCAATTTAGCCAAAAGTCATTTGTCTCGTGACATGAACTCAACTGCATTTATGATTTTACTTATGGCTTTACTGATTTAAACTGTTTTAGAGATTGTACATTTAAAGCTGTTTCATTCTTTTTTTATTGAAAAGTGATTAGGATTCTTTAGTGGCCAGATGGTATACAAATATTATTTATTACTACTATTAATACCAGACTCAATAAGTCACTAAGGAAACAAATACTCATCTTCAAAAGTATTATTACGCCATTTTACAGATCACAGGTACACCCTCACCTGGAATTCTAGGTTCAGTTCTCATCACCTCATCTCAAAAATGAGCAAACAAAATTAAGGGAGAGGAGGGTGTGACATGATAATTAGGGGCATGGAAAAACTCACATGAAGATTGTATGGAAAGACTGTTTACCTTTGATAGAAGACATGATAAAAGCATACACAACAATGAATGGTATAGAAAAGGTAGATTGGGAACTTTTATTTACCTTCTCGTACAATTCACCGGGACATTAAATGAAAATCAAAAAGTGGCAAAACTCAAAACTGATATAAGTATGTACCTTTTCACCCAGTGCATAATTAGCCTGTGGAATTTATTATCACAGATTATTGTTGAGGTGAAGAGTTATCAAGATTTAAAAATATAGATATTTATGTGGATAAGAATTTTTATTTAGTTTATTAACAAACACAAGAACTTTGCAAGAGAAAAAAAAATTGTGCTTCATGATATAAAACAATGTCTTCTGGGAGTTAGAAAGAAACTTGCCCTGAGAGATGTTATACTGTAATTGTCTAATGCAGGTTTTTTTTAAACCTTTTTCTGAAGCATCTGAATAGTGGTCACTGTTGGTGACAGGATTCTGGATGAGATGGACTGATTCAGTATGACAATTCTTACGTTCATAATTACCAATTCAAGATTCAGATCTACAAAAAAATATTTTTCCTCTGATGAGCCAAAATGATACTAATATTTGTCTTTTAATATTTTATAAGAGACTTTTTAAACAAAATTCTCTAGTATCTTAAAAGTGATGTACCTTTCCTGTTTAAGAGCATATTCCAGCATTTTGATTCTCCGCACTAGATCCTTCTTCAGATTTTCTTGTCCCTTCCTTTCCCCTTGAAGAAAGGCAATTTGGGCCTGGAAAAGACAAAACTCTACTTAGAAAAGTTCAAAAAAAGGCAAATTGTTTCCCCAATATAGTTGCATGACAGATATATTAAGGGTCCCATCCACCCGCAACCCCTTCTGAATCATTTCACAACTGATTCCGTTTAACACTGTTTAAAAGCAGTTTGGCTACTGCAAACCAGGCACAACTATCATTTTGACCATATCAACTCTCTTCGAATTCCTCCCCTGGCTCCCCCTTCTCTATTGCCTCAAACATAAGCAGCTCGTCTTTGCTTTCAAGACTCTTCACAGTCAGTCCCCAGCATATCTGTAATCTCTCATTCACAAGCAAGCTACCAGTGCTCATCTCCGATTAGCCCACGATGCCAGCCTCCACTGCCCATGTTACATTTTCAAACAAGCATCTTTGGGCATTCTTCTATGCTGCCCGCCCCATGCACTTCAGCTGAAGTATTCTCTGTAAAAATCCACAAAATCACCGGCTTATCCATCTTCAAATCCCTCCTCAAAATATCTCCTTTGTTAAATTTCTTTTGTAGGCATCACAATATTAGGTTGCTAGTATTCAGAGACCAGTGCCTATCATACTAACAAACATTACCTCATAATCTGTCGTCTCTTGTCTTATACTAAGACTGTAAGCTCCTTGGGCCAGGAACAGTCTTTTTGATCTGTGTTTGTACTGTAAATTATTAATAATAAGGCTGTTATAAAACTATCCATACTTTGCACTGACAAACCCTTTAAACCATGACCTCATTAAAGACTCCAAAATAATAAACAGGAGTTAAAGAAATATAGTAATTTTTAATTGCCTCACATAGCAATTAAATTTGGTCTGAGGGCTAAGCATTCAAGCAAATATAAAAAACAGATAAATAGCATCCAAAAAAACGTAGGCAGAAAAAGACACAAACAACATGTAAGAGGAGAATGTCTTGAGTTGAATGATAACTGAAGTAGTATGTAAATAGGTTAGATATTTCGTAGATATCTATATTGCAGGTCAAGGGATTTCTTTAAAGTTAATGAAAGGAAAAGGAAAACTTAAAGGCTGAGCCTTTATTTAAATGTTGGAAAAAATAGACTATGAAGTTTATTCAGAGACATTGTTTATAAGAAATGTCAGTTGAACTAATACAAAAGGTTTTTGGAGGGAGGTGGGAGATATAAAGACACAAATGGCAGTTGGGTGCCTAACTCCCATTGACTCTGAATGGAAATTAGCATTTAACTACTTTTAAAAATCTCCTTTATGTCTAAAATTGTAATAGAGGATGTTCATGACCAATCATGCAAAAAGGCCGCCAACTGGTGCCCAAAAGAGTTATCTCTGGTACAAAACAGGTCCCTGAGCTCTTTCTAAACCGACTCATGGAACTCAGATGTTTGAGTAGTAGCCCTGACCACAGTTTCACCCACATCCTAGGCTGCCCATACCCAATGTCAGGGCATATTTATATCCTCATGAATTATCTGCTTAAGCTCCTGCCATATTTTTTTAGGGAGGAGAATCAAGCAAGATGGCGGGCTAATACTCTGCAATATGAAGGGTTTTGGCTACAGATCGGTAAACTCTTCCTCCAAGTTAATCCCATCATGATTATGACACAAAGGCCAATTTGTGGTGCTCTACTCTGGCAGCAGTTGATCAGGCCTGACATACTGATTACGCCTCACACCCTGTTGTCATAATCTGCATCTCAAAGGTGACATGTAAGATATCATTGGAAAACTAATAACTCACTGATCATTAATATTCTTGTATGATGTATGCACAGGATGTGTACAAAAAGTTATGAATATGTGCTAGAATCATTCTTAATGTGTTTGGCAAGCAAGGTATAAGCACAGTCTGTATTAAACAAAGGAATATGGGTTTAGCTCAATTTACATATAAGCAACAAACAGAGTCATCAAACAAGGCAGGAGATTGCAGAAACAGAAAATTTGCATTTTAGCAAACACCAGTGGAGGAAGAAAGAGCACGGAGCTTCCATCACCACCAGACTCTATGTTGCCTTCCTCAAAGCTTAAATAAGCTTTACTTACAGGGGTAACCCTGAGAAGAATCCATTTCAAAGCTTTACTGGTCACTAAAGACAGGGTGGCTGAACCTCAAGGCATTAAATAATTGAGTCAACTGTTTTTTTATAATACAGTAATATTGTATATAAAGTGTATAGAGAGGTCTTTTTTAAAAGCTAATGAAACACTGGTGATTAATGTATATATGAGGAAATTATATACATTTAATGATATTATGCTTTAAAGCCTGTGACCAAACAGGGAGAAACAGTTTCCCTCCCAGGCAGGAGGAAACATCACTGCTATCTACCTGTCTCCAAAGAAATTAAACAAGGTGTGACAAAAAACAATGGAAGCCCAAATTACATAGACATCAGTAGGGGGATGGGAAGATGACAGGAAGGGAAGAACAGCATGAGGTCATCCTGTCTGTAGAAGCAAGGTCAATGAACTTTGAGAGAGATGCTTTTCAAAGGTTTATGGGACTATAAAGGGAGGAGAAGCAAACTCCTAAGCTACTTGTTTGTTATTTTCAGTTTGCTTATTTCGGGAAAGGGAAATAGTGGCTGGGGAAAGCATTGAGGTAAAATGAAGGTACTGCCTTTTGAAGTTTTCTATATCAGGAGAGACAGTTGGTTCTTTGTTCTAAGTGTGGACTACATGACTGGCCAATTGAGGGCAAAAGAGTGAAAACTGCTCTTGAGAGCTTCTTAGGCCCAGAGAAGAATGTGGCTGATCCTGATGAGGAACTCCCACATTCAAAGATGTGGAATGTAGGAAAGTATTGTTTCTCATTTCATTGTGTCCCCTGAAATTCTGGTTTTGGGGGAGAGGAGGGAAGCATGCATATTGGAGGAAGGTTTTGAAGAACAGACTCTGTAGATGGTTTTTATCCATATGTCTTGAGTAGTACTGGCCCAAGTTAGTAAAATTACTACTATATTGTAGCTTTTTCTTGTTTCCAGGCTTCTGAAGAGCTCCTGGATTTGTCAAACAAGGAGTAAAAGGGGTGTTTGTGGGAACAAGAGCTCAAGTCTCCAGACTGTTTAAATATTTGACTGAAAACACTACTTGTTCTGCAACAGCCTGAGCTTGATCAAGTCATGGGACTAGTGTAAGGCTGCCAAAAAGAGACTGAACTAGATAAGATCAAGAAATGATGTCTGCCACACAAAACAGAGATGAAGAATGGGATGTAGCAACAGAGGTCAGAGGAATGATACAAAGGTTGATAGACCTTTGACCAGGTTTCAATTTTTTCAAGCCCTTGGGTTTAGACCTTTGCAGCTTACGCCAGGTCTAAACCCTGGAAAGAAAGACCCTGAAAATCACCAGGCAGGCCAAGGCTGCAGACTGAAGTCTCATTTCCGTGCATTCAAACTTATCAGGATTCTTCAGAGTGACTGCCCATTCACTTGCTTGGTAGTTTTATTGGTAAGTCTGGTAATGGACAAGCCCACTTTAGGGACCATGAAAAATTTATGGCCTCTCTTTCTTAAGACTATATAGTTTCTGGCATAATTTGTTCATGCCCCCACCCCCCTCTTCTTACAATGCCCTTCCATGCAGAGTACACAATATTTCTGTGGGATTCCCAAACTGGAAATGAGGTACTAGTGTTTCATTTGGTCATTTTCATAGGGTACACTGGAGGAACAGGGTAGATCTCCAATTCTTTATTATTATTATTTCCAAGGCTTTAGTGACCCTAATTTTTTGTCTTCAATTGATAAATATATACTGGACAATTACAATGAAATCAGCTTACTGTACAATGAAAAACCATTGCAAGATATGTATCTAAGCTTACAGAAAAAAGCTGTGATACTATACTTGAGAAATTTTAAACATAATTAAAGTAAAATTAAATTTAAAAAACACTGTAATGCATATGCAGAAGAGACAACATTGAGGTTACACATTAAGTCTTATCACTGGTATTTCCTGACTTGAATGCTTAAGAAAACATTACAGTTGCATGTTTAACAGTATCAGTATGCAATATTACTTAATATTTATTTAACAAAGACAGCTACTTGCACCTTCATCCAGTCAGGAGAAAACGATAGGAAAGAAAAATATCACGAGATGCAAGTCAATAAAGAAAATTAATTACTGTATATTTCTACAACTTCAAATGGAAATATGCCATATTTAATCAAAGTCTCTATGATAAGAAATTGATATTTCTAAGTGTCACCTCTGATCAAAATAAATGGCCAATATCTGAGTGAAATATGTAAACAAACATGCTTCAAGGAGTAATGCCCAATGTAGGTGATCAATGAGAAGATGATAAAAGGCAATTAGAAGAATGAAAGATTCACAGAATGTCTGGAAGTAATATGAAATATTCTGTAACATCTACCCCACTACCAATAATGTAAATGTTTCACTGTTAGTATCAAAGACACCTTACTTAACACGCACACCACATTAATTAGGGTCCGCGCCACCATAACAAATTCATTTCTACTTTAAGTCACAACATACACACACAAATCCTGTAACTCTATGGTGCTGGTGGCTCCCCATATCCAGCTGCTAAACTGCGGGAAAAGGAATCTAAAAAATATTAAGTACTTATTTAATATTACTTTTCTATGTACATTTCTGAAGTTGCCACAGGGATATGACTGCAAATGGGAGGGGAGATGATCTGCAGCATTGCAAGTTGAAGGGAAAATGGTTCACAAGACAATATCTGAGATACACAATATGGAAGAGTTTGAGAAACCCCAGATTAGGTGGCTTTGTTTTCTCTCTTACACACACAAATGCACAATCAGATTTTTCTTTAAATTTCCTCTGCAACCATCTCAGATTTTTTTGATGATTATTTGGAATCAACAAGGTATTTCCCACTATGTCAGTTTTAATGTGTATCAAATTTTGAATATAAATTATTTTACAGTACTGTAAATTAAGGAAGGAATACCTTAGTTGTGAATATGCTATGTCACAACCTTAGCATTGTACCCTGGCCACTCCCAAGAAAGCATGCCAAAGTCTCAAGGATTCACACACACGCCCCATAAACAGGTTTTTGCAGTAACTGACCTTTTAGCCAAGAAGGGCTGTGTCAAGCAAACTTCTGAGCTAGTCATCACCACTTCTGAAGTGGCCTGAAGGGTTGATGCAGAGACATGTAATGCTTCTTTCACTATGGGTGGAGCACTCTCTCGCCATAGCACTCCGAGCTCCTGCTGGCTCAGCAATGAAGACTCAAGGTGGAGTCAGGGTATGTCTACACTACAGTGACTATACCAGGATAGCTATGCCATCATAGACCCGTATCATAAACGTAGTCTAAACTGACAGAAGGGGTTTTTCTGTTTGTGTAGGAACACCACCTACCCGAAGTATGTTAGCTACATTGACGGAAACACATTTACATCAACATAGCTGCTTCCACACTGGGAGTTGCATCACCATTGTTACATGGGTCAGGGTGTGGACATACCCTTAGAGAGGGAATGAGAGAGACAGATACACCTAAAAAACACAGTCTAAACTTAGGCCAAATACCCTTTCAAAAAAATAAGAACAAAAACAAAACCCCTGCACGAGTAAAAATAATGCAGGCAGAAGTCCAGCAGCAGAATGGGGGCTATCCAGTTTATTGCACTGAATGCAGCATGTATGATTACCTGCCTTGTGGGCAGGTGCAAGCAACTCGTGGCCCTCAGATACCGAGTACAGGCTTTTAAGATCAGAGTGGTTGAACTGGGGGAACTAAGGGAGACAGAGAGTTACACAGATGAGACTTTCCAGGCCACAATAGAACGATCCCATCCCCCGCACTTCTGTGCTGTTCAGGAGGATGAAAATCTCAGGGAACAAGAACATTTTACTTTTAATTTATTTTAAGGGGGGGGGAACTATCATACTTAATTATTATTTGTTTTACCATAGTTCCTAAGATACCCAGTCCAGACCAGGATTTAATTGCGCTAGGTGCTGTACAAGCAGAACAAAAAGACAGCTGCTGACCCAGAAAACTTACAATCTAAGTATAAGACAAGACAGATACACACAGATGGGGAGTACAAGGAAAGAGTATTAATCAGCACGACAAGCAGTGGTCTCAGCACATCAGCAGTCTAACCTTTGTCAAGTTTTTTGTATGCTATTGTAAAATGGTCCAATATGCTTTGAAGTTCACACTACATTGAAACTGATCGGAGTGGCCAGGGGTAAGGTCACACTTTTGGTACTATTTTGCTACAAACAATATTTTTACAAAGTTGTATTAGGAGGGCAACGGCACATCATCTTGCATTTTATGGCTACATAAAGATTAAAATGTAATATCTTTTTAAATTAAAGCTTAGAATTTGCATAAAACTTTACATTAACAAAAACTCCAGACCCTAAAATTCACAGGATCTGAAATTCTCATCCCCCTCCACAGATTTAAGTTAAAAAAATACATAGAACTCTTAAAGATGCTGTTAACAAATCCCTTGATATCATAAAAGAACAAAAAAGAAAACTATCTGCAGTTTACCTTTAATATGGGATATTCAAGAAGAGGCAAGGAAGCTACATTTGGGCTATGAGTTTCTACACACACAAATTATTTATGTTTGGTATCAATTTCACCCATCCACATATGGCTTTAAGGGATGTTTCTGGAATTGCTCCAACTTAAAAAGAGATGTTCCATTATTAGTAATACTCCATAATTATATAAATCTTTTCATTTATTGAAGAGCTGTCCAAGCATTAATTAATTCTCTCTGCAATACGCCTGTGAAGTAGTAGTTATCCCCATTTCACAGACAGGTACACATAGAAGTCATACCAGCAGTAAAAGGTTCTATAGCCATATAAATAAGAAGAAAACAAAGAAAGAAGAAGTGGGACCGCTAAACACTGAGGATGGAGTGGAGGTTAAGGATAATCTAGGCATGGCCCAATATCTAAACCAGGGGTAGGCAACCTTTCAGAAGTGGTGTGCCGAGTCTTCATTTATTCACTTTAATTTAAGGTTTTGCATGCCGGTAATACATTTTAATGTTTTTTAGAACGTCTCTCTCTATAAGTCTATATTATATAACTAAATTATTGTTGTATGTAAAGTAAACAAGGTTTTAAAAATGTTTAAGCTTCATTTAAAAATTAAATTAAAATGCTGATCTTACACCGCCAGCCTGCTCAGCCCACTTCCAGCCTGGGGTTCTGTTCACCTAGGCCAGCAGCGGGCTGAGCGGGGCCTGCGGCTGGGACGCTGGCTGGCAAGGGGCCGGCAGCCGGGACCCCAGACCTGGGGGGAGTTTCAGGGGTCAGGGCAGAGGGCTGGGGGTGTATGGAGGTGCAGGGCAGAAGGCTGGGTGTGTGGGGGGGGGTTCAGGGGTCAGGGCTGGGGTGCTCGGCTTGTGGTGGTGCTCCCAGCCCCCTGCCCTGAGCAGCTCACGGCAGGGGGCTGGAAGAGATATGCCCTGTTCCACCCCCTTTCCCAAGGTCCCATCCCTACCTCTTTTCTGCCTCCTCTACAGAGCAGTGAGCACGCTGCCACTCCTGCCCCTCCCCCTCGCAAGGGCGATCAGTTGATCGGCAGCAGGGAGGGGGAGGGGCAGGAAAGCACCACACTGGGGGAAGAAGCGGGGGAGGGGGGAGCTTNTGAGCACACTGCCACTCCTGCCCCTCCCCCTCGCAAGGGCGATCAGTTGATCAGCAGCAGGGAGAGGAAGGGGGAGGGGCAGGAAAGCACCATGCTGGGGGAAGAAGCGGGGGAGGGGGGAGCTTGGCTGCCACAGGACCACGTTTCTGCCTCCTGCCCCCGCAGGGGAGAGCGGTGGGCGGGGGGCTGAGTGGGGCTGGGACCGTGGCAGGCAGCGGCGTGCCACTCAAAATTGGCTTGTGTGCCATAGGTTGCCGACCCCTGATCTAAACAAATACTTTGCCTCAGTCTTTAATGAGGAGCTTAGGGATAATAGTAGGATGACAAATGGGAATGAGGATATAGATGTAGATATTACCACATCCGAGGTAGAAGCCAAACTTGAACAGCTTAATGGGACTGAATCAGGGGGCCCAGATAATCTTCATCCAAGAATATTAAAGGAACTGGCACATGAAATTGCAAGCCCATTAGCAAGAATTTTTAATGAATCTGTAAACTCAGGGGTTGTACCGTATGACTGGAGAATTGCTAACGTAGTTCCTATCTTTAAGAAAGGGAAAAAAAGTGATCCGGGCAACTACAGGCCTGTTAGTTTGATATCTGTAGTATGCAAGGTTTTGGAAAAAATTTTGAAGGAGAAAGTAGTTAAAGACATTGAGTTCAATGGTAATTGGGACAAATTACAACATGGTTTTACAAAAGGTAGATCATGCCAAACCAACCTGATCTTCTTCGAGAAGGTAACAGATTTTTTAGACAAAGGAAACGCAGTGGATCTAATTTACCTCAATTTCAGTAAGGCATTCGATACAGTTCCACATGGGGAATTATTAGCTAAATTGGAAAAGATAGGGATCAATATGAAAATTGAAAGGTGGATAAGGAACTGGTTAAAGGGGAGACTACAACGAGTCGTACTGAAAGGTGAACTGTCAGGCTGGAGAGAGGTTACTAGTGGAGTTCCGCAGGGATCGGTTTTGGGACCAATCTTATTTAATCTTTTTATTACTGATCTTGGCACAAAAAGTGGGAATGTGCTAATAAAGTTTGCGGATGACACAAAGCTGGGAGGTATTGCCAATACAGAGAAGGACCGGGATATCATACAGGAAGATCTGGATGACCTCGTAAACTGGAGTAATAGTAATAGGATGAAATTAAATAGTTAATAGCTTATGGAGGGGATGTTATAATGAGATTGGTCTTTCACTATAAGCGATAAATATGCCCAATGGCTTGTGATGGGATGTTAGATGGGGTGGGATCTGAGTTACTACAGAGAATTCTTTCCTGGGTGTCTGGCTGGTGAGTCTTGCCCACATGCTCAGGGTTTAACTGATCACCATATTTGGGGTCGGGAAGGAGTTTTCCTCCAGAGCAGATTGGCAGAGGCCCGGGGGGTTTTTGCCTTTCTCTGCAGCGTGGGGCACAGGTCACTTGCTGGAAGATTCTCTGCACCTTGAAGTCTTTAAACCATGATTTGAGGACTTCAATGGCTCAGACACAGGTTTGATACAGGAGTGGGTGGGTGAGATTCTGTAGCCTGTGTTGTGCAGGAGGTCAGACTAGATGATCATAATGGTCCCTTCTGACCTTAAAGTCTATGAGTCAAAATTCAGAATTATAACCCGGAGGTCCCTGGTTCGCATTCCTGTGTTCAGTCCACTAAGAATGGTCCCCCAAGTACTCCATCTGGTCTGCAACAAATTCCCAACAGCTTGTTTCAGGTTTACACCCAGTACAGGTCCTGTAATTTTACAGCAGCTGATGAAAAGCAAAACAACACAGTGAATTACAGCCAAGAAGCAAGATGAAGGTGCTGTCTAGCAAACAAAAAATATTAATTTCTAATTTGCAATTGGATTATTTACCCACTCCAAATTCTACAATGAACTTGATTGGAAAAAGAACCCTACATGTTTTGAGAACAATCTTGCTAAAACTGTTTAAACAGCAAAAATCAACAGATTATTCTAGACTAACTCAATCACTGAACATTCAGTCCTCCCTCACATCCAGCACATATTTAGAATATGAAAAAACATACAAGAATCTTAGAATTTTCAGTCCTCCCCACCTCCTCTGAAAATGAAGAGGGTTCTCTCCCCTCTCTTCTTTTCCCCCTTAACTGGTTAAAAATGTTGCATTATCAACACTAAAATCTCCTCCAAGAAACAGGTTATTCTAGTAACAAAAAATAACTTTAGTCTAGACTGGGACTCTTCTCACAGACGTGTTTTAAAAACAACTATAATATTTTTGAAATTTAGGACATTGTTCCTGGTCCTCAGCATAATACGACTCTCAAAATTGGAGCAGTGTGAATGGACTAGAGAGACAGATGGAGGGGGGCACCAAACACATGAAAGCTAAATTTGTCTGTATAACATTTTTGAAGTCTAAGTGGAAGTGGAAGTAGATCTAGGCCAATGCTAATAAATAATAGTAAAAAAAACTATACTACTAACACATTAAAACATTTCAAACCTAATTGATTTTTAGGTACTTACTACTGGAAACCCATCCAAAAATTGTAGCATTTCTTGTTTATGATTTATTATCATTTTAATGTAGACTTCTTATTTGTACTTTAAGGTCATTTAAGTGCACATGTCCAATGCATAGTACCTTGTCTAAAATAACTCTGTCTTATTACATACTATAGACTGACTAGAAGCATTCTACCTTAATAGCTCAGTCCTTCTCTGTGCTTTCCAATGTTTCCTTAAAATTTCAGAAACAGGACTTTGGGGCAGGGACTGTCTTTAATTGTTGACCTGCAGAGTGCCAAGAATTTTGTCAATGCTGAACAATAATTTTATGGCCATGAAATTTGAACTTCTCTCTTCTACACAGCTATTTTTAGAGCACTAATGTGATTCCCACTAGCTCAAATATTGTTGACCCAGACTGGGGCGGTGGGGGGGAGGGGGGGGGAGAGGGCGGAAGGAGAGGGGGAAATCACTCCCGCTCATTCCAAAATGTTGTGTAGACACATAACCACAGCGGCCTAGCTTTAGCAGGAGAGACAACCATTATGCATGGGAAAGGAAGATATATGCAACAAAGTTTGCAATAGTCTCTATTGTGGCTTAAGATAATTAAAAAAAAGATATAAGAGAAACACTAAAATAAAACCATACATTTAAATAAAGGGGATATATATTAAATTCTGTACCTCATTCACCTCAGAAAATGCAGTGTTAATTATATGGAGCAGATACTCAATACCCCCACAGAGATAACCACTAGTCCATTAGTTCATCCACTTAAAATGTATCTATTGCGACTGATTTCAGCTTGTTGGGTCATATTCTGAAATAAATCTGATGTAGGCAAAGTGTTTAGCTTACTGTAAGCAGATGCTTGTGAAAATGAATTACTTAGACTCACTGATAGTCATCAATATGAATGGACAGATTCAGTTTTCTTCAAATAACTTCTTTCATAGAAATTACAGACAAAAGAGCCTATGAGGTCAGCTAGTCCTTCCCTCTAGCAGTGCAGGTTTACTGATTTATTCCTAATACTTTGTTCAATATAGTTTTAAATGTCTCAAGCAAATCAAATGGATTTGACTATGAAGAAATTTCTCTAGTCAGTCAGGTTTTCCTTTATTCACCCTTCTAACTATACAGGCTATCACTACTGTAAATAATTTCTCTTACCTTCAAATATTAAATAATTGGTTAGCCAAGCTATGTATATTCAGCTCTGTTAATCATTCCTCATAAACCAAATCCTTATAGTCCTTTAATCATTTCTGCAATAAGTTTTATTTAATTGGAGGGCTCTAATTTGTTTTAAGCACTATCGGCATGATCATCAGCATACTGTGTATGCACAAAAACAACTAGGAGTCCTTGCGGCACCTTAGAGACTAACAAATTTATTTGTTAGTCTCTAAGGTGCCGCAAGGACTCCTCGTTGTTTTTGCTGATGCAGACTAACACGGCTACCACTCTGAAACCTGTGTATACACAGAAGGTCCAGAGAAGAATATCTAAATAAATATGGTACACCTCTACCCTGATATAATGCTGTCCTCGGGAGCCAAAAAATCTTACCGCTTTATAGGTGAAACCGTGTTATATCGAACTTGCTTTGGTCCACCGGAGTGCGCAACCCCCCCCCCCCGGAGCGCTGCTTTACCGCGTTATATCCAAATGTGTGTTATATCGGGTCGCGTTATATCAGGGTAGAGGTGTATTAACAAAATAGACTATGACAGGGAATGACATACATATCACAAAAAACACAGTACATTATAAGCCACAGTCCAGATGTAAGAATTTAAAACATACTTCCATTTAAACTTATTGCACAAGGTCCTGCACTGAGCAGGGTAGAATGGAGATCATAGATCAGATGGGCTGACGCTAACATTTAAACTAACATAGTGGAGGCTCAGGAAAGAAACAGTTGACTGCTCAGGTTAGGGCAAGACAAATTAGAACAGATCATAAGTGGCCTCACTAACAAAACGTGAACAATCGAACCAGCCCCAATAGTGTCTCTGCAAGGAAATTAGAAAGATACACTCTGGATATGTCTACACAGCATTTTGGAACAAGCCTCCCAGCCTGGGTTGACAGAGTTGGGCTAGCGGGGATCATGCTAGCGCTCTAAAAATAGCTGTATAGTATATAGACAGTGCTTTGAAGTTGTGACTCAGGCTGGAGTTTGAGCTCTGAAGCCTGGGTTCTGAAGCCCCCACCCCCAGGCTTCAGACCCAGACCTGCAACTTCAATGCACTTTCTACACAGATATTTTTAGAGCACTAATGTGATTCGCTATCCCAAGTCTTGTTGACCCAGTCCTGTTCATTCCAAAATGTTGTGTAGACATACCCATAATGGCCTAGCTTTAGCAGGAGAGACAACCATTGTGCAGGGGAAAGGCAGATATATGCAATAGAATTTGAGTCCAAACATTGTATTTTCCCACAAAAAATGAGTAACTGCATTCTATAGGCTTCTGTGGGGGTAATCACATAAGAACAAAAGTCCTTGCAATAATTAATTAAATCTGAACACGTAATTAAAGTTTTTTTTAAAGGGACTGAGGTGGGAGAAAGTGACTTATCTTGCTACCCAAGAAACTACACCTGTATAAACACTGAGTAATTATGTTAATGAAACAATGTCAGAATGGAAAAGGAATCACCTTTTCACTTTGAAAGAGTCCAAAACCTTTTAGGAAGCGTAGATATTGGAGATACTTAATCCAGTGGAGTTGGATCACTTTAGTATCTGAGCATCTCACAAGTATTTAAATATAGAAACAATCACAATCTCTCTTTCCTCCTTCCAAGCCAAAGGATGTCTAGAACTCGCTGAGAAAGGTGGGAATGAAGGATTGACAGGCAAAATAAGATGGACAGCCTGACAGGCCATGAGGGCCTGAGTCATTATGCTAACAATGTGAGTAGGTAGCTTTCTGATTTCTCATCTCTCCCACATAAGTCTGCATGCATATAGATTAAAGACTAGACACTCACATATTGTTTGCTTTTAATATTGAATCAAGATGCAAGAGAAATTTATAAGATTCTTGGGAATTTCACACAGTCCATCCTAGAAGTAGTAAATAAAACTTCAGTCTCAAAAGAGATGTAATGAATATGTGCTTCTGGAGCCTATCTATAATTAGAATTTCTCAGTCAGATGACATAGGCAAAAAGGATCTATCCCACAATGTAAGTGTCATGTTATAGCTCCAGTTGGTGCAGACAATGTAAAATGACTACTGAGGAGAACAGACTTTAAGTATGTAAGATATCAACGAAAAGTTTATGTATCATGTATCAATACACAGACTACAAATACACACTATAAAAATACACACTTAGCACTTTGAAATATGTACCGAGTGTACATATCAGTTTTTATCTTTACTTATAAGGTACAAAATATATTCCATTGGCATGTCAGTAATATTCAACAATGCATTCTGTACCAAAATCATGAAAATTTGACAATATTTTAAAGGAATATTTACAACACTGAAAATAACGTTTATGACTTGTACAACAGTTTGGGGAGACAACAAAATTTGTGATCCTTAATATGCATTAAAAAAAGTTACAAAACCATATTCACAATGTTAATTACTCTGTAGAGTCATTTCTGTAAGAAACAGTTTGAACAATAAAAACAGACTCAGACTTCAAGGTCAGAAGGGACCATCGTGATCATCTAGTCTGACCTCCTGGTCTCTGCCAATCTGACCTGGGGGAAAATTCCTTCCTGACCCCAAATATGGCAATCAGTTAGACCCTGAGCATGTGGGCAAGACCCACCAGGCAGATAGCTGGGAAAGAATTCTCTGTAGTAGCTCAGAGCTCTTCCCATCTAGTGTCCATCTCCGGACGTTGGGGATTTTTGCTACTGGCAGTTGCCAATGGGCCACATGCTATTGTAGGCAGTCCTGTCATACCATTCCCTCCATAAGCTTATCAAGCTTAGTCTTGAAGCCAGATATGTCTTTTGCCCCCACTGCCCCCCTTGCAAGGCTGTTCCAGAACTTCACTCCTCTGATGGTTAGAAACCTTTGCCTAATTTCAAGCCTAAACTTGTTGATGGCCAGTTTATATCCATTTGTTCTTGTGTCCACATGGGTGCTTAACTTAACTCCTCTACCTCCCTGGTATTTATCCCTCTGATGTATTTATATAGAGCAATCAAATCTCCCCTCAGACTTCTTTTGGTGAGGCTAAACAAGCAAAGCTCTTTGAGTCTCCTCTCATAATGGAGGTTTTCCGTTCCTTAGATCATCCTAGGAGCCCTTCTGTGTTCAAGTTTGAATTAATCTTTCTTAATGAGAGACCAGTAACTGCACACAGTATTTCAGATGAGGACTCATCAGTGCATTAGTCTTTTTTACAGCCGCATCACATTGACAGCTCATATTAATCCTGTGATCAACCAATACATCCAGGTCTCTCTCATTCTCTGTTGCTTCCAACTGATAAATCCCCAGTTTATAGCAACAATTCTTTTTATTCCCTAAATGCATGACTTTGCACTATTAATGGGTTCATACATGTCTTTAAATCATAAGCTTAACAGATCCTGGGCCCAACCTTGGGAGAAGGTGCAAAGATGGTGGTGAGAAAAGTGGACAGTCATTGGGTACTGATGCAATAAAAGAAAAGAATATATAAGAAGGGGCAGAGATATGAAGCTTGATAATCCCTTCAAATTATATTCAGAAGTGATTTAGTTCTTAAATTTTCCTCTGGCCCTAACAATCAAGCCTGTACATTTTACTCCTTACTCACACTGGTGAACAGTTACTTGCACAAGTAGTCCCATGTCTTAAATGAGGCTACTCATGAGTGTAAGTGCTCATTTGTGAGAACTGATCAACGAAAAAACCCAAACCAATGACATACCAGTAATAAAATAACCTTTCCTCCTCCACTTCAGGTGAATGCTCTAATTACAATGTCTGCAACTGGCAGATTTCCCTTCACTGTTAGTAATTTTTTAATTACTTTAAGGTCCATTCAGCATCTTTCCAGACTAAATAAATTTAGCTCTTGCAACCTCTTGTCATTTTCCAATATTCTCTATCTTCTTTTCACTTCTTTGGAGCACTTCAGTCTCCATTGTGCTTAAGAAATTTAAAAAATGGACACTGCCATAATCTTCCATATTTTTATCCTTCCAAAAACTATGAACCCAACCATTATTTGCCTTTTTAAGCTATTGCTTCTTATTCAGCAAACATCTTCAATGAGTTATGCAAGACTTTTGCCAAATCACCTTCCCCAAAGGGTCCCAAAAGTTCAGTTCTCATCAGCATATAAGAAGTTTGGGGTTTGTTTTTGTTTTGTTTTGCAAATTTTATTTTGTCTTCCATTCTTTTGTTCAAACTCCAAAAATACTTAAATTCATCTGAAATTTTACACTTTTTTAAAAACTAAATAAATTCAACTTCATCAACTCACTATCCATTTCAAGATTAATATTTTTACTTTTTCAAAGTTTGACTGAATTAAATTTGCAATAAAAGGCTGTCATTCTGCACCAGTTTATGTATAAGGTATCACCTGAATGTCAGGGAACAGTATATGTGCAATTTTTTATTTTTTTTAAGACAAATACTGTTCTCAAAAATATAAATAGCCATGCTCATCCATTTGATTACACCCCTCTCCTGACTACGATAACTCAGTTGCCTTGGATGGCCCAATCCTACCACTCACTAGACACTGCTTCTGTTTTATAGCAGAAGAGGGAAACAGAGGAGCTCTCTCTGTCACAATTCCAACCATCAGTGCTTCTCCCCAACCCCTAGAGACCAGAACATTGACCCCAATACTAACCTCCAAGATGCTCCTCTATCACTTCTCTCCAATTCAAAGAGTATCCTTTCACACCAGCTGTTTGTTACCATTTCACACCATTTTAATCTCTGACAAAACTTAGCCCTTATCTTTTTAGTTGTTTTACTCATTAATATCTTACATGTGGACTTTCTGAAAACCTTTCTGAAAATCCAAGTAAATTATGTCCACGTGGTCATCTTTATCTATTTGATTAACGTTTTCCAAAGAACTGGTTACTTATGGACAAACAGTAAGAGAGCATTGTCCCTAACAGGTTCCACTACTCCCAAATGTCCGACTGTTCTCTTTTTATAAAAAGAGTTGTCTGTTGTAAATAGTGAATTTTAATAGTAAAAAACCTAATGTAAGTAAAATTTAATTTAAGTAAAAACACAATCACAATGAATAATTATTTTTGAAAACTGATGGAGAACTGAGCAGTTACCCCAGAAGAATCTAAGAAAAGTTAGCACTGATTTTCAAAAATTGATGTGCAATTGTGTCAATTTCTGCTCTACAAATCTAGCTTCCATTTCCAATAATAATAAATCACCAAACTAGAAGATAATAGAATAAGCTAAAAGCACAAATTACATTTTGCAATACTATCAAAAAACAAAACAGGATGAACGGAATGAAGCTGATTAACACTTAATTTCAGCAAAATATTTGACAGTGTCTCACAACATCTTACTCTTTGCATTAGTTTATATCGGCTCAGACATGAATACTCACGTGCACTGAAAACTCACTACAGCAGAACCCCAGAATTATGAACACCAGAGTTACAAACTGACCGTTCAACCATACACCTTATTTGGAACCGGAAGTATACAATCAGGCAGCAGCAGAGACAAAACAAAAAACAAATACAGTACTGTGTTAAATGTAAACTACTAAAAAAAATAAAGGAAAATTCAAAAATATTGACAACGTAAGGAGCTTGTTTCGGAGCTTGTTTCATTTAAATTAAGATGGTTAAAAGCAGCATTCTTCTTTTGCATAGTAAAGTTTCAAAGCTGTATTAAGTCTATGTTCAGTTGTAAACTTTTGAAAGAACAACCATAATGTTTTGTTCAAAGTTATGAACATTTCAGAGTTACGAACAACCTCCAATCCTGAGGTGTTCATAACTCTGAGGTTCTACTGTAAATGCTTGTAAGCAAATAGCAACAGTATAATGGCAAAGTATATAATTAGGTGGATATGCATCTATTGGCATCATGCATGAATCTGTGTTGGTTCTGAACTTACTGAACATCTTCATTAATCAGAAGAGGGAATAAACAGCATATTAATTAAATTTGCAAGTGATATTAATGTATAAATGTTAAGAACCCCAGCAAAGAGAGAAATTACACAAGAAAGATGATAATGGGGCAGATCACAAAATAAGACTGAACTTGAAAAATGTGAGCTAGTAAATTTTTGGGGGATTCTTGATGGGAAGGATAAACTTGGGAAAAACTAATACTGAGAAAATCCAACAGGTGAGAGTGGAACAGCAAATTAGAAAAGAGTTTGCTATGCAAGATGTTAGAAACCTCAAATGAAAGCATGAGAAATTAGCATAAACATCCCATCATGCAAGATGGAATTTTTTTCTCTTATGCATATTTTATTTGTGAGGTACGCTGTATCATGAATAGGGCCCTACCAAATTCATGATCCATTTTGGTCAATTTCACGGTCATAGGATTTTTAAAATAGTAAATGTCATGATTTCAGCTATTTAAACCTGAAATTCACAGTGTTGTAATTCTAGGGATCCTGACCCAAAAAGGAGCTGTGGGGTGGTCACAAGGTTACAACTAATGGGGTTGCGGTACTTCTGCGCTGCTGCTGGCAGCGACCCGGCCTTTAGAGCTGGGCAGCTGGAGAGCGGTGGGTGCTGGCAGGGAGCCCAGCTGTGAAAGCAGAGCCGTTGCCAGCAGCAGCACAGAAGTGAGGATGGCATGGTATTGTACTGTCACCCTTACTTCTGTGCTGCTGCCTGCAGAGCTGGGCCCTCAGTCAGCAGCACTACTCTCCAGCTGCCCAGCTCGGAAGGCAGCAGTGCAGAAGTACGGGTGGCATGGTATGGTATTGCCAACCGTACTTCTGTGCTGCTGGTGGCGGGATGCTGCCTTCAGAGCTGGGCACCTGGCCAACAGCCGCCGCTCTCTGGTCACCCAGCTCTGAAGGCAGCACAGAAGTAAGGGTGGCAATACCGCGACCCCCCTGCAACTTCCTTTTGGCTCAGGACCCCCAATTTGAGAAACGCTAGTCTCCCCCATGAAATCTGTATAGTATAGGGTAAAAGCACACAAGACCTATTTCACAGAGGGAGACCAGATTTCACGGTCCGTGACACATTTTTCATGGTCATGAATTTGGTAGGGTCCTAATCATGAATACATAGATATGAATATCAAGACAAAGTTTGCCAAATCAATCTATTTATGGGATTCCACTGTATGTCGCCTGCCTAATGCGCATATTATACCTGTACCAAATACATAGGTTATTTTTAACAGTTGTTTCTGTTAACTTGATACAAATAGATAATGAATCAGTTACTAAATGACAAATTCTGCAATTAAGGTCAATCATTCCAGGTTAGAATCATGTCCTACCTGTTTCCCTTGTCCCCACAAGCATTTCTTTTTTAAACTTGTGCAAGGGAACAGATGCAATAGAAAGGTAACAATATTTCTGTTTGGCTTTGGTGAGAGTGGGTATGGAATACTGCATTTAATTCTGGGAATCTCATTAGAAAGAAAATATTAGCAAATCAGAGGAAGTTTGGAGAACACAACCACAAGTAAACAGGGATCATAGTGGGATTGATTTATGAGGAGATTTAAAAAACCAAAATAAGCATAGCTTGGCTAGGCTATGACTACAGAAGGGAAGGCAAAGGAAAACATGATAACAGTATACACTATCTCAGGGGTGGCCAACCTGTGGCTCCAGAGCCACATGCGGCTCTTCACAAGTTAATATACGGCTCCTTGTATAGGCACAGACTCCGGGGCTGGAGCTACAGGTGCCAACTTTCCAATGTACCAGGGGGTGCTCACTGCTCAACCCCTGGGTCTGCCACAGGCCCTGTCCCCACTCCTCACCGCCTCCTCTGAGCCTGCCATGCCCTCGTTCCTCCCCCGCCCTGAGCCTCCTGCACGCCATGAAACAGCTGATTGGGAGTGCGAGGAGGGAGGGGGAGGCGCAGATTGGCAAGGCTGCCGGTGGGCGGGAGCTGATAGGGGGCTGCTGATGTATCACTATCTGAAGGGTGTCAATACCATAGTATGTGAGGAGTTAGACTAGCACAAGAAGCCTATGCGAAATGAGATAAAATTGAGAAAAAAATCATGTACTATCAGGAGCACAAAACAGTCTCCCAAGAAAAGCGATAATTTAACATTTAAACTAGGCTGGATGAAAAACTAGTAAATGTACAATAGGGAACAATTTGGCATCAAGAGAAAGATAAACTATATGACCTCAAACTTCTATTATTCTATTAAACATTTCCATACATATATATATATACATACATAAGATACATACATAAGATAGACAGACAGACAGACAGACCACCTGGAAGGCTTCAGAAGTCAGTGGAATTTGGTTTTAATTAACACTGCTTATAATTCAGCTATATGGATCAATTAATTTCCAAAAGCCATTTCCCAGTAGCCAAAATACAGATCAGAGAGCACTCATTTGTAAATTGTCAGATAGGAAATAATTTCTCTGAGTTTTACAAAGGTTGCAAAGAATTTCACACCTTTTTGAGTATCACTCTCTAGCAGATAAATGTTTTTACAGCTTGTGGCAGTGCCAATCAAAGCTAATTATAACCTTATTGAGATGCTTTGGCACAGAGGCAGCAGGCCCAGGGGATGAAGCAGATAACTGGTAGTCAGAAAAAATAGGTTATATTTAGGGCTGTTGATTAATCGCAGTTAACTCGTGCAATTAACTAAAAAAAATTAATCGCGATAAATAGAATACAATAACAATAGAATACCAATTGAAATTTACTAAATATTTTGGATGTTTTTCTACATTTTTATATATATTGTATTCTGTGTTTTATTTGAAATCAAAGTTTATATTATTCTTGATTACAAATATTTGCACAGTGAAAGATAAACATAAGAAATAGTATTTTTCAATTCACCTCATACAAGTACTGTAGTGCAATCTCTGTCGTGAAAGTGCAACTTACAAATGTAGACTTTTTTTGTTACATAACTCCACTCAAAAACAAAACAATGTAAAACTTCAGAGCCTACAATTAAGTCAACGCAATCCTACTTCTTGTTCAGCCAATCACTAAGACAAACAAGTTTGTTACATTTCCAGGAGATAATGCTGCCCTCTTCTTATTTACAATGTCACCAGAAAGTGAGAACAGGCGTTCGCATGGCACTTTTGTAGCCGGCATTGCAAGGTATTTACGTGCCAGATATGCTAAACATTTGTATGCCCCTTCATGCTTCTACCACCATTCCAGAGGACATACTTCCATGCTGATGACACTCATTAAAAGAATATGTGTTAATTAAATTTGTGACTGAACTCTTTGGGGGAGAATTTTATGTCCCCTGCTCTGTTTTACCCACATTCTGCCATATATTTCATGTTATAGCAGTCTCGGATGTTAAGAACACTTTCACTGCAGATTTGACAAAATGCAAAGAAGGTACCAATGTGAGATTTCTAAAGATAGCTACAGGCTCGAACCAAGGTATAAGTATCTGAAGTGCCTTCCAAAATCTGAGGGGGATGAGGTATGGAGCATGCTTTCAAAAATCTTAAGAGAGCAAGACTCTGATAAAGAAACAACAGAACCCAAAGCACCAAAAAAGAAAATCAACCTTCGGCTGGTGGCATCTGACTCAGATAATGAAAATGAACATGCATTGGTCTGCACTGCTTTGGACTGTTATCGATCAGAACCCGTCATCAGCATGGACGTATGCTGGAATGGTGGTTGAAGCATAAAGGGACATATGAATCTTTAGCGCATCTGGCATGTAAATATCTTGCGGCACTGGCCATAACAGTGCCATGAGAATGCCTGTTCTCATTTTCAGGTGACATTGTAAACAAGAAGTGGGCAGCATTATCTCCTGCAAATGTAAACAAACTTGTTTGTCTGAGTGATTGGCTGAACAAAAAGTAAGAATGAATGGACTTGCAGTTATTTTCTGTACATAAGTGTACATTTGTAAGTTCAACTTTCATGATAAAGAGATTGCAATACGGTACTTGTATTAGGTGAATTGAAAAATACTATGTTTTTGGTTTTTTACAGTGCAAATACTTGTAATCAAAAATAAATATAAAGTGAGCACTGCACACTTTGTATTCTGTGTTGTAAATGGAATCAATATATTTGAAAATATAGAAAACATCCAAAAATATTTAAATAAATGGTATTCTATTGTTTAATCACGCGATTAATTTTTTTAATCACTTGACAGCCCTAGTTATATTACCAATTCTGCCGTTGACAAGATGGCAAGTAGTTTAACCTCTGTTCTTCAGTTTTTCCATCTAGTGTATAAAATGGGGAATCATCTTTACCAACCTTTTTAAAGTATCTTGAGATCCTTTGATGAAGCGTGCTACATAAGTAAGTGCAAAGTAGTAGCAGTAGTATTAAAAAGCTTAGCACGATTAGGTCCTTGCAAGATGGACATTTTTCTCTCATGCCCATTTTATTTGTGATGCACACTGTAATGTGAATACATACATATCATATGATTATCAAGATAAAGTTTGTCCAAATCAAACCTTATTTATGGGATTCCACTATACGTGTGGCCTGCCTGATGCTCATTATATCTGTCCCAAATACACAGGTTATTTTCAACATGTTTCTGTTAATTAGACACAAATAGATAATGAATCAATTACTAAAATTACAAATTCTGCAGTGAAGATCAATCAGTTCAGGTCAGACTCAATCACATCCATCCTTCTCTTTCCCTTGTCCTCACAAGCACGTCTTTAAACTTGTGCAAAGGAATCACCATAGAAGAATATCACACCTGCAATCCTGTTCAGAAGACCTTCCTGATAATCCCACAGGAACAGAAAGATTGACAAAATCAGGAGATTCTCCTGCCTATAAAAAACAGGGAAGCAGCCTGCGTTGTGGCATGTTGGGGAAGGGATATGAAGAGAAAAGAGGACAAAGGGATAGGAAGCGAAAAACAAAGAGGGAAACCTAGAGAAGAGGAATGGGTGGTAGGTGCTTAGTCTCAAACATGGTCACTTTGAGAACCAAGTAGTTAGTTATTAGGAGCCTGGACAGAGATGTGATCTACGAGATTTTCATTCTTGCAACTCACCTGTAAATGGTTGGAAAACCCCCTCTCCTATTACAGTTCTTATAGCATGCTAATCACTGAGGCTATGTCTACATTAGCACTTTTGTCGGTATAACTTATGTCACTCAGAGGTGTGAAAAAACACCCCTCAGACCGACATAAGTTACACCAACAGAAGTGCTGGTGTGGACAGCGCTATGTATGGGAGGAAAGCTTCTCCCATGGGCATAGAGCAGCTACATGAGCGATCTTACAGCGGCACAGCTGCATTGGTATAGCTGTACAGCTGTAAGCTCGCTAGTGTAAACATGGCCTAAGAGAAGTGGCTCTAGATAGTTTGTGACTGACTAGAGCTCTAACTCCTTAGCCTAGGAAGGGATGGGAGGATGAGAGTCCTCTATCTAGCAACTTGCTCTGACCAACTGAAGGCTAACAGGCTCTGGGCCTTGTCTACACAGGAAAATTAGGATGCTTTCTTCACTATGCAACTACTCTGGGAAGCATCAACAGCAGAAGCTGTAGTGTAGTATAGGCAATACTATAATAGCAATACAATAGTAATATAAGCAGTAGTCAACGATGGGGTTACCCAATACGAGACTAACCACCATACAGATCTTGAGGCACAGAGGCTGAGTCGTAACCAGCGGCAGACTCAGCAGACACAGATTGTAATCTCTTCCTCAGCATCCAGCTACCTATGCGCTTCATGTAGCAAGGATTGGCACTCTCGCGTGGGTCTTTTTAGCCACAGCCATACTCACAAGACATAAAACTGCTGTCAGTATCATCTTCGGTCAGGAACGACAACAATTGTAATGTAGAAAATAAAGATGCCAAGGTCTTTTCTCCACTACACCTTCTACCATTGCTACCACTGCTGGAGAATTAAAGGTCCCAGGTATTCTAGGAGGGACAGGGCACAGATTCAGCCTCTCTCAGCACAAGAGATTTTGACACATAGGGAGAGCAGAAGAGTACATGGGATCACTCCTCCTCCTCCTCCTCCCTCCCCTTCAGTTTAAGAAAGAGCCAAGAATAAACTGAACCCATTCAAAGAAACAAGGGAAGATAAAAAGGAAGAAATAAGAGACGGGTGGGACCGGACACCCCAAGCCCCAGTGCAGCAGGGGTCCGCAGAACAGCCACAACTCACAGGTGAAACTGACAGAGGACATGACAGAGACTGAGGGCAGCACTGTGACCTGGGTGCCCCCGGATGCCAAGCCCTAGGGCACATAAGGCTCAGGGTCCTGCCACCTCAACCGCTGAGACAGTGGCGGGGTCTCCCCCCTCCCCAGTGCGGGTGCGTCGGGCTGAGGGGGCGCGGGTGTCACGCCCCCCACACGCTGCGCGGCCGGGGCGGAGCTGCCAGCGCTGCCCTTTCCCGGGGGGTGGGATGCGGGGTAGCTCAGGCGCCAGATAGGACGGCCGGTGTCCGAGGGGCTCCGGCTCTGCCTCCCCCATACAGCGGCCGGACCTCGCAGTCACTGGACGGGGGCGGCCGGGCCGGGGAGCGGGCCCGCGGCGCTGGGAGTCGGGCGCAGCGGGGCGGGCCCAGGCCCCGGGAGACGCGGGGCCACTGGAGCCGGGCCGGGGAGGGTCGATGTTACCTGCAGCTCCGCCCGCTCCGCCTCCCACTCGGCTCGCTCCGCCTCGAAGCGGCCCCACTCGTGCTGCAGGAAATGCAGGATCCCGGGGACGCTGTACTGAGCCCGGGCCGCGGACACCGGGGCCGGGGCGGCCGCCGCCAAGGAGCCCCCCGCGGCCGCCTCCCCCGGCTCCAGCCCCGGCCCGGCCCCGCCCGGCGGCAGCAGCAGCGCGTTGTTGTTGTTGTTGTTGCTGAAGAAAACGCCGGGCCCCGCCTGCTCGTCCATGGCCGGAGCCGCCGCCCGCAGCCGCCGCGTCCCGGCAGCAGCAACAACCTGGGCGCGCCCGCCCGCCGTCACCGCCTGACAGGACGCCCCCGCCGGCTGCTACCGGGGCCCGGCGGGGACAATTCCAGCGCGCGATCCGCACCGGCCCGGCCCGCGGCACTCTGGGAAATGTAGTTCTGGGGCCATTCTGCCGGGGAGCTGAGAGCAGACAGGGCAGGGTCTGACTCTGTCCCGCCCTCGGTCGCCGGCTGCTCTGCTCCCCACTTCTGAGAAACGGAAATCACACTAGGGAAAACATCCCTGTGTCAGCTCCTCAGACAAGTGCTCTGCCCCCGGGCCAGGAGCAAGCAGGAGCCTTCCAGGCAGACCCTCACCCACTTCCGTTCCTCCCACCCCGCAAAAGCAGGGGCTGGAGGAGAGAATCCACGTAACCCTCACCCAAAAACCAACCCCTCTCCCCACGTGTCTTCGCTCCCTGGGAGCTGGCAGAGGCCCATGACAGGTGCATCAGACAGACGTACAGAGCCACACATGTCAACAGCACCGTGAGAAATGTACAAATTCCAGAGGAAATTAACCATTTCTCACCCCAGCCCTTAATCACGAGAACTACTCCTGTCCTCTGTAAGGCTGGGTGGCACACTTTAGCACAGAGGACAGAGACAGAGGCTGGCAGTTGTATCCAGAATAATCACTTTCTCGGTAGCATGGTAAGATTTTCTGCAAGAGCAGCTTTGCATAAAGTTAAGGCACTTTCTACTCAGGACCGTCAACAGCCTTTACCATGGGAGGTAGTGAAGCAAGTCCGTTCATTGGTTACAGTAGCCTCTGAAGACTAGGTACTAGAGGGAGGCACCACACAGTGAGGCTCAGTGTACACCCCACGGTTAGATCAACATAAGCAGCCTTCACTTAAATTTGGTTCCCACTAACATCAGTGCCTCTCTGTGCTGATTTAGTAACACCAGCTCTTTGAGCAATGTAAAGTCAGTCAATGTAGTTAGTTCAACACAATGTCAGTGTAAACACTGCGTTGTTACTGGCTTTCAGGAGCCATCCCACTATGCCCCACACTGACAATACAATAAAGTGCTCCTGATGAGGATGTGCACCACTAACACATAGAGCCAAGTGTGCACACACAAGCAATTTAATAACTGCGGTGGCTGGCTGTAGGTTGACAATTTTGTAGTGTAGACATGGCCTTAGCCACTATGTTACAAAACTACATTGTTAAAAAATGGGTGGAGTAGAAAGGGCCATTTTCCTCAACTGTAAGGGGATGGAGATGGGGAACTGGGCACTGAAAATTATGGTGCACCGCAGTCCCCTCCTCCTCAGCCTTAGGGAGGAAAACTCTAGGATAAGCTGCCTGGAGGAGGAGTTTTGGAAAGCTGTGGTGCTGTAAGGGTTCAGCACAGGAGGATCTTCTGAAGATTGCTCTTCCCTGCAGCAGAAGGAAAAGCTGGAGACCTGTAAAGCCATCCCACAGAACTGCAGTAGAAGGAAGCTTGTCCTGGAACCTCTGTTCTCCCTAGAGGGGGAATGCTGAGGAAGGTCACTGAACCATATTGCAGGAAGTCTCATAGGAACCACAGCCTCCTCTGAAAGGACAATGGGAGCCTAAACTTTTAAAGTTGGCTCCTGGTGAGAAGCTGGGCCAAGGGGATGGATTCACCAGCTGGTGTTTGAGAAGGAGAGCCAGAGCCTCCTACTCTGCTGCAGCTGCCATGGCCCTCACATCCTATCTCATAGCCTGGGGCTACTCAAAGATCTACTACAGATTCACAGAGATATTAATGAAAGGAGCCTTGCTTAAGAGGAATTGGATTGCCAAATCCAGAAGCTAAAAAGGCAGAGAACATGTGAGGCCACTAAAAATGCTGCAAGCTCTGTAAGCAACAGCAACAGACCCAATATGTCACCAACGATACTGTCTTGGCATAAGATGAGCATTTCTACAGGCCCATCACTGGTGAAGGCACTGAGTAGTCCCAGAGCCTTCACCATATTTTGTACAGACTAGGAGTGTTGCTGAGCTTTTCAAACCAATATTCCCAGTTAGCTGATGGCCATCTATCACTTCTTCAGAAGGCCAGTGCTTGCCTGCTTCCTTGCCCGGCAGTAAGAGAGATCACTATAACTACAGAGAGGAGCATACTAGGTGATCTCTTCACTCTGGCTCAGAGGGGAAAAAACTGAAGGAGCTTGGAGAGAGAAAAAAAGGAGAATGAGGGATAGCAAGGAAGATGGAAAAAGCAGGAGAGGTGAGAGAAAATATGAGCTGGAGAAAACCAAGCTCATAGGGAGCAAAAGTAAGGAGGGTGGTGAGAAAAACAGGAAAGAGTACAGAGAAAAGAAAAATGAAGAGGGGAAGTGGAGATAAGTTAATTCAGGGGAAAACAGACTGCAAAAAGACCATGAAACCTGGGAAAGGCAGAGAGAGGAAAAGAGAGGAAGAACAAAAGCGAGGAAGGCATGCCAAGTTACTTCGCCTTTTAATCAAATGAAGTTTGGTGCCAGATTATTATATAAAATAATTTTTTTCCTGAGCAGGAAAAGGACAGGACAATGTAGATGGGAAACTCGAGAGGCTTGTTTCTAAATGAGCATGAGAACCCAGTATGTCTTTCCCTTATCCCTCAATCTCTTTCTGTGTCTGTTTTCCCTTCAATTAACATTTTTCGCCTATTTTACTTTTTTTTTTTTTTTTTTTTACTGGCTTCCTACTTTTGCTTGGCTGGCTCTAAACTTGCATTTTAAGATTTGTTTCTTTGCCTTTTCTGAGTTTCCAGCCATCTTGTTTAGTAAGAAATTCAATTCTAACTGGAAAAAAAGTGCTAGGGTAAAACAAGACTATTTTAGGGGAATTAGGAGACAACAACAGGAATTCTTGCTGCTAATTCAGGCAAGGCAGAGAGAAACTGGCAGATAGCTCATGACAGAAGGGAAGACTTGTCCTCAATGCACAACAAAAAAAAATCCAGCAATTTCATTGGGGTTCCTGAATGTTTGTTGCATGGCACGGATAGGAACCCAGTAAGCATAAACTAACTTGAAACAATCAGAGAAAGCATATCATATTGTTTTTCTCACTTCCAGCTGTTTTATGTGTTTGTATGGTTTCTCTAAAAATCTTGCTGACACATTTATTTTGAAATTCACCTTCCCTAATGAAATGTTAAAAGGCTTGTACTTTTTGATTCAAATAAGCTTTTAGTGTTTCAGCTTTGAAATTATGAATTATATTGTAAATTTTAATTAACTTAATCACTATGTATAGAAAGGAAGAATAAAGCAAATAATTCTTTGCTGCCACTCTTTCCTCACTTTGGGCTTCATTCTATAAACAGTTCATTACTCTATGTGTCTTTACACTCATGTCTAGTCCTATTACATTAGTGGAACTAGGTGTGGGAGTAAAGATACATCCTATAGTAACTGTTTGCAGGAAAAACAGGGCTCACACCATTCTTTGTGATCTTGAATAATGGGCAAGAACAATTCTGAATTAAAAGCTTTTCTAAACATAACATTATGTTAAAGAGTTTGCACAAACTAACTATGATAGGGTGAAAGAGATCTTGTTCTGAGTTAACTGGTTTTAATTACAGTTGATCTTTCCCTTCCCCTTGCACAGATGTTCAAAGGAAGGGCTATCACAGTGGCTATTTAGAAGAAAGAGATGGGTAAATGCCTACGGCAAGATCAGAATCCATACATATTTCAGCCAAATATCAATCATACGATTAAATCCTGATTACTGTACTACTCATTTCCTATTGTGAGGTTCAAACAATAGAAATTTTAGGATCCACTTCTCAAATTATATAAATAACTTGTACATTGACTTGTTACAGGAACACCTGAATGGACAACAAAGATGGAGGGATAGAAACATGCCTACATTCATTATGAAAGCCCTATAGGTTGTATGACACAACAAACCTATATAGGAAGGGCCCCTGATTTATGTGGCAAACTGGGAATTCTAAAGCAGTGTAAAAGACATTAAAATGCAGAGATTTCAGCTGACTATTAAAATGGATAGGAACAGAGGCATTAACATATAATTCAAAAATACTGTACTTCAGGAAAACAGCACTACTGCATTGAATAAATCAGGACCCTTGCCAGAAATTGTAGGTCTGATATGCACAGAGTATATGGCCTTATGCCTTTCACCTCTTCCTGACTCTAAGAAAGGTGTGAGAGAGCTCTAGCCCCCTCCCTATGGCTGCAGGAAGAAGGTTCTCCACCAGCCCCTTGTGAAGTCTGGCAGGAGAAACAGCCCAATGGCTCCCATTATAGTCAAATCTTGTAGCAGGTAACAGTGCTCTTCCCTCTGAGAATCCAGGCAAAGTAAGCAGAACACTGAACTGTGGGATCTGGGCAGAGTAGGAAAATAGTTTACCACAGGAACCTTTGCAACAGGCAAATTCCAGAGCCACAGAAATGCAGATGGCATATGGTCCCATTTATAAACCTTATTTCCAATGCATCTTTTTATTTATCTTAGTGAGAGATGGGGGAGGGGGGTTGGTTCTTTGAATCATTTTATTAACTCTCAGGCATGGAAACTGATCTGAAAGAAAGAGATATACCACAAAGTTAATAACATCTTATTTTGACAGCACGCTTGATTGTTTATCTTGGAAAAGTCTGCCATCTTTTCCAGTTCCTGCTTTTTTTGTATTTCATGTGACCTGAAATGAATTATACGTTTGATACACCCCAACTTCACCAAATTTGTGGGGGGTTTTTGTTGTTTTTTTTTTAAAGAAAAAAGTGATTATTACACCTGAAATTTCCAAAGATAAATAGTAAATACCGAACACTGGTTTCTCCACCCACTCCAACCCTGCTGTGTTAGTGTGCTGGTACAACAGTGGGATAGCATTAACTAGCTTTTAAAAACACTTACATTTGCAAGATTTGACTCAGTGTTCTAAAAATAAACAACACAATTTAGTAGGACAGATGATACTTTTTTGGTGGATAATTTATAACATAGATTCACAAATATGATCGAACAAATTCAATTTCTTAAAAATTTATATAAATACTTGTAACACTACTTCCCTTATAATGCACAAATTTCAAGTAATTACACATAAAGCTATTAGATTGCCTCTGACATACAAACAATGCAAAATACAGACATATATGCAGTAGCACATAAGGAATGATGTAGTGCTTCTGACTTTTAATTGTAGGTATGATCCCAAAAATAATAACTCAAAATAATTCAAAAAAAGCTAGTTTTAAGTTTAATTGTTGGGACAGAATGTATTGTGGGTGGTGGTTGCCTGGCAGCTGCTTTTGCTTTGCTGGCCTGACTTGCTCGGACTGCAGTTTCTAGACGTATTTTCAATTCAGGAGCAGCTCCCATTACTGTCTTGAAAGCATGAGGGTAGAGGGGACCAATGTGCATTAAATTCTGGAGTGCAAATTCATGAAGATCTTTCGATATTGTAGATGCAGAAGCAAAAGCATTTTCATTCAGTAAATAAGAGATCAGAGTTGGAACTAGAAGAGCAAGCAACTGGACTCCTGAAAGTGAAAGAAGAAAAAAGCATAATAGATTAGAAATGAAAACTATATGGAAAATGAATTGTGGCAATAATACTGTTCCTATAAAAGAGCCATTACAGTCAAAGTTGAAAACAAACACAGCAATAATATAATAAAATCAAAGGAGTCTAAAATGCAGAAGACCTTTTTTCAGGACATCCAGTCTTTTTCCTGGCCGGTGAAGGATTTGGCTGTATTCCACATTTTCTAGTGTTTAATACACTTCGGTTCTGTTCCAGCCACTTCACTGGGGAGATTAGTGCACAGCCTGATAGTGCTCACTGCTAAATCTGTTAAACTGGTAGAGCATCTTGTACCTCAAAGGATCCTACAGGACTTTACAGATTGAGAAATCACTTCATCTTACTTCTGTAAAGCAGCCGTCATGGGGAGTATGACATACCAGTTTAGGACACAAAGTGAAGAGTACCTCCATATCAGTTTGAAAATGCAGCAGGGAAATATAAGTATTGGTAGGATAATATAGCTACCATGTTTGGAATTTGACTAGGACACTGGCATACCTCTTACTCTGAATGTATGGCTTAGTGGTGAGAGTAAGGATTTTATGAATCAGAATTCCTGCATTCTAGACCCCATCTTTGTCACTGACTCATTCCATGATTTTCAGCAAATCACTTATTCTTGTTATGCATCTGTTTCCCCATCTGTAAAATGGGCATACTATTAATCTCTCACACAGGGGGATTGAAGTGTATTTGTATAGTACTTTGAGAGCCCCAAATAAAACATGCCTTGTAAACACAAAGTAGTAGTATTTATTACCATTACTTTTGTGAAGAGCTTCCTGGTATCTTTAGTGACTACACTTGGTTAGGATCTTAGTTCTACATTTTATTTGAAAGATTATACCTCCAATAGAACAGCGCCCCCTGTGTTGGTGCACTGGCTCATGAAAGACTCAGAAGAGAGTCATCTACTAAATTGCCAAGACACTGAAAGTTTCCCATCCAAGTTCCGACAAGCCCAAGTGTGCTTAGCTCGTGAGATCAGATGAGATAGCAACCCAAGGAAGAGACCGTTCTTGGAAAAAAATAAAAAGTAAACTAAAGCAGTCATTGCTGCTGATTTTCTGAATAATCTAATTACAGCTTTATTTTGTTTAAAATAAATAATTATGTTAGACTATACATTTTAAGTTCATAATAAACATTTTTGGTTAAAGGATTTTTCAGAATATTACTTATTATGTTCTTATATTTTGGGGTAAATGTGAACTGAGCTCTCATGTAAGTAGGGGGACTGATATGTTTGGCTCTAACTAATGTTAACAAAAATCAGATGTTGGACAAATTTTCCCCCATACATTTCTACTAGTCTATCATTTCACACCTGCTCAGCTCAGCTATTCCAAAACCAGAGTGGCTCTTGAGTAAGTGCTGCCAATTGTATGTGGAGGTTTTTGTTTTTAATATGGATGAATATCACTGGGGAATATGTTGAAAACAGTAATCTTATTTACACATGTCTCTCGGGTGTCAATCGGTTTCCGAATGTGGATTCATTTTTAACTTAACTGAATTTTAAGATATTATATATGAATATTCTTTTCTGCGGAAAGAAAGTGATGTTACTCTCTTCAGACTTGCCCACAATTTCAAACAGTCCTTCCAAACCCAGCATAGCTGTTTCTCAAGATAATCAAATAACTTTGGTGATGGGTGTAGTATTGGTAGAAATACCTAGATAAATAGGCAATAGGTCTGCTAAAATGGTCAGTAGTGAAAGAGGTAACAATTGGAGCAGTTCACAGCTCTCTATTACTTTTTTCCATATGCAGGCACAAGAAGACAATACTACACCACATTTGGAAGTTTTCTTTACAACCACAAGAGGTAGGAGTGCTAGTGCAATCCTGGCATACAACAACCCTTGTCATGTAAAGCTATAATACAATGACAGGTTTTTGCATAATTCCAACCACCATTTTTACTGTATCAGCTCCACTACCAAATCTCTAATTACAACATTCCTGATGTAAAATGTTGTATTTCAGAATTATTAGTGTTCTACAGAAAAAAAGATACTTACTATTCTGCTCCTCACCAAGGGCAACCAATGTTTCAAGGACTTTAATTCCTTCCTGGACTGCTAATAGCTCTGTGTTGCTGTTTGGACGGTTACCTTCTACAGCTTTCAGTTTCTCAACCATTATTGGTGCCAATGAATGGATGTATGGAGTTGACAGGGCACGGTTGGTGTGTTGGAATACAGAAAGTAGAAGCTGATAACACTTGGCTTGAACCTAATCAAGATAAATGCAAATCAGATAACTGCATCCCTGAATTGCACACTCAAAATGCGTTTTGTACAAGTAAGTAATATAAGCACAAATTTTGTACATATATAAGTAGGAGAATCACTGCAAATTTGGGCCCTAATCTTTATCTATGGAAACAGGAGTTTGAGTAGCATTATGAGAAAGTAGTATTAAAATAAACCAGAGAAGGTCTAGATTTTTTTGGCCCAGTGGTCTCTTCCTTCCTAAAATTTCTTACATTAACAAAGATGTAACTTTTATAAATCTATATAAATCAAGAATTTGGCACAAGTAACTTGAAAATCCTACTGCAAAAGTGCCACGTTTTGTTACAATTGCCATTGATGCAATAGTTGTGATGGTTAATTTGTTAATTTGACAAGCAGGATCTGGTTACTTTTTGAAGTGAAGAAATTATAGATTTCAGGGAATTCAGAAAATGTAACGTTATTCCTAGTTACTCTGTGTCATATTGTGCACACTCCCACATGATGAGCTTACCCAAGGATCACAGGAATTCAATGCATTTTTAAATCTGTTAATGCAGCCATTCTGTAAGGACTGCACTCCAATTATTTCTGTACTTGCAGACCAAAGAAAGAGCGCAATCGCTGTAAGCATGCTTACTTCATCAAGAATAGACTTAGTGCCCTCTGAAAAACAAAAAGAAAAGCAGGCTGAGCTTATTGTGAAAAGGTTTTGGAGTTTGTTTAGTAAATCCTAGTGTACTAGAATAATTCACAACAAAGAGATGTACTAGAAAAGACTTCAATTACACTCAAATATGTGCCTATTCACCACCACCAGAGTCACATTTTTACTATTAGTGGTAGTGACTGATATAGTTGAGGTTGTTTAAGATGATTAACTCTAGTCTAATCCTCTCTTTTAAACTGCTTAAAACTTCCTGAAATTTCCACCTATGCAGCCCAAATTATTCAAGCTTGGTCTCTGACCACAGGTATATTTTTTATTGTTTTTAAAGTTTAAGCAAATACAAATATGCTATTTTTGAGCAGAAAGATGGGGGGGGGGGGGGGGGAAACATTATACTGTCCCCATTATAACCAAGTCTCTTGCAAACCCTTTCAAAGCAGCCTCTGCAGCTGAAATGGCTGGGATGTAGAAACCTAAAATCTAGTATGGGAGTAGCCTGCACTAAGGAGAAGGGTTCTTGAGTGTTCTGCTGAAAATTAGTTATGATTTGACTGTGTTAATAAGCCTGTTAAAAGCACACCATCCATTTTGCTAAAAACTGGTGAAGTGTGCAACTTCATTCTGTCCTGAAAAGTGAACTGAAGGCATGCAAACCCTTGCCTTAGTGCATGCACCTTGCAAGGAGTTAAATGAAATCTCCTAAAGTCCACAGAAGGTCTACAATAAATGTCAGTGGTGCTTGTGGAAATGGGGGCTTGAAGGCCCTTGAGCCAAGGTGAAGTCGGGAGAGATAAGTTTGATGAGACATATAACTAAAGAGGCCACTGAAAATTAATATGGGTTTGGCCTGGAAAACTTAATCCAATGATTGTTTCCTCTCAAAGATCCTAAAGGAGGGCATTGTGTAATTACTCTCTTGGCCCTTCAGATTTCACATGACCACTTCTGCCAAACTCTTCCCCCCCCCGTTCAATCTATATTTCAGGCTATTTGGGGGTGTAGTGAGATGGTTTTGGCAGAGATACTCTCGGTAGGTAAATGACATGCATCTCTGGATCTCTCTTTTGGGTCAGACAACATGGATTGTACCGCCTCTTTGTTCTTCTAGGGCAGAGAAGACGCTTGGATTAGAGGAAGCTGATTGAAGTCAGTGCAGACAAGATGGAGATGCTGCTGGTAGGCCAGGGGAAGCATCTAGGGGTTGTAGCAGGGGGTATGGTTTTTCCCATTACTGAAAGGGTCACTCAGTCCTCTGTCAAGGAGATTTACAATCTGGAGATGCTTTTGGGTCCTCACTTCTCTTTGATTCCCTGGTGATATCAGTGGCTAGTCTTTTACCCCTCTGTATTATGCTAGACTATATTGTGATCAATTCTCTGATGTGAATTTGCCACAGTCATCCATGCCTTTACTACCTTCACACTAAATTACTGTAGTGCTCACTATGATGAAGATTACATGAAGCCTCTTAGATCGATTCTCTTAAAGCATCACTGGCTTCCAGTTTCCATGAACCACAATTCCAGGTATTGAGTTTGATCTACTGCATACAGCTCGATACAATTATGGCTCTGCCTACCTGAGACACTGGCTCTCTCCCTATGCGCCATTTTGGTTGCTGAGATCTGATTCTCTCTGGGCAGGCAGATATTTTGGGGTAAAAGGAAAGAGGGGTATAATCAAAGATGATTCCTAGTTTATGGGCGTGGGTGACATGGGGGAGGATGGATTGTCAACAGTAACAGAAAGCGAGGAAGGGTTTGGGAAGGAAGACAAGGAGTTAAGCTGGTTGTGAGATGTCCAGGAGTTTTCAGAGAGACAGGCTGAGATGCAGGATTGGCAGAAGAGAGACAGGTCAGGAATGGAGAGGTAAATTTGTGAGTCAAAGGTACAGAGATAGTAGTTGAAGCTGTGTGAGTTGATGAGGTTACCTAAAGAAAATGCGCAGAAACAGAAGGTAAGTGTGTCAAGCCCTGTGAGAGACTCATGGAAACAGGAGAAGGGTGAGAGGCCTGCTGAAAAAGACACTGAGGAAATGAGTGGAGAGGTAGAAGAGAACTGATTTGTAAAAGCCAAGTAAGGACAAGATTTCAAGAAAGAGAGTATGATCAATATTGCCAAAGGCAGCTGAGAGGTCAAGAAGGATGAAGATGAAGTGTGCTGCCCTGAGATAAGGCTGTATTATTCTAAAATCGGCATTGTATTCAGCATTACATACATATTATACATTATATATACAGTTCACTATAATGCAAAGAGTTTAGGCAGGCTTGTGTTAGCACTTAGATCTTTTCTCTGTTTTACAAGCTATGCTATGTTAATCACAGCTTTTCGTCCCCATAATCCTAACCTGATATGATATGATATGATATTATATTATATACAAACACGTAACATTCACTTCTCCATAACAGAAGCTTTAGCTTTAAGCTGCTTAACTGGTTGAGAGTAAACTGCTTACCTGGTTGGGAGTATTCCAAGACAGATGCCAGAGTGCTGCGGATAAGACTGGTCCATTGCTTATGAGTTTCCTCCGTCTTGGCCATTGGAAGAGTTACAATAGTTTTTATCGCCTGAAGAGTTGCACTGACTGGTGGTGAGACCTGATTATCCACTGATTTTACTGCAGTTTCCTTCAATACTCTTGTAATCAGAAACAGGATTGTAGGTAATATTGTCATACATCCTGAAATAAAATATAAAGTGCATTCTTGCAGTTAATTCTAACACCAGGTATGGTCCACAACTTCTTTATATTTCCTTAGTGGAACATCTCTTGCTAGCAATGGATATACCAAAATGTACTATAATTTATTTATGTGGTGGTAAATATAATTCAATAATATTTTAACAATTAAGAAACATCTTATTATAGTCCAAATGTATTATATGACAATTTACATCATTTGGAGTCATTTGTGCTAATGTAGTTAAAAAGCTGTCAGCAACTCAGGGGTTTATAACTCAGCCATTAAAAATCTGCTCTAGGTTGACAAGGAATGATTTTTAAAAATCCATTAAAGAGAGGAAGGATGGTCCAGTGGTTAGGGTACTAGTCTGAGACTGGAGAAATGCAGGTTCAATTCTTTCCTCTGCCCAGACTTCCTGTATGAGCTTGGGCAAGTCACCTAAACTTTTTTATGCCTCAGTTTCCCATCTGTGAAATGGGGATAATAATACTTCCCTACTTCACAAGGGATAAACACAGTAAAGACTGTGAGATGCTCAGATATTATGGTAATGAGGGGCCACAAAGCACCAAAAATAGATAAATAACTGATTCTTTCCCCAATTAGGGCTTCTTTTGCATCCCAATTGGAGCTAAAAAGAGCCCATACACACAGAATTTGTACTCATCCTTCCCCCCGCTCATACTTAAAGCGACGAGTCTGGGCAGATAGCTTTCTGGCTGAGAAAACCTGGCCAAAATTCCTTGTAGCGGCCGTCAATATCATTCCTTAACTGGTCTGAAAGGTCACTACTGAATGCTCCTTCTCAAACACTCCTTTACTCGGTCATCCCTGAAAGCAAGAAAAAATGGGACCAGGAATGAAATCATAGGCTCCTGCATGGCAGCAGTGCAAGTCTCTGGGCTAGCTTATAGAAACATTTTATTTTTAACTAAACATTTGCCATCCATTAATCACTAATTTGGACTACAGGCCAAGTATTTTTCAGAAACTATTTTCTCTAGAATTGTTATTAACTTTGCACCTCACTAAGGGCTCAACCTCAAGAAGTGCTAAACATCTGTAATGTCAATGTAATTTCTTGCAGACGTGAGAGAGGCCTCTGCTGTATTAGAACGAACAGGGCATACAGTGCAAGTTTTGATTTTGCGATTTTCCTGATGTCCTGTGACCTGAAAAGCGGGCACCCTTAAATTGCTCTAGAATCTAAACCTCACCATCAATAAATTAGCTTCACTTAAAGTGGTCTGCAACAGAGGTAACATTTTTAGTTACTGCTGTGTCACTTGGTCATTTCAAATTACAGGATTTGTCTTATATTTCTCATAAAACCCATTCATTTATGCATATGAAGTTATAGTAGAGTACCGGCTGGAGAGCATAGAGAAGGCAGGTCAGATAGGATGGTAACTGTGGCAGCCACAAGGCGAGCACTTTCTTCAGAGAGCTGGGGTTTGGCAGAAACATGACTTGGAGAGTCTGACATTTTTGGGCTTAGATGTGGCATGTGCCGTACTAGGATAAACATTAGTAGTTCCATGGCTGCAAAGACGAGAGATTTTCCAGGCACAAGGCCACCAGTCTCACCACCTTCTCCTAACACAAGACACGTTTCTTTTTCCTTTATGTCGTCTTCATCTGCAGTGAAAGACATTTGGTTAAATAGTAAAAAAAACCCAAATAAATATTAGATAAAATACACTGAAAGGTAGATAATACTTTGAGAAGAGCTAGAGCAGGGGTCTCAAACTCAAATAACCTCGAGGGCCACATGAGGACTAGTACATTGGGCCGAGGGCCGCATTTACTGACACCTTCCCCCCCCGCCCCCCCGCCGCCCTCGGCCCCGCCCCCACTCCACCCCTTCCATGAGGCCCCGCCCCTGCCCCGCCTCTTCCAACCCCTTCCCCGAAATCCTCACCCCAACTCTGCCCCTTCCCTGCCCCCAGGGGGCACAGGAGGGGTGTGGGGTGCGGTGGGGGCTCAGAGCAGGGGCTCCGGGCTCCGGCCCGACCCGCACCGGGGGCAGGGCAGGCTCCCTGCTTGCTTGCCTGGCTGCCCTGCAGCGGCGTCGCACCAGGAAGCAGCTGGAACCTGGGGGAGGAAGGGCGCAGGGGTGTGTGTGGCTGTTGCTTCAGGCACCGCCCCCAGCAGTTCCCATTGGCCGGGAATGGGGAACTGTGGCCAATGGGAGCTGCTGGGGGCGGTGCCTGAAGCAACAGCCACACACCCCCCGCGCCCCTCCTTCCCCAGGTTCCAGCTGCTTCCTGGTGCGACGCGGCGGCAAGGCAGGCAGGCAAGCAGGGAGCCTGCCCTGCCCCCGGTGCTGGTCGGCCAGGTAAACGTTGGGGGGGGCCGGGAGGAGCTCGCGGGCCGCATGCGATAGCCCTGCGGGCCGCATGCGGCCCACGGGCCGCATGCAGCCCACAGGCCGCGTGTTTGAGACCCCTGAGCTAGAGGTTCACATTAATGTATAATGTCAGACAGATCACACAGGTTAAGAAAAATACTACTTTTAAAGTTAAAATGTGCTGAGGGAGTTTTAAATTGCCTTAAAGGTTTTGTGATTGTAACAATTGACTTTAAAATTCCATAACAAGCCCAGAAATTGATAACATTTAATAATTACAATGTCTGAAAACAGTTGCTGTGTTTCATACTTCTTAAAAAACTCATGTGGTAAAATTATCATCAAAAGATGCCAACTTCTGCATGTTGCCAGGCACAATGTCGTGTGAAGTATATTAACACAATAGTTTTTTTTCTTTATCTTAGTTATAAACAAATAAGATTTTTGTAGAAAAAATATTAAAGTGCTATTCCAATCTGAAATGTGACTCTAAAAATAGTATTGTGGGATTCTGTGTACTGTCTCTATGATGTTAGTATCAAATGTGCTCAGTTTATAAGATTTTCTTCTGAGTGGCAGACTTACAAGCTATGTTCTCTCCTTCGCCATTGTCAGTAATAAAGTCTAGTAATTATGCTCTCAATATCCCTATGCAACTCCACTGAATTCAAATGATGTTTTAGTGAACACATGTGCTGTCCCATTGCCTGCATGGGTTTGGAAAGATGTAACTTATTGGGTTTTATTAAACAATCCTATTGATGTAGAAAAAGGAATAAAATGCATTCCACTCTCTCTTAGCTGTGTTGGTTCTTTCTACAGCACTAACAGAAGTAAAAAGCAGTAAGCCCTTGTCCTGCCCCACAATCACCCCGAGAAAAGCTGTCAGTGAAGATAACTGAGGGTATAACTATGAATACATTGAACAGATCTGTGGGATAAGTCGGAGCCATTTTTACCTAGTCAGTTTTCAGAGAAGAACCACACTTTAATAAATCTGAGTTCTTCTCCCAAATAGGAAATTTGTTGCCTTTTTCCTCTGTAAATGCAAACAACAGTTTTAAATTTGTTTGTTTTTAAAGTCTTACTTAGAGTGTTCCTTTTTTCTTGCAAGTAATCTTGAGCTGCTCTCACTATCTGCTGGACAACTCCTGTAACTAGCAGCTGGACTGAAGGAGGATCCCAGGTCAATAAGAGTCGATGCAGCACACTCAGAAGTTCAACACCAAGGAGCTAGAATAAATTAAAGTATTTTTTTAAAAATGTAAATTAAAAGTGAATGGTTCACAGACCCCTAATTATCAGCAAAAATGGTTTCTGGTTAATCTACTGTTATTCTTAGCCATAGAATATTTTTTTCTCAGTTTTAAAAAGCACAGTTCCTTTGGTACACACTAATTGTGTTTTTCAGTTCACTTCTGAGAGAATCACTTTTGCATATGCCCCACCCTTTATCCTGTTATATCACTTATTTACTCTAAGGGAGTATTTTTCACTCACCATAACCTGGGATTTTTTAAAAGAACAAAAATGGTTAAATCTAATCCCAAGAGCATGCAAACTGTGGTTTAGGAGGTTTACACTTGAGAAACACAAAGGATTGCTAGTAGGATTGTTCTCTCATTTCTGTTTTAATGGTAAGATTTAAAAGGAGAATTTTTTTTAAAAACGGGCAAGTGTGGTGATACACAAGCCTAATGGTATTAAATGGATGTATTGGTTGAGTTTGGCAATTTACTGTCTTTTTTTTTTTTTTTAAACAAAATATTTTTTCTCCTCAACTGCTTGAAAACTAATGTTAAAGTCTGCTGGGGGATATGGAGATCTGATGCTGAAGGGAAAGCCTCCCACGGCCAAAGTAACCAACCACACACAAGAGGTGACAATGATATAACTTTGCCAGATTTATCCAGTAAGTAGTGTATTTTCCCCACAAAATAATAAATAATTAAAGCCCTTGTAAACACCATAAAGCTGCTAAAGGATGAAGACCCATGAAAACAAACTGTCTGAATACATCTGGGACATGGTTGTGATACTACGAGAGAAGTGGCATTAGGCCCATTGAGCTCATGTGAGCTGAAACATCTTCTGAATGATTGACCGTGGCTTTTATGCCACTTACTCAAGAGCAGGGGAGGGGACAACACGTAATTGTTCACCCTCAGCTCTGTGGCTAGCAAAAATCAAAGTAATTGTAAATAAAAAAGAGAGAGTACTTGGTCTGCAGTGTTGCTACAAAACTTCCATAGTACTTTCCCTATAAAGCTTTCTGTTCTACAAAAGTGTACAGTCTCTGTCACAGATAATCATAAGATAGATCATCTGTTGTGATTTATCGGGCATTAAGGAAAAAAGAATGGGGTGCTAAGTCCACTGCCATGATCTTCAGATTTACTGAATTGCTATTAAAAATTAAACATGAGCCACCAATTAAAATGGAAAAGCTTTTTACAGATCCCACTTATTCCTACACCAAATCATCATGGCAAATTAAATAGATCTCCTAACCTCCAAGATATAACAATATATTTCTGCTATGACAAACATTGAGTTTTGTTTATAAAGTTTTCCTTCTTGAATTTAGAATTCATGTCTCTCCCTAGGAGAATCTAGTATGTTAGATATTGAACATAATGAGTGAAAAATATTTCCAGTAGAGCTGCTCACAATTTTTTGACTGCTATTATTTTTAATTGAAATCTGTTCTTCATTCAAAAATGGAACTTTTGAAAAAACATTTCTAAACTGCCTACTTTTGAAAATTTAAGAAAAAAAATTTTAAATGAAAAAAATGTAGCACATTTTGTGTTTTGCAAAACGTTGTTGGAGCTTTTCTGTTATTGTTGTTTTCTATTTGCAACTTTAATAGGTCAGTTTTTAAAAAATCATTGCTGAAAATTTAAGGTAATAACCAATTTTTTTAAAATCTACAGAAAAAGAAAAAATTGGATCATTATGAAAAACAACAAAAAATATTTTGAATTTGCCTACATTTCAGTAATGTTTTTTCCCCTAGTTTTGGACCAGCTCTAATTTTCAGGGACGCAGAAGTAAACAGAATAAAGATTAATCACTGAACATTTACACACACGCATCTAAAAACAGAATAAGCCACTGAGATTCCAACATCAGTAACATATTATTAGGCCTATGTACTATACCTGATCCTCTGCAATATGAATTCTAGCACAAGGGGAATCCAGTAAAGTATGCAGTGCCTGTAAACAAGACGTGACATGTTCAACAGGCTCCTCAGGCCTGGGGGAACAGAGGAATTGTATACTAACACCTGAAAAGAAACACAAAAAGATCTCATTTCTATACCAATATGATGAGGGTTGTTCTATAACATATTTAAGTATTTAAACGATGCGGAAGTTGGGTTTGTTTGAGGGTTTTTTAAAACACAAAAGTTATACTAATGTTTTATTTTTGCCATTGAGAGATATTCTTTGTGTTAAAATGCCAGACCAGTCACTTTTTTCCAGTAAAACCAAGATTGAGACAGTAAATAATCATGGTCAATAACCTATAGATCTGGAAAGGAAACTAATTTTTGTCATTTGCTTTTGCAAATCTATACATTAAAAATCTGCCACTTTTAACTGTGTTTTTAAGTTTCTTTATAATACAATATTTTAACTGGAAAAAATAAACTGCAATAGAAGAGATTTTATTTTCAGGTATGACCTAGGTATACAACACAATACTTCAACAAACATTTGTATTATTATTACAAATGTTTAAAATTCAAATACTCCAATTACAGTACTTTCACATGCAATCTCTATAAAGAACTGCCACTATTTAAAGAAAGAAAAAACAACATTTATCTGGGTTTATTGTACAAAAGTCTCAGAATTAATTATACGGCTGTCAGTGCAACACTGTTTTACTAGTTATTTGTATAGCATGGATCAAAAACTACTGAAAGATATACACAGATAAACATAGAGCAGGGGTTCTCAAACTGGGGGTCGGGACCCCTCAGGGGGTTGCGAGGTTATTACATGGGGCGTCACGAGCTGTCAGCCTCCACCCCAAACCCCACTTTGCCTCCAGCATTTATAATGGTATTAAATATATAAAAAAGTGTTTTTAATTTATAAGGGGGGAGTCGGACTCAGAGGCTTGCTATGTGAAAGGGGTCACCAGTAAAAAAGTTTGAGAGCCACTGACATAGAGCATACAGCTAGGGCATATATTCCAAATTCTACAAATCTATACACCTAGACATTTCCATAGCCCCCATCACTATAGTACCTGAATGCCTCAACTACTAACAGATGCTTTCCTTACAACACCCCTGTGAAGTAGGAAGTACAGTACGATCCCCAATTCCACACATGATGAACTGAGGCACAGCATAGACCAAGTGACCTGGCCAATGTCACACAGGTCTTTACTGAATTATGATCTGATCAGGAGGTCTAATCAGGAGTGCTGGAACAATTTTTATGTGTGTGTGTGGAGGGCGGGGGGGGGAGGGGGAGGCCTGCTGAGAGCCACTGAATCAAACTGTAAACCCTGTATATAGTGGAAACCACTTCAAGCCAGGGGGTGCAGCAGCAGCACCCCTGGGTATAATTTAATCTAGCTCATGATTCTAAAATTATAGAAAGAACACATGTCTAGAGAACACAATTTGTATCATCTGAACTGTAATAAATATACTATATGTAGATACCTAATGACTTATTTTTAAACATAATGTAAAAATCAGATATAAAACTAATCTGGAAGATTTCATTAAAAGGACATGGAGCAGTGTTTTTCACAGCTATAAAAATCATTTTGGAGAGATGGGTTGCCAGGCTGGAAGTGTTGGAATGGACATATGGTCCATTTT
The DNA here is from genome assembly GCA_003942145.1 of Platysternon megacephalum. Lineage (NCBI taxonomy): Eukaryota > Metazoa > Chordata > Testudines > Platysternidae > Platysternon > Platysternon megacephalum. The sequence continues at coordinate 7,626,518 of QXTE01000055.1, read as the reverse complement.
AAACTGGCTAGATTTCAAGATGATGGTGTCCTTTTAATGCAACCACACTGTGGTATTAAACTTTGAAATATGATATCATAAAGCTCTTACCTAAAATCAAGTGCATTCTATCTTTGTTTATCTCTGGCAAAGATTTAGTGGTAGGTGGTGTTCCAGGTGTCTGGTTTAACATGATGGACGAGGCACGTTTCTGTGAATTAGGCATTGCTGCAGCTGCTTCTTCTGGTGACTCAGAAGCATTAAATCCTGCACTGTTTAGCCAGAGTGCCACTGCATGTAGGATTGGAGCCCAAGAGTTCCGGTAGTGCAGTCTAGCTGTATCAATTGTCTCTGGAGTGTAAAATGCTCCACCTGTTAAATTAGCATAAAAAGTACATGTGTGTGTGAGAGGGCATATATTGTAAGTATACATATATAGGGTACATTTGCTGATGTAGATATTCAAGTTTGATCCTTGTTACTGCTACCTGCAGCACAATTCTCCATGTCAACAGGACTAGCAGGCGTCTGTATCATTATGGCTATCCGCATACCACTTCCTGTTCTTTGATATAAAATATTTTTTGCTAGTAGATGATAAAGTGAGACTAAATTTCCTCCCTGTCCTAACTTTTTTCTATGCTACATAGGACTGAGGGAAATCCACAAAGACCTCAGAAACTGACAAAAAGAAAGACAAAGGAACAGGAGGATACAATGCAATCCAAGAAATATCAGCAAAACAAAGGAAATATTAGCCACTCTAGAAACCTTAGCCATAAAAAGCCAAGTACTGGCTCTATATCTGAGTCTCTCTTTTCCTTATTTAAGAAAAAAAAAAGATAAGATTTCTTAATTATGTCCCACTTACAAACAACAGCTTAAAAGCAAACACCTAAAAGTTTGAAAAATCTGTTACATTCGTCACTGAATATAAACTCTCATTAATTTATAATTAATTTGCAAATTTATTAAAATCCAACTAAATCTTTTCGATGGAACCTTAACCTGGTTCAGCTGTTTAAAATGTTATAGTACACTGTAGTTCTATGGATATATTACAGCATTCCATGGATTAGAATGCAACACTTTATTGATTTCCTCACGAGTGGCCCCAAGCTTTCTTACATTTGAACCAGTGTTGCATGTACATATCAGTATTTTTCTGAGTTGGACTGTGAGCTTTTCAAAGCAGGGACCTTGTTTCTTCATGTGTTCAGTAAAATACAATATATGCCACCCATCGTCTAAAAGACCCTCAATCCTGCAAACCTGCCTATGCTTAACTTTAAGCACAAGTTGTCCCATTGACTTCAATTAATTTACTCACATCTGTAAAGTTAAATGCATGCAAGTGTTTGCAGGACTGGGGTATGTCTACTATTATTAAAATAATCAGAATGTGATCATTTATATTATTGATCACGCATGTATTATAATCTATTATTCAATTCTCAGTCATTGTTTACTAATGTATTCTCATCTATTTTAATTCTCAGTCAATATTTTCAGTGTATTTTTATGCTTTTATTATTCTAAAGTACGAATTTAGGCTAAAATTTCAAAACATGTTTGACTACCTTTAGGCAGCTAAATCCATGTCTAGTCATCTAAAATAAAGTTGCCTGGTTTTCAGAAATGCTGAGCATTCACAACTCCCACAAGTCAATGGAAGCTACAAATACTCAGTATCTTTGAAAAATCAGACAACTTTATTTTAGATAACCCTAGACATGGATTTAGGTAATCCTGGAAATGACTAATCGTGTTTAAAAAAATGTGTACTTTATATTTGATATAAACTATAATCAGAGAAAAGGATAGTGTAAATTATAAGTTATGGGGAAACTTTGGGAATTAAATATATTTCAAAGACTTGTTTCATTCAATTTAGAGTGAGCAATTTTAGAATGAATTACACTTAGAGAATCTTTGTGTATTTTACTGTTGCTATAGTGCTCTGTAGAAATAAGAATTGCAATGAATGCTAAAAAAACACTTGATCTGTGTCACTGAAATGCCAGAGAAAGCTATGACTAAGTTTGAAATTCAAGTTAAATATATTGGATTTGTTTCTGAACAGAATGTAGAAACTTCACTTGATTTTCTTTGGGCATGATCCTGCACTCATTCAGGTCAATGCCAAAGTTCCCATTAGTGTCAATGGTGAAGTTTCAGGACTTTAGTGAAAATGCAATGTTATGGATGAGATAAAGTTCTATGAGTTAGTTAATCACTAACTTTACATTATTTCATCCCATTTATAGAACAGTTATTATAGGTAGTAGATATTTTAACATTTGTTCTACTCCAGTCATTTCAAAGACTGAACTCGGCAACTAACACAACCTGACTCTAGAGACAAAGTGATATGAAATATAGCACCAAAAGACATTTTCAATTGTTGTACATTTTTCTAAACTAACTTTTCTGAAAAAAACAGAGGCATAAATGAAATAAAAGTTGTTTGGGATGACATACAAAACTCAGTTGTCGTTTCACCACACAGCAGTAATAGGTCATCTCAAATGCACGCTGATGAAACTTTATACCATCACACAAAACATTTACTTCAGCCTTAGGATTTCTGTCTATACATAACAAAAAAGGTATACATCCAAGTGTTAGAGTTATGTTAGAGTTTCTGTAAATGCAAAACTAATTTGGGAAGCGAGTAATTTATAATTCCTCCAACAATTCCTTACCAAGATGTTCATTCTGTCTTTCATAATCATAAAAAAAATGAATTGCTGTGCTTACCATCTGGTGGAAGCTGACTAGCAAATTCAGCTGGTAAAGTCAAAAGAGCATAGTCTTTCAATGCAGCTAGCCAAAGGCGACTCAGAATAGGCAGCTCAGGTTGTACAAGTGTTATCAAACTGTCTGGAGGTAGCTCATCTACAGTACCAAAATCCTCCTCATCATCATCCGTATTCTTTATTGCTCGCTTTGGTTTGGTCTCTGCTTCCTTTTTAATTTTCATAGCTACAACATACACCTATAAAAACAGATACAAAATTTTTGCTTTAAAATTCTAAAAAGAAAAAGAAAAAAGCCTTCTTTCAATTAAATGACAAATGGCACTTGTAAATTACCTTTATTTTAGCTGTTATGGAATATCATGAATAGTTTTACATTTTTGTGACAATCTGAAAATACTTTAAAAATACTGCAAAATATCATACTGGAAAATTTTGTGCTATGCAACAGATGGAAATAAAGATAGGAAAAATGGAAAAGCTGATAAAACCTAATATCAGTCTATATTTCCAAGTTAAATCTGAGTTTGTTGCTAACATTCACAGCACCGTAGCCAATCTGGCTACTCACACTTTTAACCTGAAGAGTGCCAGTTAGGGCTCTTCTCACAGAAAATGCACCAATTTAACTAAATTAAATCTATTTAGGAATCAGTTTAGTTACATCAGTGCAACTCACTTGTGGGTTTACTCTTAAATCAGTTTAGGAAGGAATAAAATCAATTTAGTTTCATTCAGGTCACTTTCTGTGTGTAGCTCAGGCCTTGTGAATAAGTGTTCTTTTTTTTTTTTGATTGTGTACTGCTCTTTAAAGGGTCTGTAAATTGGTATCTGTGGTACTCGACATGGAGGGGCTGAGGGAAAATTTTAAAGCACTTACACAAGGACACACATTACACAAATAAGGAGAAAGATTGGGGAAAAAGATTTGCAATAGGAACAAAAAGCAGTGTTTTTAGAAAAGAAATATAGCAGACATAAATGTCCCCACACAACAGATGCTTTGCTTCAGATCAAAGCTGAAAATAGCTCAACACTACAGGGCTGAAGTGCTAATACTTTCCTTATTTTCTCAAAATAACTTCCAGGGAAATTAAATGCAAGAGAACTACAGTATGTTAATGCAATAGAGAAAACAAAGACCTGCTTGTGCTCAGCTTCTTCAAAACACTATTCACTACTTCTATTCAGTAAAGTAACACTTTATAAAACAATGCACAATGGCATGTATAGCAAAGTTCACACAAAGTAGGGCTGGTCTACACTACGACTTTAGGTCGAATTTAGTAGCGTTACCTCGATTTAAGCCTGGACTCGTCCACACAATTAAGCCCTTTTATTCGACTTAAAGGGCTCTTTAAATCGATTTCTTTACACCACCTCCGACGACGGGATTAGCGCTGAAATCGGTTTTGCCATTTCGAATTAGGGTTAGTGTGGCCGCAATTCGATGGTATTGGCCTCCGGGAACTATCCCACAGTGCACCATTGTGACCGCTCTGGACATCAATCTGAACTCGGATGCACTGGCCAGGTAGACAGGAAAAGCCCCGCGAACGTTTGAATTTCATTTCCTGTTTGCCCAGCGTGGAGAGCACAGGTGACCACGCAGAGCTCATCAGCACAGGTAACCATGATGGAGTCCCAGGATCGCAGAAGAGCTCCAGCATGGACCGAACGGGAGGTACGGGATCTGATCGCCATATGGGGAGACGAATCCGTGCTAGCGGAACTCCGTAGCAGTAAAAGAAATGCAAAAACATTTGAAAAAGTCTCAAAGGGCATGAAGGACAGAGGCCATAACAGGGATGCACAGCAGTGCCGCGTGAAAATTAAGGAGCTAAGGCAAGCCTACCAGAAAACCAGAGAGGCAAACGGAAGGTCCGGGGCACAGCCGCAGACATGCCGCTTCTACGCCGAGCTGCATGCCATGCTAGGGGGTGCAGCCACCACTATCCCAACCCTGTGCTATGACTCCGTCAATGGAGACTCACGCAACACAGAAGCGGGTTCTGGGGACGAGGAAGACGATGATGATGAACAGACGGGAGATGGCTCACAGCAAGGAGGCAGAGAAACCGTTTTCCCCAACAGCCAGGATCTGTTTATCACCCTGGACCTGGAGCCAGTAAACCCCGAACCCACCGAATCCCAAAGCGTGCTCGCAGACCCCGGAGAAGGGACCTCTGGTGAGTGTACCTTTGTAAATATTACACATGGTTTAAAAGCAAGCGTGTTTAATGATTAATTTGCCCTGGCATTCACGGCCAGGACAGCTACTGGAAAAGTCTGTTAACGTGTATGGGGATGGAGCGGAAATCCTCCAGGGACATCTCCAGAAAGCTCTCCTGGATGTACTCCCAAAGCCTTTGCAAAAGGTTTCTGGGGAGGGCTGCCTTATTCCGTCCGCCATGGTAGGACACTTTACCACGCCAGGCCAGTAGCACGTAGTCTGGAATCATTGCATAGCAAAGCATGGCAGCGTATGGTCCCGGTGTTTGCTGGCATTCAGACAACATCCATTCCTTATCTCTCTGTGTTATCCTCAGGAGAGTGATATCATTCATGGTCACCTGGTTGAAATAGGGTGCTTTTATTAAGGGGACATTCAGAGTGCCCGTTCCTGCTCGGCTGAACAGAAATGTTCCCCACTGTTAGCCACGCGGTGGGGGGAGGGGTGAAGTGATCATCCCAGGGAATTGGGTGTGTGTGGGGGGGGGGGGGGGGGTTAGTTGGGTTTGTGCTGCACGTTAACCCGGCAACCGCATCCCTCCCTCCTTTTAAATTGCCATACCATTTTAAATGGCCAACCCAACGGCTGCTTGGTATGGAAAATGAGGGTGCTGCTGTTTGAAACCATTCCCACATGTTATTAAGGTTAAAGAAGCCAAAAGACTGTGGCTTACCATGGCTGCCTGCAAGCCGAATTCTGTTGCCTGGCCCTGCGTGAGTGATCTCTCACACCAAATCGGCAGACCCTCAATATAAATAGAGGCAAAATACGACCTTGTAACGAAAGCATTTGTGCTATGTAATGTGAACAGCAAGGTTTAACGGGAAAGAGTGATCCTATTGTTCTCTAAAATGTGTCTTTTTAACTACCTATCTCCCTTTTCCCCCACCAGCTGCAAATGTTTCTCCTTCGCAGAGGCTAGTGAAGATTAGAAGGAGGAAGAAGAGAACTCGGGATGAAATGTTCTCGGAGCTCCAGACGGCCTCCCACGCTGACAGGGTTCAGCAGAATGCTTGGAGGCAGACAATGTCTGACTGCAGAAAAGCACAGTTTGAACGCGAGGAGAGGTGGCGGGCTGAATCGCGTGCTGAATCGGAGAGGTTGCGTGCTGAATCGCGGGCTGAATCTGAGAGGTGGCGTCAGATTGAGAACAGAAGGCAGGAGTCCATGCTCCGACTGCTGGAGCATCAAAGTGAGATGCTCCAGCGTATGGTTGAGCTGCAAGAAAGGCAGCAGGAGCACAGACCGCCACTACAGCCCCTGTGTAACCAACAGCCCTCCTCCCCAAGTTCCATGGCGTCCTCACCCAGACGCCCAAGAACGCGGTGGGGGGGCCTCCGGCCACCCAGCCACTCCACCCCAGAGGATTGCTCAAGCAGCAGAAGGCTGGCCTTCAATAAGTTTTGAAGTTTCTAATTTTTAAAGTTTTAAAGTTTTATAGTGCACGGTGTCCTTGTCCTTCCCTCCTCCCCCACCCCACCCAGCGCTTCCCTCCTCCCCCATCCCTCCTGGGCTACCTTGGCAGTTATCCTCCTATTTGTGTGAATTAATAAAGAATGCATGAATTTGAAGTAACAATGACTTTATTGCCTCTGCAAGCGGTGATCGAAGGGGGGAGGGGAGGGTGTCTAGCTTACAGTGAAGTAGAGTGAACCGGGCGGGGGCGGGGGGGAGGTTCATCAAGGAGAAACAAACAGAACTTTCACACCGTAGCCTGGCCAGTCATGAAACTGGTTTTCAAAGCTTCTCTGATGCGCACCGCACCCTGCTGTACTCTTCTAATCGCCCTGGTGTCTGGCTGCGCGTAATTAGCGGCCAGGCGATTTGCCTCAGCCTCCCACCCCGCCATAAACGTCTCCCCCTTACTCTCACAGATATTGTGGAGCGCACAACAAGCAGTAATAACAATGGGAATATTGTTTTCGCTGAGGTCTAACCGAGTCAGTAAACTGCGCCAGCGCGCTTTTAAACGTCCAAATGCACATTCTACCACCATTCTGCACTTGCTCAGCCTGTAGTTGAACAGGTCCTGACTACTGTCCAGGCTGCCTGTGTATGGCTTCATGAGCCATGGCATTAAGGGGTAGGCTGGGTCCCCAAGGATAACTATAGGCATTTCAACATCCCCAACGGTTATTTTCTGGTCTGGGAAGAAAGTCCCTTCCTGCAGCTTTTGAAACAGACCAGAGTTCCTGAAGACGCGAGCGTCATGTACCTTTCCTGGCCATCCCACGTTGATGTTGGTAAAACGTCCCTTGTGATCCACCAGTGCTTGCAGCAGCATTGAAAAGTACCCCTTTCGGTTTATGTACTCGCTGGCTTGGTGCTCCGGTGCCAAGATAGGGATATGGGTTCCATCTATCGCCCCACCACAGTTAGGGAATCCCATTGCAGCAAAGCCATCCACTATGACCTGCACATTTCCCAGAGTCACTACCCTTGATATCAGCAGCTCTTTGATTGCCCTGGCTACTTGAATCACAGCAGCCCCCACAGTAGATTTGCCCACTCCAAATTGATGTCCGACTGACCGGTAGCTGTCTGGCGTTGCAAGCTTCCACAGGGCTATGGCCACTCGCTTCTCAACTGTCAGGGCTGCTCTCATCTTGGTATTCTGGCGCTTCAGGGCAGGGGAAAGCAAGTCACAAAGTTCCATGAAAGTGCCCTTACGCATGCGAAAGTTTCGCAGCCACTGGGAATCGTCCCACACCTGCAGCACTATGCGGTCCCACCAGTCTGTGCTTGTTTCCCGGGCCCAGAATCGGCGTTCCACGGCATGAACCTGCCCCATTACCACCATGATTTTCACATTGCTGTGGCCCGTACTTTGTGAGAAGTCTATGTCTATTTCCTCATCACTCTCGTCACCGCGCTGCTGTTGCCTCTGCGCTGCTGTTGCCTCCTCCTCCTCCTCCTCCTGGTTTTGCTTTGACAGGTTCCGGCTATGCATATACTCCAGGATAATGCGCGTGGTTGTCATAGTGCTCATAATTGCCGCGGTGATCTGAGCGGGCTCCATGATCCCAGTGCTATGGCGTCTGGGCAGAAAAAAGGCGCGAAACGATTGTCTGCTGTTGCTTTCACGGAGGGAGGGAGGGAGGGAGGGAGGGAGTGGGGGCCTGACGACATGTACCCAGAATCACCCGCGACACTGTTTTTGCCCCATCAGGCATTGGGATCTCAACCCAGAATTCCAATGGGCGGCGGAGACTGCGGGAACTGTGGGATAGCTACCCACAGTGCAACGCTCCAGAAGTCGACGCTAGCCTCGGTACTGTGGACGAAGTCCGCCGACTTAATGCACTTAGAGCATTTTGTGTGGGGACACACACAATCGACTGTATAAAAACGATTTCTATAAAACCGACTTCTATAAATTCGACCTAATTTCGTAGTGTAGACATACCCGTAGACTCTTTAATCAGTACTTTTATTTTTGCATTATAAAATGTATAGTGCAAATGGTTTCAGAAAAGCTTTAGTAAGACCTGGACCAATCTGTGTTCCATTTGGCACACCATATTCAGGGTCCTCTGTAATAGCTTTCATGTCACACGTGCTCATTAAATACACCCACATTTAAAAGGTTATTCACAATACAGTAGTTCCAGCCAACAAAAAGAGCATCATCCCCATTAAAAATACAGATAAAAATGTTAAATTAAACCCGAACATTTTTACAACAATATTTCATCATTTAGACTGTCCTGCAGCACAGTATTTAAATTTTAAAAATATTTTCTGTCCAATAATTTCTTATGCTCACTATCTCATCTGACTCCTATATTAACTTTTGGCCTGATTTTCAGAGTTACTAGACTCCCACTGCTCCTATCAACTTCAGTCATAGTTGTGGGAACTCAGCCCTTCTGAAAATGAAGCCATTTTTCTACAACTTCATCAAACTACTCACACTGCTAGAATGACAGTTCATAATGCTTAGCCAAACATTCAGATAGTTTCTCTTTCAAGTCCCTTTTAATTTAACCCATATGGACATCCTAATTAATTACCATACACAATGTTATTTGTGAAATCCATCATTTTTAGATACTTGTATGTTCCATGGTATCTTATATTCCCAAACAATAACTTCAGTAGCCCCGTAGTTTATTATTCCCTGTTTGGGGAATTCCTGGCAAATTAGTAGGGCCCTACCAAATTCACGGTCCATTTTGGTCAATTTCATGGTCATCGGATTTTAAAAAACATAAATTTCATGATTTCAGCTATTTAAATCTGAAATTTCCCGCTATTGTGATTGTAAAGGTCCTGACCCAAAAAGGAGTTGTGGGGTGGTCACAAGGTTACTGTAGAGGGGGTTGCGGTACTGCTACCCTTACTTCTGCGCTGCTGCTGGTGGCAGCGCTGCCTTCAAAGTTGGGCAGCTGGAGAGTGGCGGCTGCTGGCCAGGATCCTAGCTCTGAAGGAAGCGCTGCTGTCAGCAGCAGCGCAGAAGTGAGGATGGCATGGTATTGTATTGTCACCCTTACTTCTGCACTACTGCCTGCAGAGCTGGACCCTTAGTCAGCAGCCGCCACTCTCCGGCCGCCCAGCTCTGAAAGCAGCAGCACAGAAGTAAGTGTGGCATGGTATGGTATTGCCTCTCTTACTTCTGGACTGCTGCTGGCGGGGCGCTGCCTTCAGAGCTGGGTGCCCGGCCAACAGCTGCCTCTCAGCTCCGAAGGCAGAACAGAAGTAAGGGTGGCCATACCACGACCCCCCCTAAAATAACCTTGCGACCCCCCTGCAACTCCCTTTTGGGTCAGGACCCCCAATTTGAGAAATGCTGGTCTCCCCCATGAAATCTGTATAGTATAGGGTAAAAGCACACAAAAGGCCAGATTTCACAGGGGTGAGGGGGGACCAGATTTCACAGATTTGATGTTTTTTTCATGGCCTTGAATTTGGTAGGGCCCTACTAATTAGCTATGCTTTGATTTAACCAGCTCATCCTTGAATTTTGTTCTTAAATTAACAGGCAAGGGCATGGGAAGGAAATCAACATCTGACAGAGTCTGGAAATTCTGGGGGGGCGTGGGTGTGCACAATGGGTGGGATGGAGGAAAGGTGGAGCTGTGGGGCAGTCGTGGGGAGGAGAGAGAATAGAAGCAACGTGACAAATGTGGACAAGTTAGATAGAGAGAAGATGAAGCACTCCAGAGACAGGCGTGGAGAACCAAAAGCCTGGAGAGGGTGGGAGGAAGTCAGAGTAGCTGGAAAAGATAAAAGGTTTGAGGCTGGCTGGCTGGCTGGCCAGCTGGCTAAAAGGATGAGAAGTTGCAGCTATGCTACAGTAACTAATCTGAGGTATAAGGTAAATATTAACGCTGAATGTTTACCTCAGCCCAGGCTTTCAGGACTGCCAGTTTTTCCATAGTCGTGGCACTCTCTCGGTAAAGCTGACTGGAAGACCCCTTTCCCGCTTGCACTTTGTCCAGGGAGGAGACAAGGAGATTGTGAACTCGGCGAAGATCATTCAGGTCACTTACAACCTCACTTCCTATCCATGTGCTACATACCTAAGCAAGAACATTTAAAATCATTCTCAAAGGTTTTTTTGGAAGGAATCATGCACAATACCTGCTCAAGCAAGCACAGATTTTTATGCCAAGTTAAAATCTTTCTGTAACATATCCTAATAGCCCCCTTTGACAAACAACAGCCTAGCTAAGTTTTTCCTTTTCATGATACTCTAGACCGGCTTAAGTTAGTAGTTATGAGCATAAAGATGGTGTTTGCAGAGCTCATGGCATCTGCAATTTATAATGTAGATACCTGTAAAGTATGCCATGCAATATTATGCAGATATGTTTGTGTTTATTTATGAACCACAGTAACTAGTACAAACAATAACATTTTTATTCTGTTCTTGAGTATGTCAGCCTAATCATGCAAAATACAATTTTTTTCATCACATTTGTTTTGAATTGTGTACTGGATACTAGCCCTTTTAAAAGTAACCTATAAACAACTTTTTTTTTAAATCTAGCAATTGTAAAATTATGTACTAAATGTCCCCAAAATCACCAGAATAAGAGGGGCTTTAAAGCACACTAACAACTTCTTTCTTGTTTCAAGTTATTTTTTTAAAAGGGTCCATTTATCCATATGTTACCATGTCTGTAAAAGGTTTTTTCCCAAAACCATGTCCTATAAAAGTCAATAAAACATTTTTTGGGACTATGAGTGTTGTTGTTGTTTTTTAAATTAAACAGATCCTTAAGATTTAGACATCATGCAGACCACCTGTTCAGCACTATACCCCAGTAATCATCCTCTTAAATACAATCACACCCTCGAAGCTGTAACACCACAGAAAGGAGCCAATTTATAGGGGTTCCGTAGAGTTAAAGATTTCCAGTGGGGATAATGTCTGTGACAGGCCTTGTGACAATTACTAGCTTTGTCTAAACTGAGTGCACCTTCCCCCAACTCCTTTCCTGGAGAGAAGAGCCGTGAACTGGGGGTATTTTCCAGTGTTCCTGCATACTGATAAGATGACCATGGGAGACACATTATCTCTTTATGACACCCAATGCCACCTAGGAGTTGGGAAAGCAGTTTTCCCTCACCTTTATTACTGAGTCAAAAGGCACCTAAATTCTTCCTCTCCCCAACAACATCTGCACCTCAACAGGTTCCCCAGACAAGTTGAAGGGAACAGATGCTTCTTCCCAAGTAATGGAATCTTCCACTCACTCCTCTGCAAGGGCCGTGTTACAGTGTAATTTTTATACCTCTATATCATCTAGAGGGGGTGACAGCAGAATATTCACACACATATGAACATGAGAGGTAGGCACAGTAGAATCTTAACCCACTCCATCGTAAGCAGCGGTAGCAGATTCCCCTCACACCTGGAGGGAAGGCAGTGGAAGAATTTTGTGCATCTCCTTCCCTCAATACGGGCCGGTTACAACATTTTCCCTGGACAATGGCAATTCTTTAATCCCAGTGGGGACTGTTGGGCAGGGAAGGGGGAAGAGGCAGATTCATGGGGCTCAAGTTTAAAATAAATGTGTCTCTCTCTTAGCTTTCTGGTGCAGCTGGTCAAAAAAAAAAAAAAAGGAAAACATTCTCCACACAAAAAAATTGTCAATTTATTTTCTGTGTTTCTTTTAAGTTTTCCAGACCAGCTATACTTGCTGGTCAAATTCTAGGTTGGCAATGGGGCTCACTCTCTCAACAGAAGCTCCCTGTCTTGGACAGGCATAGGGAAGACTTCTATAAAACCTACTTGTAACAGATTCACAAGCCATTAGAGGGAGCTGAAACACAAATGCTAACCAAAGGCCATCTTCCTCCTCCCTAGCAAATAGCAACCCCATTGCAGTACTACCAAAAGAAAGCAAAAACACAGTTCAATGCAGCTCATATAGGCTCGTCTCACTTCTAGACACAGATGAGGAAATTAGTTTGCAGAGTTTGTGTGAAAACATTTAAAGCTCTTTTTACTGTCAAAACCTTGTCTCCCCTATTTGAGTCCCATTTGATTTGGATGTTTTGGTGCTGGTTTAATAGCAATCATCTAACCCTGCAAACTAATTTCCTCATCCTAGCACTGAATGCAGAAGAAACTTTCCATAGGGTGAAATGGACATAGGTACACATGGTATCAGAATTAGATTCAGAGAGAGATCCACAACCTGAGTTTAAGCCCTATATTCAATGGTAAATCACCATTACCTCAAATTATTTGATCAGATTAAAGATACCTATTTCTCAACAGATCTGTTAGCCTCACAACAACCAAAACAAACAACACTATATGCAAGTCCCATTTTCAATTATGGTTAGTAGCAGAGTATTGTCGAAGTGCCTACTAGCCCTAGTAATGGACCAGGACCCTTCATTTAAAAACAGATATCAATAAAGTTATAAACCAGTATTTACATGTAGCTATTTACTACTGGTTGCAGAAAGGCAAAATAAAAAGATTTCTTAATGTAATGCCCCAAAGGATTTCTGCACTACTGAACAACAAAATATATTATCTGGAGCCTCTTTCAATGCTCCTAATAAATAAAGTTACATCATAAGTTTCAAAATTTTCCAGTACTGGGGATATTTACTACTATTTTTCTTTTCTCACTCTTTTTCTAAAAACAAGAAAAAAAATCACACACACATACTTTTGAAATATGTCAAGTTTTTACTACAGTCTTAATATTTTTCTCTGTACCTGGCAGGCTTTTGCTGTTATGTCAGAAGGGGTATCTTGGGAAAAAGCTGGCCTTAGAGCAGCTCCAACCTACATAAAAAGAAAAAAAAATCGGATTAAATGAGGCTTACAAACACACACAAAATGTATAGAGCATAACAGAGCACTGGATTTGGCATCAAAACTCCATCAACAGTTATCATTGTTTTATGTTGCCTATAGAAATTTATTTTTTTTAAAGGCATAGTATTATAACAACCTTTGTACTGCACCTTTCACCCGCTCCTCCCTACAAGGAGCATCTCCTTTTTGAGCCACATTTATCTTTGTCACATACAAACATAGTGTCCTCTCATATTATTGAGAATCATTCACATCAGAAATGCTGAATCATGAAATTGCTATTATAGGCCTTGTTAATTATCATGGAGATATTCCCATAACAGCTACAGCTATCTGCCCTGTTACTATTTTCATTGTCTTTCTCTAGATGCACTTAAAAACATCTACCATTTGAGAGAGCTATTACCATTGCTATTGGTATTCCTCATTTTAACTCTAATTATCTATCAAACCAATAGGATCTTTCAAAATAGAAAATAATTTAAGTGCAACCACTGTAGATGTCCACGATTCTTTACACATAGTTTAAACAGGTCCCTGGTAGTGGGGAGCTTACAGCCTATACTTGGTCAACTACTGCTGTTTCTAAGGTTCTGTGGCTACCAACACTACACATAAGGATTGGTGGAACCCGTAGTCTGAGATAGCTGAGCCCAGCAGTTAAGGGCAGAGTAAGCCTGAAGCTGGGAGATACTCTGAATGAAGTCGGTGTTCCAAAAGAAGTGATGCCTTGGTTGGGAAAGTTTGATACTAAAAAGTTTCAAAGGGCTTCACTGAATTCACCTAACATGCAGTTTGAAACAGTGCTGAGACACTGGGCTGTGGCAGTATCTCCCCATAATTTGGATACACTGCTGCAGAGCCCTGCATTGCCTCAGAGACATTGCATGGAGTCTCAACTCATGTTTCCTCAAGACAGTTTGAACCCTCTGAGATTTTCATGGCTCGATTTGCACTGAATTGACAAGAATTATGGGGAGGACCAGGAGACTTTCAGGCATTTTTTTCTGGGACAGGATTGTTCATGGCAACTCCATGAGCAAATCTCACAGGCTGAGACAATCAGGAGTTTTTCTCAGGCACAGCATGAATTGTGCAATCTATCAGAGACATTATTCAACTGAATTGTGAACATTTATAGTCACTGAGACACTTCTCTGTTTTGAGAAGGAAAGGCAAAGAGAACAGAACACACACACACACACACAAATACAGCAAAAGTCATCTCAGAGTTTGATGTGCCAGAGAACTGCTTTGACTGGAAATGTAGACTTGGAGGTTGAGAGTGAAAACAATGCTCTCAGTGGAATGGGAGAAGGTGGGCATAAAATACAGGATACATCAATATGGAGGCAGAACTTGGGCCAGAGCATAGTAGGTATTCTGAATGCTGGAGAAGGATAAGTGGACTCAAAGCTCTGGATGCACTGACAACTCAGCACTATCCTCAGGAAGAAAGGTCTCAAGGAGCACAAAAACATCCCAATCAGGAATGGAAGAAGGAGACGCAAAGACTTAAAAGAATTAATTACACTCCATTCTGGCAGGAGCTGGTGTACCACAACTGAATTTTGTTTTCTTTTTAAAGGAGCAGAGCAATGAATACCAACAATGAAGCACTTGCAAAAAGTTATGGGGAAAAGGCTAAGTAGTAAAGCATCATGAGATTCCGGATGCTCCACAGCTGAAGAGCTGGTTGAAATCCCAATGAAACAGACCACTAGAGCAGGGAGGATAACTAAGCAGCTCAGGAGGTGTGGTATTAAATTGACCAACTGGAATCAACACCTTAGAACTCTGAGACAAGTATAGTCAGAGAGCAATTCCTTGTATTTGGGTATGAGCAGATCTCTGGTGATCTTTGTGATTGCAGTTTCACTGGAGTGAAGAAAGCAGAAGGCAGATGGAAATGGATCAAGCAAAAGCAGGGGGGCGGGGGGGGGGGGGGGGGGGGGGGGGGGGGGGGGAAGAGAGACAAAGAAACCAAAACAAACAGCACTATCAGGGAGATTCTAGGTACATGAAATGAGAGGGTAGGTGAAAAGGTAGCCGGAGCCAATGGCAGGGCTCTTCAGGATAGGGGAAGCAATGTGGGGAATCAGCCAGAGATCAGAGAGGGGTTGAAGATAGGGGGGAGGGTTGGTGTTGAGAGAGAGAGAGAGAGAGCGAGAGCATGCAAGCCCAAGGGAGACCCTGAAGCAAGAGGGCCTGGGTCTAAGGGACAGGAGTAGGGGTTATAGGCAGACAGAAAGACGGAGAGCTCCAAGTCAAAGACTGGAGTGAAGGAGGACAGAGTTGAAGCAGAGAGTTGATAAATCCCTGACAGATAGTGTCAATCCTGTCTTTCAAAGTATTTGACAAGAGCCCGAGCAGAACAGAATAGAGAAGGGATTCTCAAACTGGTGGTCACAAGGTGGTTACATGGGGGTCACGGGCTGATAGCCCCGAGCCCAGCTACGAGTGGGGGACTGTCAGCCTCGAGCCCCCGTTAAAGTTAAATTAAATTAAAAAACCCAGAGTTTAATTTATAAGGACCGGGGTCGCACTCAGAGGCTGTATGAAAGGGGTCACCAATACAAAAAGTTTGAGAACCAATGGAATAGAGGAAGAATGAAGGGGTGAACAGGACAGAAGTCAAAAGTGCAGAAGAGCTGCTGAGTGAAGCACGCATGGGACTTATTCAGGGAGCACAAAGCAAAGCCAAATGTACAGTGGTTGAAACCAGCATAGTCATGAGACTTCCACTACAGTTGCTCCAGTTCCTGTTGGAGTTGTGCTGTTAGGTGGGAAGAAGCCAGCAGAGACCCCTGCCTCAACAGTTAGCCTTCTCCTGCAACAGATTTCCCAGGAATTACAGAATTAGGAAGCTGCACTGCTGCTCTACTTCTCTGACCAGATAATCCCTCCCATTCAAAGAGACAATTCTATATAAATTAGAATCGAGTGTCCTGTCACTTCTAATTCCATTCCCATTGGCTCTTCCACAGAAGGGGATGAAATGGACCAGTCAATTAAGTTTAATTATAAATTGGGAGATTTTATAGTCCATACTTTGTACATATCAGCAAAATATGCATTCAAGTCAAGATTGGTAGACTCTAAGTAGGGCTCAGTTTTATACCTTATGCCGGGGTGGCCAACCTTTGGCTCCGGAGCCACATGTGGCTCTTCAGAAGTTACTATGCGGCTCCTTTTATAGGCACTGACTCCGGAGCTGGAGCTACAGGTGCCAACTTTCCAATGGGCCAGGGGGTGCTCACTGCTCAACCCCTGGCTCTGCCACAGGCCCTGCCCCCCTTCTTCTTGCCCCCTCCCCATAGCCTGCCATGCCCTCGCTCCTCCTCCTCCCCCTCCGAGTCTCCTGCACACCACAAAATAGCTGATCAGGAGGTGCGGGGAGGTAAGGGGAGGCGCTGATCGGCAGGGCTACTGACATATTACTGTGGCTCTTTGGCAATGTACATTGGTAAATTCTGGCTCCTTCTCAGGCTCAGGTTGGCCACACCTGCCTTATGCCATAAGATTATGAAATCAAACACACAACTTCAAAAGTTAAGGTCTCCAAAACAACATGAAATCAGTCATGCAGCAAATGGTATTCTTTTAACAAAATAAAACCATAAAGACAGGAATCAGAATAATGGCATACTTTGTGATCTTTGTATGAAGGGAGCTATGTATGTGCAAACTGCTTTATAGAAACATTAAATAACTGAAAGGGGCATAATGAGTTTGAATCAATTTTTGTCATTTTATAGTCACTCTTCAATGTTCTAAAGAATATTTCTCTCCCCTGTTGCTGTGTGAAAGACCTCCACAAAAACCGTGGAAACTCACCAACTGAAATCCTGATCCAGCAAACATTTACATATGTGCTTAAATTTTGCACTAAAGTCAATGAGACAAGATGTGTGTAAATATTTGCAGGATCAGGACCAACAGTGAAATTGACTATATAAGCAAAGTGTTATCAAATGCACAAAGTAAACGAACAGAAAAACAGAGGAAAAATGTAATCTCTTCCAGTTACAGTAATTTTAGGGGTAACCCGCTATTGTCACAACTAACTAATTCCAACCGAAAATGGTTTTTAAATTGGCTGTCTCCTTTTAACTCTCACAACACTCCTGTGAAGTAGGGCTCAATATCATTCCCATTTTAAGAATGAAGAAATTGAGGCACAGGGTTTGAGGGACTTAACCAACCTCACACAACAAGTCAGTGGTATCCAGGAATAATAAGCTCAGATCTCAACTTCCATTCCTATGCTTTCACAGATTTCTGGCCTACTTTACAGAACAGGGGCACATTCATTAGTCCCTGAGAAAAATAGATTTATTAGGTTCAATCTGGAATGGAATCAAAGTGCTCTTTTCAAATTTCTAATTCTGCCAGAGAAATGGCCATTACGGTTGCCAAAATATAAATGTTCACCCTAATATTTGGATTTCAAGGATCAGTGGCTATTGATTTTTTGGAACTTTTGCCAGTTACTAAATTATAATAAACAGGTAGAGGAGATACAGAAATAATTTTGAAGGGGTAAATAAATTGGTGTCTGCAGTACATTCTCACACACACAATGTTCCTTCACAAGTCATTTAAAACTACAAACTGTTCTCAAAACTGACACTGGCATATTGACAGAAAAATATACAATTTCCTAAACGTATAAAGAAGGACTCACATTAGCCTGATACTGCTCCAGTATCACATGACCTGGAAACTCTGGCTCAGGAACTGATGCAAATTTCTTGATAATGTCTTCAAGTGCCTGGAGACCAGCCATCCGCAGCTGGTTGCTGTGATCAGTTGCAGCCATGAATGCCATACGGATGAGGTCAGAGAGATGGAGCACTAAAAGATCATCTGAAAATAAAAATAATAAAGCCATTAACTAAGTTAAAGATATCCAACTGATGTCCATATACAGACACTTGTAATTATTCACAAATTTCTAACAGGGAGAGTATGTTATAATATGCAAATTTCGCCCAATCTTGAAAAAAAAATTAGTTGCGTATTTTGAAAAAAATTATTTAATTGAATATACTTTTCTTTTGATTATTAATATAAATGATCACTTCAGATTTCTGAAATGCCTGTTGTGAAAAACAGTGTTATGAATTTGAATCAAAGTAAAAGGAAAGGTCATGAGAAAAAATTGCTCTGAATGCTAAAATACTGCATGTCTGCTTTGAGAACATTTTGCAAAAACAGATTTAATGACTTGTTCCTCATGTCCACAGAAAACCTTGAATGCAATTGCTGTTACAATCCTATGCCTACAGTGACCCCTGCTGATAAAGGAACATCTGATCAATTCTAAAACTCAGGTACTGTAGCCAGCCACTGAGTATTGCAGGTAATAAAAATATTTATTTGGGTGCAAATGGGGTTATGCTCCCACTTCTTTGGGACAAACAGCTGGCTCCGGACCCTGGGTAAAAGAAAAATGTGTGACGACGGCAAGGGGTAGAGGAAAATAATCCAGAAATCAGTAACATTTCTGTGGGGACTTTTCTTCATTTGTTTTTCTTAACATCCTAATCTTAGCTTTTAAAGCCAGATATTGTAAGTAATTATTTTAAAAAAATGAATTTCCTTAATTTATTAAAATGTGATATTGAAAAGGAGTAATAAAAATCAACAGAAAAGAAGTAAACCCTACAGATGTTATTTTCAAGTCTCTAGATTTTAAGAGTTTGTAACTGGTTATGCAAGAATATCTGTGAAGAATATAATGTGAGGAAACAGCACACTATTACTGAAAAATTGCTCACTTTCATTTTTACCATATAATTATAAAATAAATCAACTGGAATATAAATATTGTACTTACGTTTCAGAACATAGTATACAGAGCAGTATAAACAAGTCATTGTCTGTATGCAATTTTAGTTTGTACTGACTTTGCTAGTGTATTTTATGTAGCCTGTTGTAAAACTAGGCAAATATCTAGATGAGTTGATGTACTCCCTGGAAGACTTCTGCGTTCGTGTGCCCGTGGTTGAAAACCACTGTGTTAGAGTGTAAGGAGACTTATTTATTGAGCTGTGGAGTCTGTCAGGGAAACTGGTCAATGTGATATGTGGTGATGAAGACATGTTAAAGGAGGATACCTTAACTGGACATTTCTTTGCTTTTAATAGTTTGCATGGAGAGCTGCTCCCCTTACTCAAGCTTACCGGTTCTTTAACAAAGTTTTCTCTTTGTGGGTATCTAATACCCTTAATATATCTCTTTACAGTTAAGTTAAACAAAAACACATGCAAATCCTTTAATTACTTTTAGGGTTTCTGAGTTTGGCTGAACGGGCCATGGCCAGATCAAAGTGAGCCTTATTCGCATTCTCACACAGCATGATAATTCGACACAGGCAATCGGCAGCAAATACACGAGTGGCCCAGCGAGGAGCCACAGAAGGCTTCGATTTATCCTCTTCACCCAGAGTGGTAAACATTGTGTCATCATCCATCTCATCTTTCTTCTCCGATTCTTCATCCTTTCCTCCTCCCAAAGGAGCTGCAGTGCTCATGTCTACAACAGAGACACAAAGTCATAAAAGTTAGCAATTCCACTGTTAGCAGTATTTTTTCAGAAACAATTTACAATGTGAAGTTGTCAACTCTAACAATCCATTCAAAATTTAAATGGAGACTAACTTTTCTATAGAAATTATGGCATTTGAAAATGGAGAAGGGCACAGTAAAGGAATATTAGTAAGTAAAGATGTTTTTTCCCTTCAGCATACTAAGAATATCCTTCATCTTTTTGAAAGATAAGAAAATGACATTCCTATAACTCTAGCTCTCTGAAGTATCTATTACAAGAAATCCCCACTTCCGGGTCCTGTAGCTTAGAAATTTTAACTGTTAAATTGTCAATGCAGAGGATACAGATGTTACCCATGCTTGAACGTTCATTCTCTTTTCAAGTAAAAGATAAAATGCGTATTAAATGAAAACAAAATGAAAGGCCGATATTGTGAGAAAGGCAAGTGGGCAATTTATTATAGCAACACACACAAACATGTTTTGAGAACAAGCATTACAGGTACTGAAAATAATTTTCTTTTCTCCAGATTTGACTACTGTAATAGATTCCCAGTTCAGGAAATGAACAAAGTGTCAGGGATCTCAACAAAAAGGCTATTAGCTAGAAACTGATATGCAAAACCTCAGTGTCCAGTTCTCAGAGCATCAAGATGATAAGGGAGTACACCAAAGCTACCACAGTAACAAGAAGAAACTTATCAGAGGGATAAACTATCTCAACTGAGTCACCCCATTCCTAAAAAATAATACACTTAGGCTGCAGAAGAGTTGGGACATTTTAGGGTGAGAAAGGTTGTGCAACCTTTGCAAAAGCATGCGATAAAATACATGTGGCTGACCTGAAAATTGGCTTTGCACATGCCAATACATCTCGAACCAAAGAGATCTCAAAATAAATTTGAAGTTACTGGCTTACTGAAGAGCAGCAGTGAGAAATGCAAATAAACATGGTTCTCTGGGAAACTATTTGGCCTACTGTACAAGTGTCAATTAAAAGAAAAAGCTGAATGCACATTTTACAGATTTTAGAATCTACTCCAGATAAAATGAAAGAGGACCTTTTAACTTCAAGCCCATTAAATAAAGTGCCACTACAATAGGCACGTGGGTGTGGGGAAAATGTTAGAAGGATAACTAATTTGTAAGTAGAAAGCTGATAACACCTTTGGAAGGGCTCTCATTTGAATCCATAGCTCCACATTGTACTTATATAAAATAGTGTAGGGGAGAGGAGTAGAGAGATTGATTCACACCTGCTCTGCAAGGTGAAGTCAGGAATAAAATCTTCCAGGAAGGAATTCTGAGTGAACGAGTAGCTCAAAAGGAGGTTTAATCAATGTAGTAAACACCACATTAATAACTCACACCACCTCATAATGGGAAGTTTTAGATGCAAGTAACACTCTTCCTTCTGTATAAACCTGAAGTACATGAAGGATCATCTTCATTTTCAGGACATCTCCACTAGTTGCCATTAAGAAATCAGAATTTGGCAACAAACATTACACAGTGGTATTTGAGATAACTTCCCCCGTACTCCAAACAGGAAATAACTGTCAAGTAGATATATTTTAATTGTAACCACTACATGTGAAGACTGGATTCCTATGAACACCAAGTGTCCTGAGTACTGAAATTTTCTGTAACAGTATCTAGACACTGATTTTATAGCCAGCCTGATCTCATCTGGTTTGTCCCAATACATCTCAGGCAACAGTCATATCTGTATGCAAATAGCACTTTATGACTGCACTTGGAACACCTCTTAAAGCCACTAGATTGCTTCTCTGATAACCTGAACACTAAGGAAGAAAAAGAATAAAAATTTTATACAGTGAAACAGATCCTTCAGCTGATGTAAATCAGCTAAACCCATGTATCCCAGCTGAGAATCCAACCCAGTATTATAAAATCAAAAATCAAACTAGGACCCCATGAGGTGCCAAGCTCATTCAGTCTCACAAAGTAAAACATCATTCTTAAACGTAAATAAAATAAAGAAGATTACCAATCACTAAAGGCACACAAATGAAATTAAAAAAATAAACATGTTTCCTATCACAAATTGTGAAGTGATGTAGGTGAATGTAGCGTGGGGCAGAAAGAGCAAAGCTGGAGAACTCCTTTGCTATCAGCAGTAAAGGAAGAAACCGAGGTTATATGGCCAAAGTAGCCATTACGCTCTTTAGGAGAAGCATTTTAATAGTTCAGCATTATAAGATACAGGAATTGTTGCCAGTCAGCTGCTAAAAGCAGAGGCCAAGAAAGTGGGTTACCTATTGTAATGCTCACCCTTTAAGAACTACCTATGTATACAGTACCAGATTTACTTTAAAATATGTGTGTGTACATAGACTAGGGTGACCAGACAGCAAGTGTGAAAAATCGGGACGGGGGTGGGGGGTAATAGGTGCCTATAGAAGAAAAAGCCCCAAAAATCAGGACTGTCCCTATAAAATCGGGACATCTGGTCACCCTAACATAGACTATTCAAAACTGACCATGATATTTGCCATTTTCTCTTTCTGAACAAGCTAAAATATTACAATCCAAGATATAGGTGATAAAACTAAGCATGGATACCTATCCCACGACAACACAATGAGCTCTAAATGAATATTATCAAAAATAAATCAATTCTAAAGATATGATGTCTTATTATATGAATGTTGTCAAACACTTACCACTGGAGGCTGCTAGGACATCCTTACATAGCATTAGCCAGTGTGAAAGTTTTTCCACTGCCAGGGATGAAAGCATATGTCCCAAGGTATCATGAATATCAGAACACAGCTTTCGATCAGTCTCCCGATCTAACATTCCAAAAAGAACCCCCTCGAGGCCAGTCTCTGTTATATTAACTCCTTGATGCCGGCAATGAATATCCCGCCGAGAACCAACTCCTGGTGCAAAAGGGTTAATATCTGTAAAATGAGAGACTTTTCCAATAAGAAACTGAATCATATTTGTGCCTTGAAATTAGGGCAATAGCAGTACTAGAAAAGGACATTCTGCATTCACTCTTAGTTGCACAGATCACAAACACAAAGGCATTACTACAATTTGTTGTCAATAAACTCTAACATAGTTTAATATATTAAACTTTTTAGAAGTTAGATTCTATGAGATACTGAGCATCTCCCATGAAATGATAAACACTGTCAATTACCATTAAAGTAAATAGGAGTTGAGAAGAGCACTCAACACCTTGCAGGAAATGCTCAGCATCTAGCCGCATTGGATCCTGGAGAATCTCTTCTGAGTTAAGTCTTAATTGTGCCCCACAGTACTAGAATGTACATCATTCTGTGACAGAGTGGAAAAATCATTTGTGTGATAATCCGTTGAAAGAAGGCAACATCAGCACCAGATTAAATTTTTAAAAATTTGAAAAACATTAAGTATATAACTACCAGCAGACAATTATATACTTACTATGGATGGCTTCTGGATATTGTACTTTTTCCTGGATATTGTACATTCAAACAGGTGAGTAGGAATCATAACTCACTTGAGCAGCAGCAGCATCAGGATAAAATTATATATGTAAAAATTGGGGCAACTGGGAAATCTGACTGGCTACTAAGGATGTTGCTAACAGAACAAGTCAAAACTGAATATCCTACTCACAGTATACAGGATCATTATGCCCTGTGACGGGGTCTATCAGGTCTTTTCTGCTCCCTGCTACAGGAATTGGTGCCCTAACAGCCCCTATTTACAGAAAACCCACATAGACCAGGCTGCCAACAAGACTTCATCCTCCAGAGGCCTAAAAGAGCCAGGAGGAGACACTGACCAATCAGGTGCCAGCATGTCAGTTAAAAAGGCTTGCCTGTGCTTCTCCGGGGTAGTGGCAGGATGAGATAGGGCCAGAGAAGTGCTATCCCAGAACCTAAGGGCGAGGTCAGGGCCTTGTCCTCGAGCACTACAATTAAGAGCTTGCCTTTGAAGTTATGTTTGTTTGTTTAAAGGCTCAGACGAACAAATTCTGAGGTTATTTTTATTCAGCAATTTTAGACTGACCCTAAATTTATAGCACAGGCCACTTGGCTCTGAGCAGTTGGCAGTAATTTGTGGACTAAGGCAGGGAGCACCTGAAATGCCATTCTTGGCCCCATAAGAAGCACTATGAGGCAGCCTCCCATCCCCCACCCCATCCCCTCCGTGACATGCCAGTTTTCAAAACCAGCAAAAACAATCGGTAAGAGAGAGGAACAATTTAGAACAACATATTTTGGGGGGAAATTCCATTTCTAATTTGTTCTCAATATTTAAGAGGCCAGGGCTACTGTCTTTACTTTTAGCTGGAAGTATGGAAATGGCAAGAAACTCCAAAGGTGGATGGGTTTTGTTTGTTTTTGTCTTAAAAAACTCTCACACACAATATTAGAAAAGGACACATGCAGGTAACACTTACTGATGCCACTATTCTCTTTGTCGCCAGCATTTTTTGCTAAGCTCATGGCATATTCACACACTTCTGCTGCTTCCCTCTGCGCAAGCTGCCGCAAACATGCCACTGCAGCCCGACGGAGCAATAAGTGAGAACTGCACAAGTGAACCTGCAATCAGAGCCATTGTAAACTGGTAAATTACTGTCTTTATTTAACTGAATCAAAACTGCTAGTGATTAATAACCGCCTCTTGCTCAGCTAAATCAAGTGTAGGTCACGTAAACAGTTACAAAGTAGTGTTGCACTTGCACAGAAAGTCAGAATGCAAGAAGCCATTTGGCTGAAAACGTGAATTAAAATAGATAAGTCCCTTAACTTACTGAAGGGTGTGCAGCTAACTAAACCCAAACATGTTCACGTCCTTTGGAAATTAACCTCTGCCTATCAGAAACACCTAAGAGAACTACCTGTACCTGCTCACTGCATTTGCACACAGATCTTGATCATCTTTCTCCTGGAGAACCAGCTTGTTTAATTTCTTTCTGAGTTTAATATCATTTCTATCAGAAATTCTGTTCAATTCTTCTATGTTTCCATAAAGTAGCTATTCCCCCCTGCAGCATTCAAGATTCTAAAGAGTTTAATTAGAGGAAGTTTGTGTGTACTGGTTCCAGGTGGGGTGTATTAGCATCCCAGCATGTTGCCCCATCTCCCAAATGGAAGCACAAGTGGGAAATTTAAAAAGCAAAATTGAGAAATCTTATTAATAAAGTTTATTATTCAAGATTTTAAAATGTGAAACACAAATTAAGCCTCACAGACTGTAAAAGTGAAGCCAATCAGGAACTCTGGAAAATCTCTTAGCTTCTCTCCACACTTTAACAAATGCTCAGCACTAGGCAGCTGCAATTGTTCTCAGATGTTTATGTGGAAGTCTGGGCACTTCATTTGGGTGCTGAAATGGGAGGGGACTGTGACAGAGTGCTGGGCAACAACAGCAGAGCCAGCCCTCTGGTCCTTGCAATTCTAATTAATTACTCTAGAGTAGACCTTATTAAGAAGAGCTGTGCCTAAGTGATGGGCTGAGAAGAACTAAGAGGTTATTTAGACTATTAGGAAGATACAAAAGGCATAGAAACAGAGGAAGCAGAAAAAGAGAGGGAAAGATTGTTCTCCCCTCTGCTTGCCTCAGGACGGAGCTGAGGGCTCCCTAGGACTGTAGGGGTGAGGGTAAACAGTGTATAAGGGTGGAGAAAACTAAAATTGTAAAACTGCACTGGGTGTTTTCCCAGCAAAAAGGTCTCTGAGCTGTTTGTGGACCTGAGCAGAGGCAGGAGCAAGGCAGGCCTGCCACAGGGAGCTCTTTGGAAAATCTGGTCACTTACTTAGGATGGCCAAATGTGAGCTGTTGGGTGCTGAGCCCTTTGAAAATCTGGCTAAAAGTGCACAAAGAAGCACTTCTCACAACATATACACTTGAAAATAAAGTCAATATTTCCATAGCTGGTGTAGCCATCTGGCTAAAGAGGGATAACATTGTGACTGGAACCACAGGGAATAAAATTTGACTCTAGACCAATGTTCTCAACCAGTGGGTTAGGACCCAAAACTAGATTGTCAGAATGTTTCAAAGGGTCATGTGGCAGCTCCTGTTGGCTCCTGTCCCGCTGGGCTCACTTCCCCGCTCCAGGCACTGCAACCTCTGGGGTCCCCGCGCCACTCAGGTTTGGCCCAGCCGTCATCATGACAGGAGTCCGGGTAGGCCAAATTTGAGTGAGTGGCACTGCAACCCATGAGCCAGGTGACAACTCCACTCACACAAATTTGGTCTAGTCAGGGGTGCGGGAACAAAGCTGAGCGACGCTACAACCCTGGAGGTTGCAATGCCCAGAGTGAAGAGGCAAGGCCAGCCAGCCCCACAGCACAGGAGCTGCAGGAGCCACCACTGTGGAGTTAGTGCTGGGCAGGACCAAGCCAAAACCACCCAATGGCCTCCACCACCAGACTATTTACTGGGTCGTGACAGACCATAAACATTTACAAATGGGTGCTGAGCCCCAAAAGGTTGAACCACTGCTCTAGTCCAGTTTACATCATGCTTTAACATTGGTTACAAACTCTGAATACTAGGATCCTATATTCTGCCAGTGACAAATTACAATTTTCAATAAAATGGCCACCAGCAGTCATTGAATCACTCATGACAACTGTCATTAAAACCTTCTATGTTCAAATCTAAACCACAGTTTATACCACATATGTCAGTAAGTACTTCTCAACATGAGAGCTTCCAGATTTCTGTGCTAAGTAACGTTTGCTTGTAATATGCTTTGAATCACCTCGAGTACAAGTAAATATTTTTCTTTCAAAAGAATTCTGCAAGCGCCCAACTTTTCTTGAGAGGAAGTAGCTGTACAGGGAACTGTATGTTCTTCAAGGGAGGAGAAAGAGTGCTCTTTTAGAAACTCTAATCCCGAGTTACCCCGGGGACATATTTTTTAATAAGTTGAATACACATTTGCTTTCCCTCTATTAGCTTGCTGCGAGGGTGGAAATTGCTTTCCCAAATGAAAGGTCATTGGGTGTACAAAATATTTAACACTAGGCCTTTATTTAATTCATGAATGTCTGAAGGTTTCAATCTTGAAAAACAGACTTTAAGAGATCCTCTAAGTATCATCCTGAAGTTGTTTCAATAGAACTACAACAGAGAACTTTAGGATTTAAATTATTGAAAAGATTATTCCCTGCTTTTAGTTAAAAAAAAAGAAAGATGAAGTATAGAGGCAGGAAGGAATCTGAAAAGCATTATGGAAGAGATTGGTTTAAGTTTGATACATGGTGTTGGTTCCAAACAGAAGACAAAAGCTTGTCACTGTTTTCTCCTTCATTTAATGGGGTAGGATTTTCAGCCAGTCCTCTATTCAGCCACCAAGTCCACATTTTACTTGTCCAAACAGCTGTGGGAGCATGTGCAAAGCTATTTGTAGGTAAGCTTATCATGGAGGAAACAAGATTTTGGAAGCAAAAGGGAGGGAAGGAAAATTCGGTAGTTGAGGGTTTATGATGGAGCAGGGAAAGGACAGCAGAATGGCATGGAAAAAGATTTCAATCAGCAACAATTACACCTTGGGTTAACTTCATTGTCTATAATATTCCCACTGGGAGTTCTAGTCATAAAGGAATTGACAGAGAAAATTATTTGTCATAGGATGTGGTACATATCAGCCTGTTATTCACACTTAACAGAAGGGCCCACCTACATCTGTGCTGAGCAATACCTTTCACTTGGAATTCTCTGCACTCTGACATATTACAGAGTATGGGTCATGCGGAATAAGAGTGCACCAGTTACGCAAGACAAGGGGACATGTGCTACAGGGGGGGAAACTCTAAGGAAAGATTGGACAGCAGATTACACAAACAGGGAAAGTCCCAGTTTCAGTATAAATAGGCCTGGTCATGATCAGTCCTTCAATAAGATCTGTGAAGTCTGGGACACAGGTGGCCAGGGATGGCTTAAAGGGAGGGTCTCTCTGAACGTCTGAGCAGAAGTATACTTAACTCCAATTTATTTTTTAAATTTTCATCTAATAGTTTTGGTTAGATCAAATTTTGGATTTTACAGCCCTTGCATCACTTCCTGGCTTGAGGCAGGAAAGTTGGTGCCGTGTTTATTGAGACAAGTGACAATACTCACCTGAGCAGCAATGGAGGAACTTGGGGACAACAGCAAGACAGACTCTGCCTAGGACTCTGATAGAAGGAGCTATGCCACTTTCCCCACATACACTTCCTTTCTAAGTAGCCATAGGAGAAAGGGTCCCCCAAAGGTCTCCTCTTTTTCATTTGTTATTTTATATGCCTAAGACTTGTTGTTGTGTATTCCTCTCCTTTCCAAGATAAATAGCCCTAGGGCCTGATTCTCATTTAAACTAAGGGCACTTTACACCACTCTGGCAGAGTAAAGGGATTTAAAGTGAGCGTAACTATAATCTAAGCCCACTTTAAGGCCCCTCTACACACCCAGAGCAGTGTAAAGTGGCTTTAGTGTAAATTAGAAACAGGTCCCTAGTCTTTTTAATCTTGGGTAAAATTTTCAAAAGTGCCTAAATGACTTAGGTGCCAAAGTCCCTTCATTGATTTTCAATGGGATTTCTGACTTGGGAGCCACTGAGTGCTTTTGAAAACTTTGCCCCTCAGCGCGTATGTATATTCCCCCATAGGCTGCTAGCCATTTCTCTTTCCTTTCTGCAGGCCTTAATGCTGAAGTTTCCAGCACGAGGGATGTAGGACAGGACAGACATATTTTACACTCACACAAAGGCTGGGAACCAGACTGGATAGGTTGACATGGCGGGGTGCAAACATGTGAAGCTGTTGAAGGCAGGATATGGCAGCTGCCTGAACAAGAGAGTCCGAGTGATCTTGTGTGATCGCACATCCGACCAAGCACGAAGAGCGGATTGTTGAAATAGTAGCTCCATTACCTAACAGAATAAAGAATCCTTAACAAAGCAACTTTTTTGTATAACTGTTACAGATTTGAACCTTTTAATCACAAAACTTCAGAGATGTGAAATCTTTGTAAATTACATACAGCATCACTCTTCTAAATACCTATACAGTACTTGAAGTTAACAGCTGTATTACTTCAAAAGGACTCTGTATACAGGGTTAGAACTCGCTTTCCATTTTAGCCCAATTTTGACACTTACCCCCTTAGAGTTCCAAAGCAATCAGCTAGCCCCAAAAGTCCTTTAAACCTCACATTTTACACAAGTGATCATTAGCCAGAAAAACATTGTGGACATTGTTCAGTTAGTCAATATTTCTCAGATATGGCACTTGTTAAAATGAATTAAGTTTCAGGTTTTGGAAATCTATTTCATTTAGTAGTCTTGGATAAGATTGCATGCATAGACCCATTTCTTATAATATCAGACATAAAATTTTAGAGTTATTTGCTATGGATTTAATTTTAAACTCTGAATACTTGTCACATTTTGGAAGACTTTATATTTTTTGCCAGTTTTGGAGCAGTTTAATATATTAATGTGCTGGTGGAGTTTCTTAGCTCCCTCAGTTGCATCACTTGGATTTAACAGGTTACAGACTACACAGAATATTTGATTTAAAGACTATGTTGTCTTGCATTTCAACAAGTACCATTCATCATTTTACAGCACAACTATAATTACAGCAAAATATTGTCTTTATAAGAAAAGATTCTGAACAATCTACATTTGTATATATCAATACTTTTAAAATATCTGCTAAAAATCAATAAGGAAATTCCTAGGCAAAAAAGTTAAGATACAACTACAAGACTGTAGTTAATAAACATATACGAAAGGCAGGGAATTTATAATTGACGTTTCACTACCAGCCTCATCTATGGCACTTTATCAAAGCCCATACCATGTATATCCACCAAAATCCCCTTTGCACCTTAAAGAAAAACCAGCATACTTCATCTTTATTTCCAGTTTGGACCACATACCCTCAGATACCACACTGTAAATATGGTGAAGGTATAAAGATCTGAGAATACTGAGACTACCTCATTATTGGAGTTAGATAGTTTTGGCACCAGTTCATATAGCCACCTGCAACATATATGGCAATTTCCTGCAATATCTTTGGGAGTTCTTACTATATTAAGCTTATGTATCATTGTGAGCCAGGAATTGTATGCAATTCCACAGGGAGGGTGACCACAGTTCAGTGGGGAGTGATTAGGCAAATTCACTCACGTCTAACACCTCCAGAGAAGTACCACCACCTGGAGAGGCTCACATATACTAGTTCAAACTGGATTCCCCAGAGACCAACAGACAAAGAAAGGAGTTTTGGAAAAATAGCCTGAGTTTAAACTATCTCAGGGCCTTCTATCTGATCTAGCTAAGAGACAGGACCTTCTCTGACCAAGGTGAGTCTGGGGATGGGGGAAATCCTTGTGAAGAGCTGGAAGGGCTGACACCTACCAGAGCCTAAGGCTGAAGTTGGGGTGACCTTTGGTAAGCTTTTTAGCATGCATATAAGGGGTTTTTTATAGCTTTTATATATTTTTTCTGTAATGCTTTCACCTTTATAAGCAAGCACATTTATTCTTAAGAGCTGTGTGGTGACTTGTAACTGCTGGTGATTACAACTGTTCACAGCCTTCAGAGAGAAAGCAAAGTGCGGATGCTGGACTGTTTAGGCAGTCTGGCTTGCTGGAGATATCACAGAGTGGGCAAGGAATTGTGTAGCCTTGAAAATCCCCTGTCACGAGGGAGAGAGATGAAGTTATTTACCCGGGGGAGTTCATAGATTCATAGATTCTAGGACTGGAAGGGACCTCGAGAGGTCATCGAGTCCAGTCCCCTGCCCTCATGGCAGGACCAAATACTGTCTAGACCATCCCTGATAGACATTTATCAAACCTACTCTTAAATATCTCCAGAGATGGAGATTCCACAACCTCCCTAGGCAATTTATTCCAATGTTTAACCACCCAGACAGTTAGGAACTTTTTCCTAATGTCCAACCTAAACCTCCCTTGCTGCAGTTTAAGCCCATTGCTTCTTGTTCTATCCTTAGAGGCTAAGGTGAACAAGTTTTCTCCCTCCTCCTTATGACACCCTTTTAGATACCTGAAAACTGCTATCATGTCCCCACTCAGTCTTCTCTTTTCCAAACTAAACAAACCCAATTCTTTCAGCCTTCCTTCATAGGTCATGTTCTCAAGACCTTTAATCATTCTTGTTGCTCTTCTCTGGACCCTCTCCAATTTCTCCACATCTTTCTTGAAATGCGGTGCCCAGAACTGGACACAATACTCCAGTTGAGGCCTAACCAGCGCAGAGTAGAGCGGAAGAATGACTTCTCGTGTCTTGCTCACAACACACCTGTTAATACATCCCAGAATCATGTTTGCTTTTTTTGCAACAGCATCACACTGTTGACTCATATTTAGCTTGTGGTCCACTATAACCCCTAGATCCCTTTCTGCCGTACTCCTTCCTAGACAGTCTCTTCCCATTCTGTATGTGTGAAACTGATTGTTCCTTCCTAAGTGGAGCACTTTGCATTTGTCTTTGTTAAACTTCATCCTGTTTACCTCAGACCATTTCTCCAATTTGTCCAGATCATTTTGAATTATGACCCTGTCCTCCAAAGCAGTTGCAATCCCTCCCAGTTTGGTATCATCTGCAAACTTAATAAGCGTACTTTCTATGCCAATATCTAAGTCGTTAATGAAGATATTGAACAGAGCCGGTCCCAAAACAGACCCCTGCGGAACCCCACTTGTTATGCCTTTCCAGCAGGATTGGGAACCATTAATAACAACTCTCTGAGTACGGTTATCCAGCCAGTTATGCACCCACCTTATAGTAGCCCCATCTAAATTGTATTTGCCTAGTTTATCGATAAGAATATCATGCGAGACCGTATCAAATGCCTTACTAAAGTCTAGGTATACCACATCCACAGCTTCTCCCTTATCCACAAGACTCGTTATCCTATCAAAGAAAGCTATCAGATTGGTTTGACACGATTTGTTCTTTACAAATCCATGCTGGCTATTCCCTATCACCTTACCACCTTCCAAGTGTTTGCAGATGATTTCCTTAATTACTTGCTCCATTATCTTCCCTGGCACAGAAGTTAAACTAACTGGTCTGTAGTTTCCTGGGTTGTTTTTATTTCCCTTTTTATAGATGGGCACTATATTTGCCCTTTTCCAGTCTTCTGGAATCTCTCCCGTCTCCCATGATTTTCCAAAGATAATAGCTAGAGGCTCAGATACCTCCTCTATTAGCTCCTTGAGTATTCTAGGATGCATTTCATCAGGCCCTGGTGACTTGCAGGCATCTAACTTTTCTAAGTGATTTTTAACTTGTTCTTTTTTTATTTTATCTGCTAAACCTACCCCCTTCCCAGTTGACAGTTGAGGAGCTAGGAGCCTAGAGTGGGTGCCCTTGAGGGATCATGGAGGAGGAAATACAGGTGCAGTTGCCCTGAACTGTGTCACCATCAATACACACAGTGCAGATGCAGATCTACAGACCCTACACACCAATCACAAATGCCTCACTATCTGCCACCATGCAATACTTTTACAGGCAGCTAACATTAAGAAAAAACAGCATCTATCCTATTTATAACCGTAACTTTATCTTAATTTAATTGCAGATTAGAATTTACCTTGCAGCTCAGGGCCAACCGTAGTTATTATAGCCCCAAGACATCGGCCCAAACACTGATGTACTTCTGTATGCGATGGTGGAACCGTCAAGAGCAGGGTAAGAACGAGAGACAGAGTAGGCTCCACATATCCTCGGTACATTGGCCCACTAGAGTCCACTATCAAGGCAAGTGAATGGAGAGACCAGGTCTATAATAAATCAAAGATTTTTGGTTTTGAGTCATACAAGTTTGTTTAGTTTAGAGTTTTGAGGATTTATTTATAGTGGCTATGGCTCTGACCACCCTTGTCTAAACATTTCTATTTTAACCCTCTGTTTTTAAGAATGTCTTCGTCACCCCACAATCTGGGGCCTTCACTTCTGGGCTGAAATTTCCCAGGTTTGGTCTTTGCCTGAAGGTGAATTTTTGTTTGTTTGAATAAAAATGGCTAAGCTGTTTGAGAATGAGAAGAAAAGGATGCATGTACTTTTTCCACTATATAAAAAAGTCTGACACATTTTTGCATAGTTCTAAAGCCAAAACTGGGGCAGAAAGTTGAAATTAGACACAGAAGTAGTCCTCAAGAAGTGCCTGAGCCAATGAAAACAGGTTTTCATTTGATAATGTTATGGCCAATTGAAATTCTCAGCTTGCATATACAGTACATTTTGCACTGAGTTTTCTTTCTAAACTCTTAAAAGTGCAGCTAAGGAAGGCCACGCTGCTCACATGTAGTTAACTTAGCTGCATTGGAGAAAGGTAGTGAAGGGCAGAGCCCTGGCCTCATTCATTGAACACCCTTTAAGATACACTATGGATGAAGCAGGGTGCCCTTGTCTCATTTTCTACAAAGCTTGTACGGAACAAGTTTCAGGACTGCTAATGTTCCCAGGAAAAGGACGCCCTCTCCTGTAGGCTGCAAAGTGTGCAGGACAGAGTGTTCCAGTGGCATTTACCAAAATAATTTTACATTATGATTTTTCCCCCACTCGAAAAAAAAGTGGGAAGTTCCATAAAAAGAAAAAGGACTATCATAAGAGGAGGTTACAGTTGCACAGTTAAACATTTAAGTTAGCTGGCCACACTACCTTTATTCTGCTCCTACAGTCTAGTTAAATGATTACATAATCTCTCTCAAATACATAACACTATTTATTCTACAATGTTAGATACTAATGTTGCATCTTGTAACATTTTTTTCATTCTTTTTACTGTTTCATTCTATTTATTGTAATACTGCAGTATCTTTTTACTGATTTAGAGGGAGGATTTTAAAGGTTCAAATGGCAGTGTTACATGCCTAATTCCCATTTAAAGTTAATGGGGATTAGGCACCTAACTGCCATTTGTACCTTTGAAAATCTCCCCCTTTGATTTCTTATATTTTTATACTGTAGTAAAAATTGATTACATTTTATTTGTGAAATAATATGCAAGCCTTTGTTTAAAGACTAACACCATGCATTCACAGAACAGCAGAAATAATATTTCACAAGCAACCCGAACTTTATCAATATCTAACTTTTGAGAGCTTAACTATGGAAATTTATGATGGCTGGTTTTATACATACATATATATTAATCACTAAACAAAGCAAATCTTGTTTTTCCAAGTGGCAAGCTATGTTTAGAAAAACTTCTATCAATCCTGTCTCCTCAGAAAGAGGATTACCTCTACTCCATGTTCTCTAAAGTTAATAATTAAAACAAGACACTGGTGGTCTGCGGTTCCATTCAACTGAGGTAGCAGAGGATGGGGGTCCAAGCTTAAAGTTCTGAGCCATTAAAACTGCCTCTTTCTGTGGGTGAGACACACCTTCCTGCTGATGAGGCATAATAGTCAGTAACCACTTCAACTAATAATTTACTTTGGAGTAATGGGGGGAAAGAATGAAAAAATCTCCTGATATGTGGTGCAGTTACACTATAATCTTTTGAGAATAATATTTATAGGCAAGTAATTTTCTTTTATTCAAAGTTTTTATTTATATCTTTCTCCAGAGGGTCTTTTACTATTTTATTTAACTGGCTTTGTAGAATTCATTGCCAAGGGATATCATGAATGCACCTACTTTCCTTTAAGATTCTACTTTAACTTACAATACATTTGTTTTCCCAATTGTCTTATAATTGATTTTAATTCATTGTTCTATAGAATGGAATAACTTATTTACATCTTGAGATGACTCAGAATAATTAGGCACTTGCCTAAAGTAACTGTTCAAAGTCAGGTTAGTTTGTTGTTCAGCACACTGCACCATAAAGTCCCTAAAGAAACTGTATTTAGGACAAAAAGATATCTCTCTCCCATTTAGACTTATACTCCTTGGGACATGGCCTGACTTTTTTCTTTTGTACAGCATTTTCTTTGCTGTTGACAGTAATACATTAATCTTAAACCCTACTGGATGGTTTTAAAATGCCTTTTTGTTTTATACCTGGACTTCAGGTGAGGTCCCATCTTGTGCCAACGCCAACAGAATACTGACACTGGTTTTCAGATGCTGTCCAGAACCTATTCCACCCACATAACGATGGAGACAGCCAAGAGCCAACGAATGACCAGTTCTTGACACAACATCTCGAGCAGATTTTAACCTATCAAGATTAAAGTATAAATCAAAGTATTTGTTAGATTTGTAGTTGAGGCAAGGATTGTTCAAGTGTCAGAAAAATAATAAACCTCAGCTCTCGCCTGGACTATTTGTTAACTCAAAAAAAAAAAAAAAAAGTAGAGACTTTCTGGGAAGATATCAATGAAAAAGACAAAGGAAAATATTTAAAACTTTCTCATTATTAACTCCTCATATTCAGTTGCTTGTAAAGTTATTCTGATTTTACTATAATTCCTTTCTTCTCTTCTGGGAAGTATTTATTTCTGACATTTTAGATAAGGAATATTTTTGTAACTGACAGGACACATGATTCTCTTAAACTGTCTACTCTTTGCTTGATGTTGCAGATCACAGTACTCTGTTACTCAGAAAACTCATTGCTAAACTATTGCAAAGCTTAAACAATCAAGAATGAAAATATGAAGAGACATGGTGGAGGACTGATGGGAGTGCAGCTGAATCCTCTGATATAGTGCCAGCTCACTTGTTAAATCTTTTTAGATCCCACTGCTTCTCACTGCTATGAGTTTTATTATGAGGGTTTCTTTAAATAATCTTTTATTCAAAAGAAACAAGGGGGAAAGTAGCAAGACTTTGAATCACCAGATTACGTAAGTAGTGACATGATAACTTTTCTGATGGATGCTTGGCGAGATTTGAGCCCCCGCCATCTACTGCAGCTATGACAACTGTAAATAATTAGGCTGTTAGCTACAATTGTTCTCCAGTAGTCATGGAGAATGGATACCTGTAAAGAAGGAAGTGAAGGGTAATTTCTCTTCTTTCTGTGTGTAAGACCTTAGCACTCTAGGCAATACGCAAACATAATAATAAAAAATAATAAAAGGCCTCCAATAGATAATACAAGAATTACTTAACAATATGGACAAATTGAAAAATCCATTTGATAAAATGGATCTTGGAGGAGAAATTATGGACAAAACCACAGCAGTGCTTGGAAAATCATGGGTTCTCAAGGGAAGAAACAGTCTTACAAGCAATTGTATTATAAAAACAAAGTTCAAATTCTGAATACTGAAAATCTTGAAAAATGCTTAACATATGAAAATAAGTATCCTTGAGATACTTAAACTATTTAGAAGATCTCTTAAGAATAGCTGAGGATAATAAATTTTACTCCTTTAGAAAAACTCTTACCTTTAAACATAGAATGAGAGCATGTGTGAATCTAGGTGAAAGCAGGAAGAATCTGAACTCTCCCTTACAGTTTCTGATACTGCTTAGTTTGCCGAGATC
Organism: Platysternon megacephalum; assembly: GCA_003942145.1. NCBI lineage: Eukaryota > Metazoa > Chordata > Testudines > Platysternidae > Platysternon > Platysternon megacephalum. The sequence goes on along the minus strand of QXTE01000055.1, from coordinate 7,590,259 downwards.
CAGGGGTATAACTCTAGTAACTTTTGCCTTATTTATGATAGAAACAGAGTCTTGCCTTGAAATGACATCACTGAAGAAACAAATTATTTCACAAAAAGAAGGTCCCCAGATGGTTTTTGGCCTATTTGAGTTAAGCTGATTCCTCCTTTATAAGAATGCAACTTAAGTATAAAAACTTTCTATCTCTTTTGCATTTCTGCAAACAACAACAAAGAAGACTTTTTATCTTTTTAGTGATGGACAAGTTAATGCCATTCATAAAAGGGAAGCTGAATTTAACGTAACTGGATCATCAGAAGACCAATTTCCGTTTTAAAGGAAATACACTAAAATATAGTTCACGTACTCATCTGAGGAAAAATTGGACACACTTATCTTCCTGAATCTTTAGTACAGACAGATCTTTAAAGGCCTAATTAGTGATGAGGAGTCAGATGGAGTAAGGAAGCAAGTCACTGTGGGCCAACAGAGAAGCCAACTCCTAGGTGCTGAGAAGAGGTGTTGATGACATGCGGCTACCAATATGCATTGTTCTGGGTAACCCCACACTTTACACATACTTAGAGTCAACCATGTTTATTTTATCTGAAGCGGTTTCTTCATCCTTAAATAGATCATCAAGAACTATTCAACAATATTGTTCCGGAGTCCAAACATTTCAATCAGTCATTGTTCACTCTTGGTAACAGCATATGAAACAACTCAGGATCTATAAACCTGATTAGGCCTCCCAACCCAAAGTGGTCAGGCATGAAGGAAATATACTTTAAACTATCATTATCGTATTTAGCAGAGACATTTTCTGAACATGTTTGAATTCTATTTTTATTTCCTTTCTTGAGGCAAAGTGACAACAACTTACTTGTCAAAGCTGAATTGAGCCATTCTGGCGATGAAAGTTGCTTCTCCAACTACCTGAGCCATTCTGCCAAGTGCCTCTCCTGCTGCACATCTCAAAATGGGATTAGGATTGTCAAGGGCACCCATAACCAACGTCAGAGCAGATTTGCGGACTTCTTCTGGTCCTAATGTGCTTTTATTCTCAGCTAAACCCTATATGAACAAATGGGAAAAAATATTTGACCAAAAGAAATAAAAGTATGTTTTGACATCAGTTGCTGAAATCAAGTTTAAAACAGTTTAAACTGATATTTTTACAAGAAGATAATTTACTAATAAGACAGACTACGTAATTTTTGAAGTGATGTTTTATACACAGCTGGACATATCTTACAACTCACACCTTGAGAAAGGTGTTTAATTTCTACTTCTCTCTCTATTTTCCAAGGGTTTTTTCTTTTTTTAAAAAATAAGATTAAAATAATGTTACATGTTAATACAAATAAAGAAACAAAATGAAGACTACACAAACACCCAACTACCACCAAAACAATATTCTGCTTCTGCCCCAAAAAGCAAAGCAACTAGTTTCCTTCAAAACCAACAGCAATGGCATTGCATGGTTCTTTGCTAATTGTTTTCCATGAGCCAGTTCCAACAATACAACTTGATGGGTTGGCTCCTCTCATAGATCAGACAGGCAAGGCAACAGCCAATGAGACACTGCAGTTTTCACACACTTAACTCCACCTCCTTCTATCACTCTCACTCCCCTGAGCCCCTCACCAGCACATCAAGTGGAGAACTTCAGAACTGTAAGCTGAATCATTGTAAAAAACAACATAACTTCAGCATATGATAAATCAGCTCTTCATGATAGTGAAGGATAGGGTGACCAGATGTTCCGATTTTATAGGGACAGTCCCGATTTTTGGGTCTTTTTCTTATATAGGCTCTTATTACCTCCCACCCCCGTCCTGATTTTTCACATTTGCTGTCTGGTCACCCTAAGGATAGACATCTGCACTGTTGTCTCTAATATATATCATATGGCATGCTGCTTTCTGAAAGAGTATCGGGTGGTCTAGGTTTTAGGGACTTGTAGATATAATGACTAAGGGAAGAAGAGAAAGGGAAAAGAACTCCAGAAGTAAGCCCTGTATCACAAAATCATGCATTTGTGACCAGACTGGAGGAAATCAGAAATTTTCCCTGCAACATTCAGGTAGTCACACAGAGGAGAGTAACATTTTAATGGAGACTTTGCCCAGATGCTAGTGCTGGTTGGAGATCATGTTAGCTTGTTCCAGTCTACCAAATAAGTGATTCAGGTTCAACAGCTAGCCACTGATTGCATAACTACAGTCTTGCAAATAGAAAAATCTGAACACTGCCTGGAAAAACTGCTAGAGCAATATCCCTTGAAATGAGAAAAAAAAAAGAAAATTAAGTCTCCCAGGAGAATTTTCTTCTGGTCTAAACTGACTTACAATTGGTGGGTCCAGTTAGTCTCCAACAGCATTAAAGGGGACTAATAATCAATTTTGTCTTATCTGAAAAAGACCACATTTCCAATCAATGAAATTCTGGAGTCACTGTTAATGACCTGATGACACTGGCTTTCATCTTCATGGAGTTCTGAGCAAAGTCTATTCAGTACCAGGAGAGAGAACAGGCCGTACACTGGTATGATTTCCCATCCCTCTGGCAAATAGGTTACTGGATGCTGAAGAGAATGAACTGACCTGATAGGCTGTGGCATCAAAATCAGTACACCACAATTCAAAATGTGTGGGGTAGGGGGAGGAAATCTCAGCAGGAGAGGGCCAAAGTCAGCAAAGCAATCTGTTACCAGTAGGGAAAAAGTTTCAGGTTTAATAGGAGTGGACTGTCTGTGAGAAGTAGAAAAATCCTTACTTTGAAGACTGTTTATCTTCCAGTCTCTGCCCCCAAGGAATCCCTCTTTGGAGTACCCTGTACTCCCACTGCTGTAGTCAACTACTTTGAAGAACTGTGAAAACAAGTGCTCTGTGAGAGGCTGGGGCAGAATGTCAGGGCTTGCAGAGTGGTCATAAGAAACTGGATGCAACATAACCACTGCATTAAGTGTATTCATGACTCTTCTCATCCTAATACTCCATGTGAAGGAGGGAAATGATCTTCTCAACAGAAAAGCAAAAACTAATGAGTTACAATTAAAAGTATTAATCTAAGGCTATGTCTACATTTTGAGCTAGGGGCATGATTCTCCTGCTCATGTGCACACACTTGCGCTAACTCGATGAGAATCTCACCCCTGCTTGAAGTGTGAACATAGCCTAAAACAGAGGTGGGCAGACTTTTTGGCCCGAGGGCCACATTGGGGTTGCAAAACTGTATGGAGGGCCGGGTAGAGAAGGCTGTGCCTCCCAAACAGCCTGGCCCCCGTCCTCTATCCAATCCCTCCCACTTCTCGCCCCTTGACTTCCCCCCTCAGAACTCCCAGACCCATCCAATCCCCCTTGCTCCTTGTCCCCTGACTGCCCCCTCCTGGGACCCCCGGCCCCTTATCCAACCCCCCTGGGACCCCACCCCCATCCAACCCCCCTGCTCCCTATCCATACCCCCACCCCCTGACAGGCCCCCCGGGACTCCCACGCTTATCCAAAACCCCTTGCACCTTGTTCCCTGACTGCCCCCTCCTGGGACCCCCCGCCCCTTATCCAACCCCCCCCCGGGACCCCACCACTCCCTATCCACACCCCAACCCCCTGACAGGCCCCCCGGGACTCCCATGCTTATCCAACCCCCCCTGTTCCCTGTCCCCCGAACCTCCGCTCCATCCAACCGTCCCCTGCTCCCTGACTGCCCCCCAGGACCTCCTGCCCTTATCCAACCCCCCCACTCCCCGCCCCCTTACCATGCCGCTCAGAGCAGCATGTCTGGCAGCCGCGCCGCCCGGCCGGAGCCAGAGACACTGCCGCGCTGCCCTGCAGGAGCACGCAGCCCCGCCGCCCAGAGTGCTGCCCGTGCGGCGGCGTGGTTGCGGGGGAGGAGGGACAGCAGCGGAGGAGCTGGGGGCTAGCCTTGCCGGCTGGGAGCTCAAGGGCCAGGCAGGATGGTCCCGCGGGCCGAAGTTTGCCCACCTCTGGCCTAAAAGGAAGAGGCTGCTGAAGAAAAACCAAAGAGGGCCCACCAAAACAACCTGGCTGCCACAGTTGCTACTGACGTCCGTAAAGGCGGGATACAAACTGGGCAAGAGACACAAAAGGGCTGGAGCTAGCTGAATGGAAAGAGTGAAAATGGAAGTCTCATTTGCTGGCATCCTACCTAATTCACAAGAGAGGGGAGTCAACCCATTAACCTGCATTGTCATTATTATGTAAAAAAAAAAAAAAAAGCAGATATACCAGTGTTACTGAATTAGAGTTAGCTTTGCCTAGGACACCCAGGCAGGGGAGGCTTTTATTCTCTCCCCTCACCACAGGATCAAACTCCATCAGACTGGAAAGCTGAAAATGTTAGGTGGTATGTCAGTGTGTTGCACTGCAACAGTCACTAAATTAAAGGACATTTTAGGTATATGAAGAAAATTTTGAAACTATTTTTCTTTTTCTAATCAAGGTAGCAGCAAAAATCACATCTTAACACACTGGATGGGAGTGAAAATGCTGGATGACTGCAGCAGTCCGTTTGGTCCTCAAGTATGAGAAGGACAAGGAATATACTATTACCACTCAGAAAAAGAATCAAGTCACTTTAGGAAAAACACCCTTCCCCGCAAATTATAGGTGGGGAAATAATATGTGATCATGTAGTTAAAGACTGTATCATAACACACATGCACAAAGAAGCCCAATTAAGAATGCACAGGCAACCTTAATTCTGGCTTTTCCTAACTTTTGAGTGCTTGACTTTGCAACCTTAGTAATGATCTTTTAATGTAGTTTTTGTGTTTAACATTATATATAAAAGTCTATAAATCTGTGAATTTTAGTATCTGTCAGTTACAAATTTTTAAGCAGTTTTACCTTCAATGCACTGAGAACAGCAGTGAAGATATTAAGCTGCACAGCTTGTTGGCGGACACCTTTAGCCTGTTTGACACATTCAGCAAAGTGATCCAACATTTGTAGCCTGCAAAAGAACAATTAACATCATCACGAAGAGAGACACTCTTCCAAAAAACATACTGAAAAGACACTAAATTTTGCCTAAAGGGAAAAAGACCAATGCAAAAGAGAAAAAAAATAAAGTAGTAGAAGGGTTTAAACAAGGCCCTGTGAATTCTGCTATTTGGCTGCAGAATGTATTGGGTCCTATGAAAATTTTTCCCTGTCTCACCTGGTGGCCTGAGAACATGCTGCCAGGCAGAGGGGGTAAAGACCTCTGATTGGCTCTCTGCTGGCTCTGCCTTGAACTCAGCCACAAGCAAGAAATTGTCATTTCAGAAGAAGTGATTGCTTAGAAGAAACAGCGACTGCAGACCGACTTTGCAGTATGACCGGGAACTGTGGGGACAGGAGAGAAGAAAAATTCACTTGCCTCAATATCCTCCACCTTAGCCACAATGCCGGGAATAAGGAGAGTGCAAAGTGTAATTCACATTCTCTCCTTCCACCTACATGCTGCTGAGAAATTAGAGGAGGAGAGGAGAATATGAACTGGCTTTGTGCCTCACCTTTCCCCTAGAGATGCCAGGAATAGGAGGGAATAGAGCCACCAGGATCCCTATCTGGGTAGCAGTGGTTTGGCATGTAGGCTACAGAGTCTTTTCATTCAGATGCAGGTAGACTTTGTCATAGTTATCCATGCCACTGCAAAGCTGAATTACTGCAAAATGTTCTGCATACTAATACACCTTAAATCAATTATAAAAATGACCTCACCACACATGAAGTTGAATTTTCAGGGCTGTAATCTAGGAAAAAGATCTTTTACTTCTAACGTGAGTACATGTGATATGGAACCCACTGAGAGACAATGAACATGGAACACCAGAAGTAGATTGACTTTTTGAGAGAACTATAATCCCGTTAAATTAAAAAAGGAAAGACAACCATACACTGAATTGCACATTAACTTAGACTGACCTGTGTTTGTAAGAAACATGAGGAAAAACCACACCAAAGAGCGCCACAGAGGCATCAATGACTGATACTCCCAGGGGAAGGGGGCCAGGCACAGCTTCACCAGCTGGGATGCGCAAATAAATGGAAGACGGGTCATGCTCCAAAGCTCCACTTCCAGATGCACTGTTTGGCTGAAGCTACAAATAACCACAAGATATTAACACCTTCTAAATACATATTTGCACATACTTATACTGAACATACTGAACTAACCAAACTACATATGCAGCAACTTAAAACTACATTACTCACCAGCAGTTAGAATTCTCTAACTACACTCCTACATGCAATGCCAGGCAAATACCAGAACGTTCAAAGCAGCTAACAGCTTGGTGTGAGCAGTCTCAGTCACCCTTGGTACAGATGAGGTGGGTGAATTAAAGACAGAGTGACAAAATTTGGTTCTGACAGCTGCTCTGGAAGCAGTGAACACAAAGAGGCATTTCAGGGCACAAGGTTAAATCGTCATTTCCTCAGCCTGTGCTTGAGGAGGAAAGGCAGTGTAAATCCTGTAACAACTCAAGGAGTAATGATTCCCCAAACAGATCAATTTGTGTTCTAGAAATTGACTTCTGTGACATAATACAAACATCTCTTTAAACTCATCCTCTTATCCAGGTATGCCATCAAACAGCAGCAACCATAAGTGGAAAAAAAGGTGAACTTTCTCATATCAAGTATTTATTGTTATTTAAGTGATAAATAAGGTATGAAATATAGTTTGAGGCTAGTGCTTCTTTTGTCTCCTGGGCAGGCAGATCAAACAGAAACTGAGTAGTCACTGAGACCTCTTTGTGTCTCTTTATACACCTGCTTAGATTGTAGTTCCATGGAGGCAGTAGGATGCATGCAGCTCCAAACATTAAAAGCTTTGAACAGTGCTAGGTTTCATTCATCAGGATATGCAATTCCAAGACAAGGATCTATGGATGCAAGTATAGGAACGCAAATTTATAGAGAGGAGTGGGACAATAAAACAGACTGCTCACCCCAGTAGCCTCAAAGGTGAGGAGGGTTAGCCTGGGCCAGCAAGGGAAAGAAGGTCCTTTTCCCCTCCCACTCCTCATGGGAGCTCAGCTTCCTTGTGGGCTTGAGAAGGGGGAGGAGGCATCCTAACTGACTTGGGCTTCCATTGTACCTTTCAATCCAGCCATTGCTTCCTGTGCACCCAAGGGGAGGGTTTATAAACCCTTACCTTCATCCAGTGTACCATTCTACTTCTGGGAGCAACAGCTCCCCTGCCCCCTGAATATTAGGCTAGGGCTGGGTTTTGGGGCCAGCTGTGGGCATCATACTAGTCACCTTTTAGGGGCTGAGGAGTTTTTCCCACACTGCCAGATTGACCTGGACAGAGAGGTATTTTCACCTTCCCCTCGGCAGTCCAGGGACTATGTGGGCAGGTTAGGTTATCGAGTTCATGTTGTCACAACCTGACAGCATAAGTGCTGGAACTAGGGTTTCTGGGGTTGCTGCTGCACCCCTAGGTTTGAAATGGTTTCCATTCATATACAGGGTTTACAGTTTGGTTCAATGGCTCTCAGCACCCCCGCTATACAAATTGTTCCAGCGCCCCTGCCTGACAGATGCCTAAAACAAAGGAGTTGGGACCAGAATTACGGGAAACGTATCCCCTAAAGGTGGGAAATGGAGCTGGACCTCCTAACATCTGGTACAATGAAGGATCAAGCCCCTTTCCCCCTCTCCTTTAAACTTTGTACAAGAGGAAGCCATTGGAGTCCCAGCATTAATGTTGAGACCAGGATAAAGGTTTTGAGTGAAGAGAGGGAAGAGCACTGAGGACAGCTCTCTTCTAGGTGGTACTGATGACCCGTGCACTGGTTGAGTTATTGCCAGATAATTTCCCAGATGCATTTAATTAATAAAGTTGTGGCCTAGTTAAACAACATTCCCAGTGTCTTGTCTTGTCTTCCAGTGATGTCTGGCACAAAACACAACTGGACCAATGTTAAGAGTTGATTATCTGCAAAAATTCATTAAAAGGGTCTTCAAAAGAAAAATTTCCCAAATTCTTTTATTTTTCACATATCTATAAATGTTTCCAATAGCCAAACAGATTTCCTTCAAAAATGTAAGAAGTTCCTCCTACGCCCAATAAGACTTTGTACATGTCACCATCCAGATGGAAGGATATGATTTCATACTGTTGCTTTAAGAAGAAAAAAAAAGTCCTTTTTTGGTATAACACTAGTTGCAGCGTACATACTGTGACAACAGTTCCATTATAAACTCCGCTTCTTTTGCATTTTATAATACCTTAGCTGGGGGGGAAAAATTATGGGACTTATTGCTAAATCTAGAAAGGTTTAATTCACCTTTTAAAAGCAAGGATAGTTGACTAACCACAACTTTATAAACTGTGCAATGATATTCTCTACTGATTTTTTTTTTTGGTAGCTAGTTTTACCAGAAATGTAGACTGCATGTGGCAGGCTTTAAAACCTGTAAAATCCTTTGAGACAAGCTTGGAAATCAGTAGAATTACACTGGTCTTCCAGATCCATAGTAAGAGTGCAGTTTCAGTTTTTAGGATTTTATTCAATAGAGCCAAGGATAAGAGGAGTTTTATTACTGATTTTTTTTGTTACCTGATCTTCAATTGATTTATGATCTGTTTCCTGCAGCCAAGAGCCAAGAAGAACACTGTCATCATAATGGCAAAGAGATCTAAGCAGCGATGTAGTTGTATTAGCAGAATTGTCTGTCAAAGTGAATTCTGCCACTAGCTCCCGAAGGAGTGCATTAAATGATCCTAGAAAACAGAACTGTACATTAAACCTAGTAATAATTCTTGGCTCTTCCATAGACTTCAAGGCATTTTACAAATGCAGGCAAGTAGCATTATTCTCATTTTACAGATGGAAAACTGAGGCAAAGAGCAGCAAATTTGATTAGCACAGGGTCAGTGGCAGACCTGCACACAGAACCCAGAAAGGACCCTTGACTCCAAAGCCCAGTGCCTCACCCAGTGCATCATGCTGGCTCCTACAAGATCACGATCCCAATCTTGCAAACACTTATGCATGTGAGTGGTCCCACTGAGTTCACATAAAGTTATTCACATGCATAAGTATTTGCATGATCAGAGTCTATTTTTGTAAACATCATATTGCCACAGAAAACAAATGTACTATTGCTCTTTGTCCCATCTACTAATATTGATCTAATAGACTTGTTTCATAATGTAATATATTAGCATGTCTAAGCTTATTAAACTCTGAATTACTGACATGCAGAATGAAAAAAAAAATAGAATACAAAATTTCTTTTGGACCAGAAAATACGGAGCATTTGAAAAATACAAAATCATTTTAATGTTTGAGTGTATTTATTTCCCCAAGGACTGTGTGTACTTTCTAACATTTAGGGAATCTAAACTGAATAAATGATCCTTCATTAGAATTCTCTGAGAAAATTCACACACATAAATAAGAAAATGAGCATTTTGTCCTAACTGCAGTTACATTTACAAGTTAGATGTCAACTTAATGATGCTAACCTTTTGAACACTTGAAATCAATATATTTTATACATCAACAGTTTGGACTGATTTGTTTTTCCATTTAAATTTTTAGTTATTTCAATAGAGAAAGGTTGATTCTCATTTGTGGGTGACCATTAAAGCATGCTGATTTGCAACTAAATATAAAACATTTATACCAGATTCTTTTTGCTAAGCAAGAGGATGTATATCTATATACATTCATGTAAGCAGTTATATATCTTAACTTACATTTTTCAGATTCCTAAATTTTACATTTTTTATTATAGTGAATGGTGCATTTATTTACTAGATGATTACTAATTTTTTACTTGTGATTTGTGTCAAGGTCTATTTGGATGGAAATTCAAATTCAACTAAATATGCATAATAAAAGCATTTTAATTTGTATTTATGTATTTATTATTAGTAGTTAAATAAAACTACCTTAAATGTGCAGGATACATAAGAAAAAAAGTTTATCAAAACATGTTTTGCATTTAATACTAATTGATTTATTAAACAAAGAATCTGTAATCAGAGAACTGCAGTGATTGTTTCTGGTCAACATGTCCTTCAAGATTTTAGAACTAGTAGATCTCATCCTTTCACACCTAGTTTCTATTCACAGAATGAAAGGGGAAAACAAGCTTTCCTGCTTTCCCAATTGGTTTCTTAACTTTGAATGAAGTAGTCATTAAACTAACCTAGCTGAATAAACTGAAATGAAAAAAATATTCACTCTGCACTGCAGAAAAGGCTATTGCTGTCAAAAGTTGGTTTTACACTTCAGTAAACTCTGGTTCCACATGTTTAGCCAGTGACTTCCCCAGTTAAGTTGTTTGACTTTCTTTAAAACTTAAGCAGCAAACATGTACTGCTTAATATTATTTTTTAATTTAATTTAAATGATTGTAATAAATTATATAAATTTAGGCCTTAACATAATTTTTCAGAGTTTCAAATTTCATTTTAAATGTTTATGTTAAAAAATAAATCTGTATTTAATGTAAATTAAAGGATCCAATTTAAAGAAAAATATCCAATTTTAATTTTTAAGGTTTTTTTAATTATGGATTTTTATCCACTATGTATATCAATCTAGTTCTGCACTAATGTTAAAGACTAGGAAATCATAAACTTAAAACCAGGAAATGAATCTTATCTCTATCCTTTGTGTATCAGCCTTAAGATATCATTCTGTATCTGCCTCTTTATATCAGTTTATTGTATTTGTTAAATAAAACATAAAATACTACAAACTTAAAATTCTCCTAAAACTCTATCAATTGGAACTTTATCTTCTGTGCATATATATTACATACACTGTATGTGTTGTGCTGTACTAAGCAGTGTACAAATTATGCATCTAAACTGATAATATAATATTTAAAATTCTAATACTATATTCTTCATCCTCTAGAGTTTCCATTTTTATCTTACTAATGTTATCTTTTATTTTGAAACAATGACATGGGATCTTCTTAGCCCTGTATTTGCACTGAAATCACAGAAATTCAATTGATTTGTGTTAACAGAAATAATAAACCAAATACATATGGAAGATTTGTCACACCTTAGAACTCTATCATTTCTTTTAACCATTAATTTAGATCTTAAATATTTAAACTGCACTGTAAAGATTTTGAAACAATGATTTCTTTTCAACTGGTATGGATCTAAGCCTTACCCACCAAACAAACCATCAAAAGGCATAACTACACTTTCTTATTTGGTAACTCCCTTTAAAAATATATATTTGTTTACCTTCATAAGTTTTTGGAGGTAACAAAGCCAAAATGTCATAAAGTCTTAAACGGACCATAGCTGCGCTAGCTTTAAGATGAGCTCCATGGGCTTTAATTACTGATGGAATGCTACAGTGTGAAAAAGAAGAGAGTTAGGTACAATCAACCATTAATTATGTTATGATATAGGGCATTTACGAATTTTTTTAAAGTGGTAGTTGAGATAACGGTACACTGTTCAGAAAACTATTCTGAATAAAGTTACTCAGATTATTAATTTGTTTTGAGAAGTAACAGTACTGAGAGGATCTTTAACACCGTACAAATCAAAGAGCAGATCAAAATACATTAGTAAACTATTACTACTGTAAATTTCTTTTTTTGTTTTGTTTTCCGTAATGTAACATATGAAAAGGTTTTAAACATACATTGTATAATAGGCCACTTTTATTAACAAACTTCATTTTTACTTCTAATTTCTTGATGTTCTTATTCTTTGTGAAGGGACTAATTAACTAAGGAATCAAGAATTTATTGAGCTGGAAATCAAAAATCAAAAAGGGAGTTTAAAATGATGAAGTCAAGTCAATTGTTGTATGCAGTGTTGTTGTAACCATGTCAGTCCCAAAATATTAGGAAGACAAGGTGGGTGAGGTAATATCTTTTATTGGACCAACTTCTATTGGTGAGAGAAAATCTTTCAAGGTTACATAGAGCTCTTTTTCTTCTTCTTTCCCAGACCCACCTTGTCTCTCTAAAGAGAAGTCAAAACAGGCCCAAAATATAAGTCATGTTTTATAAAAGTTTATCACAAAAGACCAAAATAAATGTTCTCATGAAATTTAAAAACAAAAACAAAAATCTATCTTACTTCAAGAAAAAGAAATGAGCATTGCTCTGTGGGCAATCCAAGGACTGCAACATAAAATCACAGCATGAGAAACTACAAGTAAAACTAACTAGAAATACAAGTGAAACTTACTGAACCAATTTCAATATCCAGGCTCAATGAAAAGTAAAACTCAGACCTGAAACAGTGACAACTTATATATTTTTTTCCCATTTTGATAATATAAGCCATTGTTTGTAATAGCAGTAAAGATTGTTTTAACAATGGCATTTTTAGCCTCCCTTTAAAAATTATGCAGAAAAGAAGAGAATTTTAAAAGCTGTCTACTTACTGTGACATCATTGTCATGGCACATTCTATAGGTGTCATTAATTTTCTGATCACATCTTCAGTAAGGAGCTCAGGACAGTGAGCAACGAAACTTCTCATAGCTATCAATGTAAAACATTTCAGTCAAAGTTAAATTGCAATAGAAATGGAAATAAATTTCAGCAAGTAACCAAGCTACAGATGCTAACAGGCTATCAAAAAAGAAAACTTTTAATCACATTTTAATTAACTCATAGGTCATAAAACAATTAGTAAAATTACACACTGGAAAAAATTAATTATGTAACAAGTTTTGTGCATGCTTTTTCAATTACTTTTTGATAGAAAGAGGTGAATTACAAATTCTCTGTATGAGTATGTTATTTGTGATGTTGAAATTAGCATATATCCAATGAAACAGGCAGGACATGAACTTTCTTTGTGATTCTTACCGCACAAAGCTCCAGCACGACCTTCCAATGTTACTTGCCAGGTAAAAGAGTCTCCTCGGGCTTTCTCTGCTTCTAGCTCCTTTAGAGAACGAGGAAATACATTTCGCCATAGCAGCAGCATCTTGGGTAGATGGTACCGAACAACTGAAGGACCTAACCAAGGAAATGTTTATCTGAAATTGCAGCATCTATTTATAATGTGCAATATAATAAAAAATAAGGGTTTTTCAATTAATAACTGAAGACTAAAATAAACTGCAACGCAATAGAGATTTCTGAATACAATTACTTTTCGCCGATTGCTTACTTTTTGAATTTCCTCCTGCTAGAACAATGAAAAATAAAGGAAGTCATTCTCATTTTTAGGTTTAAAGTGCTGTAAATAAACTGCAAGGGTATTTTTATTTGTTGACTAACAACTGTTTTTATTAGAGAGACAAGGTAGATGAGGTGTAGCTCGAAAGCATGTCTCTTTCACCAACAGAAGTTGGTCTAATAAAAGATTTTACCTCATCCACATTGTCTCTCTAATATCCTGGGACCAACATAGCTACAACACTGCAAACAACTGTTCTATTGGTTATTTTAATTCATGGAAACATATCTATTAGTCTTAGGTTCTGCGGAGTCTTGTTTATACAAATGCTAAATTTGGGGGCAAATTTAAGTTGACAATGTCCCTTTAAAAACTTGGATGTTTTTATAATAATACATTAGTGACTTCTACAACCAGTCTCTATTTTTGTTTTTCATCGTATTCTCAGTTTGAGCAAGACATGTTCTTTTAACTAAGCAAAACTGTTCACATTACAAACAAACAAAAATCTAACTGGTAGTTATTAACTAAATATCTAGCTTTAATGGTAAGTTTTTCAAAAAGTATTAGAAAAAGTTCTGGAAGGCATAAAATCCACTGTTGCAAGCTCTTTTTTTTTTTTTTTTTTTTTTTAAGGAAAAGAACAGAAAAAGTCCCCAGAAGGGCAACCAAGATAGTTCAATGTACTTCAAGGCTCACATATGACAACGAGTTTGCAAAACGCAGGATTACTTAGAGCAAAAAGAATAGACTTGAGAAGGAACCTGATTGAGAACAGTGAATAGAGATCTGTCCCATTTTCACCTTGTGTCATAATATAACTAGAAAATTGTTACTGGACCACTAAAATTCAAAGAGAGGATATTTAAAACCTCTCAGTGTATGATCAATTTGCAGAATGCAATGCCACAGAAGGTCAGAGTCAAATACTGGGTTGGATTTTAAAAAGACAACTAGATAATTAAGACCATTAAGATCTGTAGTTGTTCAGTTATAATTATTTATACTGTTCCATAGAGATGAGATACTGACATGGGTAATCACATCTCATATTTATAAAAGCAGTAAAGAATTCCTTCTGTCTGTATACAGCATTACATATTTAAGAAAGGCACATTAATTATGGAATGGGGGGAGGGGTTTGCCTTCCTCCAAGGCATCAGCTACTTGCTATTGCTAAATGCAGAACTAAACAGAAAGATGTTGTGATCTGGTATGGTAAATCAGCTTATATAAAAGCATCAGTATACCACTCCAGTTTAACTTAAAAAGGGATAAATGAAAATTTAACTATTGAATTATGAACATGATGCTATACAAACAGACTAATTTTCCCCCTAGAATAAATAATCTTGTGCTAGGTTTTTGATTGCTCCGGCACAAAGTGTATTTACCACAACAGATACATCACAAATGCTGGACAAGAATTAAAACAATATAACTACTAGTACAAACCTAAAGTCATAAGTGCACCAAGTAAAAGCCACCCAGCTTGAGTGCGCTGTAAGGACAGTCTGCTATTTTGAGCAGCAGTTCGTAACAGATCCTCAGCAATACTGACTACCATCTGCAACAACAGGATAAAGAGTAATGGATTTCAAATAGAAGTTAAATCGGCTAAGGAAGCTGCCACAAAGTAACCTATTACACATGCTCTACTGTATGTTAAAATGTTCCCCAATAAACAATCTAACATTTTGTAAAGACCAGATTACGTTTTAGGCAGGTTATCTACTCCTATGTATGTGCAATGCTGATACAGTCAACTTGTCTGTGTTATCAATTGATTCTTGGAACAGAATGTAATGAAATCACAACGAGAAAACAAAGCTGTGAAACAATAACTAAAAGCACACAAAAAAATGACTTTTGTTCGTTATCAGTCATTAGTTAGGTTTCAACGATGTTTTAAAGGTCAGTGTCCCGCAGTCAGTTGGAACATTTATTTCTCAATACAAATATCTTTCACTACAGTACAATTCCAGAGATTAAACGTTCTTCATCATCAACTCACTTTTCCCTTTGCATGAGGAATACCTAAGGGACACTGATGCACTCCACCTAGTAAAGCAGCCATTGCAAAACTGTAGCCACTAACTGCTTCTGGTGAGGTCTTCAGATTGTTGAGCCTTTCAGCGCACCTATCCAGAAATGGAGTCAACTGAAAAGGCAATGCCACAGCTACACAGCGCAAGCACCATGCAGCAGCTAGTCGAGCAGCCATGCTTGGATGAAGAAGAACTGAGGTTACTGTCTCCAGTAGCCCTGTGGAAAAAACAATACATGATCATGTCATTAAAGACTATCACAATGTATATCTACAAGGGGGCCAACTCAACATTGCAGAGGCAGCCTTAATTCTGGTGTTTCCTAACTTCTGAGTGCTTAATTTTGCAACCTTAATTTTCTTTTAACATCGTTTTGTGTGTGTTATTTCCTATGTTTTTAAAAAATAAACTGACAAATTCTATCACATGGCATCATACTGATCTTCAAATAGTTCATCGGAAGGACTGGAACCTTTAGATCCACAGTACAGGCCTCTGACACTCGAGTTCAGGGTGAGACAGCACCAGTAGACTGTCATCCTAAACAGCCACTAGAGGGGGATGACAGGTTTCAGAGCCATTTTGCCAGTAGGTTTCACAGATATTTGATGACAGAGATATGGCAAGATTCAGAAACCTTGGGTTCCATTCCAGGTTCTGGATAGGAGTGTGCTCTAGGGGTCATAGACTCTTCTACCCCGTCCCAGTCCTGTCTTCTACCCTCCCCCAACCACTGGACTCTTCATCCTAGTCTCAAGAGCACCCTCCTCATGTAGCCAGGCCCTGTCTCTTCCCCTAGGCTCCTCATCCCAGTCTCCATTCCCAGCCAGTCCCCGTCTCTCTTCCCCCACCATTTCCCACTTTTTCTGTCACCTGCCAGTCCAAGTCTCCAATAGGCTCCATGTCCCAATCTACTCCCTCCATCACCCCCATGTCCAGCTCTTATCCCCACTGTATTTGAGTCAGGCGTCTTCCTTCTTCTCGGTGCTTGGGTGCCAGCAAGGGGAGCACTGAGAGCACAGGAGTGAGTATCCTCGCCCTTAGTTCCTATGCTCAACACCATAGTACCCCTCAGTAGCTAAGAGAAGCAACTGCAGGGAAAATCCTGCAAAGCCCCTGCACTGCAGCATGCTCAGTACAGACACTTTTCAGATAATCTACCTGTTGTTAAATGCTAACAACTCTCCACTGAACGTATGCAAACTGAGCTTTTTCAAAGGCTTATAATTTGGCCAAATGTGGGCAGTTTTTCCTGGGAACAGCAAAAGGCACATCTAGGGTGACCAGACAGCAAGTGTGAAAAATCAGGACAGGGGGTGGAGGGTAATAGGAGCCTAAATAAAAGGCCCAAAAATCGGGACTGTCCCTATAAAATCGGGAATCTGGTCACCCTAGGCACATCCCTGGCACAAAGACAACTCCCTCCCCTTGCTACAAAGCCCGGAGGCACCAGACCTTCTCAACAAAACCACTTTACGATTTTTTTTTTTTTAATATGAGCAAAACAACTTATTTTCCCTTTTCTCAGCAACAGCTAGGCCACTTTCAATTAACTTTCCTAAAAAATTTCACCCTGAGGAAGATACCATGTTTCTTACATGATTATTTATCCATTATATTTTGCCAGATTTTAACCGTGTTCCATATAACTGCTTATGAACTGCTGTATAGAGCTGCTGGAACTTCATCCACATACCTAGAGAGGGTTCTTGTATGAGTGGAGACGCAGTGGCATTCAGGCTCTGAACCAGGCTACCTAGCTCTTGAAGGGCACACACCATCACATGTTGGCTTGCAGCTATGTCAGCAGCTCCTGATTTATTTTCACCGTTAGCATCATTCACAACCGCTTCTGCAAACAAAGAAAACCAAGTCTCTCACTAAGCTCTGTCACTTGACTCACACTTGAATACAGATAAGAATCAGTACAGAAGCGGGACAGAGACTATTTAGTTTTGGCGACAGCCTTAAAAATGCAAATGCAACCACAAGTTTTCTACCTACAATGACATGGCAAAAAAATCCCCCCAAAATTTAACATCTTTATGGTTATTAGCAAAAGCCAAAGTAAATAGTCCAACCAAGCCCCATTTACAATGGATGACCAGAAATGATTCTGGATACTAGAAATAATTACAAAAGTCGTTTAGCTCAGAAATGGAGCAGTTCTAAAATAGCAACGGTGACTATAGAGAAAATATGGAATATATATATATATATACACACACACACACACACATACATACACATATATGTATATATATATATATATATATATATATATATATACACACATACACACATACANTTCCTCCTGCATCTTATCTCAGCAGCAGCCCTAGGCTATTCAGGCTGGGCAAAGAAGATATACACTGTGATAACATAAGAATGGCCATAATAGGTCTGACAATGATCCATCTAGTCCATTATCCTGTTTTCCAACAGTGGCTAGTGCCAGATGCTTCCGAAGGAGTGAACAGAACAGGGAAACTTATCGAGTGATCCATCCCCTCAGACTCTAAGGCAGGGGTGGGCAAACTACGGTCCGTGGGCCAGATCCAGCCCATCAGTGCCTTGGATCTGGCCTGCAGGATTGCCAGCTGCGTGGTGCCGCGGGCCCCACGCTGCTCCTGGAAGCAGCTAGCACCACGTCCCTGCGGCCCCTGGAGGGGGGGGGGGAGGAGGAGGAGCTGAGGGCTCTGCACTTTGTCCTCACCTACAGGCACCACCCCCCGCAGCTCCCATTGGCCAGGAATGGGGAACCGTAGCCAATGGGAGCTTCGGGGGAGGTACCCACAGGCGAGGGCAGCGCACGGAGCCCTCTGCCCACCCTCCCTCAGGGGCCGCGGGGACGTGGTGCCGGCCGCTTCCTGGAGCGGCGCGGGGCCAGGGTAGGCAGGAAGCCTGCCCTGGCCCCGGTGTGTGCCGCTGCTACCCCGGAGCCGCTCCAGGTAAGTGGCGCCAGGCGGGAGCCCACACCCCAGCCCCCTTCTGCACCCCGCACCCCAACCCCCTGCCCTGAGCCTCCTGCCGCACACCTCCTCCCTCCCAACCCCTGCCCTGAGCCCCCGCTGCACCTCTCCTGTGCCCCAACCCCCTGCCCTGAGCCCCCTACCACACCCCACACCCCTCCCGCACCCCAATCCCCTGCCCTGAGCCCAGTCACACCCTGCACCCCCTCCTCCACCCCAACCCCTTGCCCTGAGCCCCTTCCTGCACACTGCACCTCCTCCCACACCCCATATTCCCGCCCGCACCCCAGCCCCCTGCCCCAGCCCTACATTCATGGCCCTGCATGCAATTTTCCCACCCAGATGTGGCCCTCCGGCCAAAAAGTTTGCCCATACCTTCTCTAAGGCCAGAAGGGACCATCATGATCATCTAGTCTGACCTCCTGCACACTGCAGGCCACAGAACCTCCCCCACCCTGTAATAGACCCATAACCTCTGGCTGAGTTACTGAAGTCCTCAAATCATGATCTAAAGACTTCGAATTACATAGAATCCTGCACTGACACTAGTTTAAACCTGCAAGTGACCCGTGACCCGTGCTGCAGAGGAAGGCAAAAACCTCCAGGGTCTCTGCCAATCTGACTCAGGGGAAAATTCCTTTCCGATCCCAGTCATCTAATCCCAGTTTCTAGCTGTCAGAGGTTTAGGGACACCAGAGGGGACATTGACATCTATTCAAATATTGACAGACAACAAATGAGCATGCTCAGAAGTGATTTTTCAGGCACATAACTTCATTTCCATCACACCACAAAGCTAACAAAGGGGTGATTACAAAATAAGGAAATGCAAAATTTGGAGTTTCTTTGTTCAGCCATTTTTGGATTATTGGTGAACAAAAATCAAATGTCTCAAAAATGATGAAAAAATTATTTATTGCTCTTCCAATAATTTAAAATTTCTGAGGGAAACTACAGTGGGGAAGTAATTTCTGAGATGAGACCAATGACAGAAGTATCATCCCCAAAAGGAGAATTTTTCAGACAGCTATGACCATGGAAACAAGAATTCTGATGAAATTCCTGATATAATCTTAACTGTAGTTTTCACTATGACCTTGTACCCTGAAAAAATTATTCTGTGAAAATGTTACTGTGCAGTTCCAGTTTACTGTCTCAATCTCCAGCTCAAATTTTCTCATTTTATAAGTAAAATGATTTATTTTAATTGCCAGCTCTGTAAAACTTTCCATGGGATCTTTGAATCTTTCCTTCTCAGACACTATCACAAATAATTAAAGATTCTGCAAGCCAAGTTATGGCCACATTTATCTTTTGTAACTCCATTGTCTTCAAAATATGCTCTCAGTTATTACAGCTGTAAAATCAAATTAGATTTCAGGAAGAATGCATGGGTTTATTTGAGAGCCTAATATGACCTGTGCGATTAGTAGAAGTAATAATGCATAAGAAGGAAAGAACCCAGCTTGATTTTTAGAGACCATAAGACAGTTTTCTGAGATAGCAGTTTGAAAAAAAAAAATCTTTTTACTTGTAAACTAGATGACAAGATGACAAATGCCACTCTCCACAATGCCACTTGTGCTGAATCACTCTTCAGAGTAGAACCAAATTTTTAGTATGGATAACTTAACATTGCAAACTGATTGCGGAAAAAAACAGCTGAGTAGTTTAACAGCATAACTGCAGTAATCATTCACTAGTAGAGAAGAAACATTATTAAAGATTTGCTCCACTTGTTTTCTAAATATAGAAAAAAGTTTCTTACCCACTGCCTTCATTTGTTTACCAATGGCTTGACAAATATCTTTGGCAGCTGCAATCTGTGCTTTCTCCCCTAATAAACTGCCTACGGTTGCTCTCAGGATAAAGGACACACATCTTCGAGAGTATACTGCCTCAACATGAGTCTGAGTTGCACGAGGATGGGACACCAGATCCAGGACATGGGACAAAAATGTAGCAAAATTGCGCTCCAACCACTGGCCTCCTAGCGTTGTAACAAAGACAACATATGCCTGCAAATACAAGATATATATATTCAATGCAAACAGAAACAAAAGGATACTGTTGTTTAAGTGGGACCCCCATTCAGAGTAGATGCATTGGAGGTAAATATTACCGATGGCATAGTGAAACTGAATGGTAAACCTTTCATCGCATTTAGACTGCATGTCCACCACGTCAGTGTTGTTAACTCCGACTGTGGAATTACCAATTTGCAATGTGTATTGTCTATGCCTGGTTTGTAATTTCTCCCTAGCTAGTGCTGCAGACCTCTCATCCAAAGATTAGCATGCGGGGTCTCTGATGTAGCTGATGCTAAGAGACCCATTACACAGAATAAAAATAGTATTGGCTGTTGAGGAAACTGCAATAGGAGATGTAAAGATGATTTTAATTTTATAAACCTTTCTTCTGGAAGAAAGGCTTTTCCTATAACTGAGTCCAATATGATCCCTAGGGAAGGGATCCTTTCAGTTGGATTTAGGAGTGATTTTTCCCAATTTATACGTAATTCCAGACTGGAATTTACATGAAACAGGGTCTCTTCCTTCGACAAAATTTTAACCACCAGTCGTTAAGGTAAGGGATATACATAAATCCCCTGCTTTCTCAGCTATGCTGCTACGACAGTGACATTTTTAAACACTCTTGGGCTATAGAAAAACCGAAAGGGAGGACCCTTATATGAAAATACTCCTCTCCTACAATGAAAGACAGAGATTTCCAGTGAGGTGGCCATACTGAAATGTGGAAATGCACATCTTAAATCCAGAGCTGAAAACCACTCCTGAAGGCACAGAGAACAGGTTAGAGATAACATGCAGAAACTAGACTCTTTAATAGGAACAACCTCCTCTCTGAGCAAACCCAAATGAACCAGGTCCTTCATTGAAGATAGAAGGAGAGAGGGGTTGGTGGAAAAAAAGGGATTTGAACTGTACCAAATAACCACATTCAATAATCTCTAGAATCCAGCTGCCCAATGTTATTAATTCCCACTGCTGGTAAAAACGGGACAGGTGGTTCCCCAAACAGAGGATAACAGAATCTAACAAGGCTGACTTGCAGCTGTGACTTTTTGTCACCTCTGTGATCTTGGAGGAACTGCAGAAGACAACGATGTTGAAGATTACCTCTCTTATTGTGATACTTAAATGACCTCTTTTTGTTTTGCTGCTGTTGTTGAGAGGAATGATGTTGAGGTTGGTCATAATAATTCTTCCTCTGATAGAGTAAGGAACCAATGACGAAGAAAGTGGATATTGTCTTTGGTATAGGAAAAATGGAACTGCAGATGATCCTGTTGCTGTATTAAACTCCAAAGGTCTAACTGTAGATCTGTCGTTCTTCATTTTCCCTAGCAAGTCATCTGACTGCACTAAGCAAGCCATCTTCAAAGTGAAGATTCTCAAATCTCATCCTTGTCTTCTGAGAAAGACGCACTGATCTTACCCAAGCATGTTTTCTTAATGCAACAGCTGAAGCCATTGCTCTAGCTGATGCATCTAAAGAGTCAAATGCTGCTCTCAATGGATATTTAGCCACATGTTGCCCTCCTACTAAAAAAGCATTTGTTAATCTTTTATGCTCCTCCGGTAGTGCATTCAGGAATGTCACAAAGTTCCCCCATAAATGATATTGATATCTAGCCATGAGAGCTTCATAATTTACTATCACAAACCTAAAGGAGCTGAAGAAAATATTGTCCTCCCAAACACATCCAGTCTTTTCCCTTCTTTATCAACAGAGTGAACTTGTGTACCCTTTAACATGAGTAGTGCAGGCTCTACTACTAACAAATTAGAAAAGGAATGAGAATGGAACAAAGCAAGACCTTCCTGAGGGAATTGGTACAATTTGTCAGCCTTTTCGCACAGAAGGAGCCTCAGGTGGCAGGAGCAATGGCGAAATCCTGACTTCTTCAACTCTCCATCTCTTCCCTGGGGAAACATCCATTTGAATTGGTGCCAAGAAAATGTCNTGTCCAGGTCCTGCTCAATTGCAACACAAGGGTTAATCACTGACAGCGTCAGAGATGGACCCAATCTATGTACCTTCGCCATTACTATTCATTGAGGTGCTGTGTCAAGATCAGTTATCAGATCCTTAATCTTTCCCCCAAACCACTCCTTCCTTAGCTTTAATTTTTGGATCCGGCTCATTTGGATCCAACAGAATTGGATCTGAAGAAGAACATTTCCTGATTCTACCATAAGAATCTGTACATCCAGTAGGTTCCCTGAAGACCCTCTCGCAGACTGGCTCTTTTCAAACAGGCTGGCACCAATGAGGATAGAGCATTCATGCACCCCCTAATGTCTGAGTCTTTTTCTTGTGGATTGGCTCTGGAAACAGAAGCTGACACCACAGTAGGAGAGGCTTTCCTCTTCAGATCCTTCCTCTTTCCGGATCCGTCAGTGCTGAGTACTGAGGAGGCAGCTGTATCTTTCTTCCTTGCAGATTCGCTCAAGGCCTAAACTGGTTTCTGCGATGAACCTTGCATTTGCCTGGTTTCGGATGGTTTTGCTGACAGAGCTTCTCGTAGTAAAATTGCTTGAAGGCTGTTCTGACTCTCTCTTTTTCTCTCATGTTGCAAAAGGTTGAGGTTTAGTTCGTAAGGTTGTCACTCGCAGGGAGTAAGGTTGTACGGTCCGTAGACACACGGTCAGATGCCGGACACACAGCCAGACATGATATGCACATTTTAAATCTGGGGTTTTTAGTCTTTGGTTCCACCACCTTTGCACCAAAAAACTTATAACTAACTTACTCTATAATACTAATACCAAAACTATTAACTACTGGACTAACTACCAAACTATGAACTAACCCAGGGGTTGGCAACCTTTCAGAAGTGGTGTGCCGAGTCTTCATTTATTCACTCTAATTTAAGGTTTCGCGTGCCAGTAATACATTTTAACGTTTTTAGAAGGTCTCTTTCTAAAAGTCTATAATATATAACTAAACTATTGTTGTAAGTAAAGTAAATAAGGTTTATAAAATGTTTAAGAAGCTTCATTTAAAATTAAAATAAAATGCAGAGCCCCCCAGACCGGTGGCCAGGACCCGGGCAGTGTGTGCGCCACCGAAAATCAGCTCGCGTGCCGCCTTCGGCACGCGTGCCATAGGTTGCCTACCCCTGAACTAACCAGATCAAACTAGCTACAGATCTAGGAACACCCTGGAGCAGTTCCTAATCCGGTCACCTGGTGGCGGCTGGAAGGAACTGAAGCAGCTGGAGAGTCACCCCCCTTTTATGCCCTCACCCTGGAACGTTCACTGAGGGGGGGTGGGGTGAGGGAGGCACATGAACACTCCAACAGCGACTGCTAGCTAGAATTCCATAACTCCGGCTGCACTAGTCGGAGCATTCAAAGAGTTGGAATATGCAGAGGACCCTTGGAGAAAAACAAATGAGTCCTGCATAGCGCACGGAGCCTCCATAGATCAGGGCTCTAGCAAGCTGACTACAGGAGGAAGTGTATTTCAGAGTTGAGGACGCATACTGATGCCCAGCTCTACGTGTTTTAAACCAGGTGACTGGGACCTTGAGTACCTCAGCAGATCGAAGTTGCTACAGTACCATGAGGGAAGACAGATGGTCTAACAGGCTTGCCAGGACCCAAATGATTTAGGGCTGCAAACTTTACCCAGAAAGCCAATTGGTAGCCAATGCAGATCACAGAGAACAGAAGTAATGTTCTCTCTAGGGAAAATACAATTTAAGTTACATTCTGAACCATCCATTTTTCAAATGATTTTAAGAGTACCCTTAGCACACTGTGACTGGATGATATTTTTCATATATCCAGTATACATAGCAAACTCTAATCTGTGGTTGTCATATTCTCTAATTAAAAAAAAAAAAAAAAAAGCTTTCAAAAGTCAGCCAGTACTACTAGCTAAAAAATAATAGCAATGTTTATCTAGTGCATGGAACTAATGTAACTATCTCAGGTGAACAACAGGAAAGTCAAATTGAATTAATAAATAAGTTTATACAAATTGCCAAATTAAGAAAGTGCATTATACATTTATGCAATCCTACTGTTCTGGGACAAATAAAAGAACAATAACTTAATAAGCCTAAATATTCACATTTTCCCCCAAACAGGGCTAACAGCTCCAAGGTATATATTGTTACTATATTTTCAGAAAACATGAGAGGAAAAAAACTTCTAAAAATTATCACAAACCTGTGTGACACCAACTCGCACTTCCCGATTGACAGACCCTCCTACTTTCAACATCTCACCACCACTTTTTAGGAATCCTGACCCTCCTCGAAGAAACCCTGTGGCCATAAGTTCTAGGACTTCCTCCAGTGTAGCCCGCTTCACGTTCTGACGCATCACTTTTGGAAAGAGAACAGTAATCATTTAATTGTATACTTTTTAAAACAAGACAATCTGACCATCTTAAGACGCACCATTAAATATTCACATCACTCCTGCCACCATGAATCCATTTTTAATCCTTATTTTTTCTGCATTTTTATTATTTTGAATTCTCAGTGGAAGACTCCCACCTGTGCCCTTCACCAAGATGCTCACACAGCTGTCATAGCAAAAGCAAAAACAAACTACAAGGATCAAACCATTCAGATCTGTCTCAAACTACTGCTGCCAGCATCCATGTACAGAACCACAGGTCTATGCCCAGATGTGCAAATTCTTGAAGGGAGGGGGAAACACAGTTGAAATGAAGGGAGATGGCCAAGTCTAGCCTCTTGGTTCCCCACGGTAACATGGTTTGGGGGAAAAGAAGCACTCTGCATTTCTCCCTAGGAATTCCCTGTGGCCACATTGAAGGAACAAACCTGATATGCTGCAGAGGGTGCCACACTCAGTACTTCTCAGCCATATAACATCATTTCATAAATAAAGCCTTATTTTTAAAAGGGTTTATGTTTCAAGTTTATGTGTGTGGTGATGGTGGGGGTTGAGGAAGTAAGTAAGATAAAATAAAATAAGATATACGGACCTAATTCTAACCTTCAATATCGAGAGAGATGCATCACTATAAATTCACACATTTTAAATTACTCATGACTGTTTCACATGCATGAACAATAGCAGCTTTTTCTTACATAAGGCAATATACTAGTGCACATCTGAGAGATCAGAATCTGGTTCTCAAGTCTTGTCTACACTAGGAATTTTTTGGACCCATAATTTCCAAATGCATTCACTCCACCTGTGGTAGTGCCAGTGGAGGCTTTAGCATAGACAAGGCTCAGGTGTTTTGACTGCCATGGTTAGATCACACAACCGCAAAAATGCCTAAGCCAGTCTGACCCTTGCCTACATTACATCTTCCATGAGTGCTACGGCTGTGGAACTATGCCCCTTTGAGAATGATGGAGCCAATCAATCTGACAATAGACAGGGCTTGAATGTGCAATTTCAAGCTTTTTTTTTTTTTTAAGGTAACAAAAAGAGAATTTTAGGTCTCATTATTCTGAGATTGTTAAACTAGATATTTACTCTTCTACATATTTACCACAATATCTGTCTACAAGGGGCAGAGGATGACAAGGTGGATCAGGCTACAGTTGTGATGGGTAAGGCTATGATTTAGTCACGGGTATTTTTAGTAAAAGTCATGGGCAATAAACAAAAATTCACGGCCCGTGAACTGTCCATGACTTTTACTAAAAATACTTGTGATTAAATCAGGGGGGGGGGGGGGCAGCGGCGCGGGAAGGCCGCAGCTGCGGGGAGGAGTCCGGGATGCTGCTGGGGGGCCATCCAGGGCCAGCGGCACCAGATGCCAGGAGCCGCGGACCACAGCTGCTCCGGCCGGCTGCCCGGGGACCTCTGCCTGGGGCGGCGGACTGCAGCTGCTCCGGCCACCCCGGGACCACTGCCGGGTGCCACCGGAGCAGCTGCTGGTGTGGCTGTCCCCGGGGCCACTCCAGCAGCGGCTTGTGTGGCTGCCCTGGGGGCCACCTGAGCAGCTGACCCCAGAGCCAGCTGCTTGGGCAGCTGTGGGGTCAGCCACACTGGCCCCTGCAGAAGTCACAGAGGTCACAGAAAATCATGGAATCCATGATTTCTGCAACCTCCATGACAGATATGGAGCCCTACTGATGGGTGGGAACAAGTTGGAGATCTATATGTACAACGCTAGTCTTGAGGAATCATAGTTGAGATCTTAGCTACTGTGCTTTTGTTCACAATTTTGTTTTCATGTTTTATGCCAGGTGAATTACCTTTTTGTAAGTTAAAATTAAACTATTGCCTTTATCTCCTTATGGGAATTTAATAGGAAATCCACTGACTTCACTCATTTTAGTTTATTCATTTTAAAATTTAAGNTCCCCGGGGCCACTCCAGCAGCGGCTTGTGTGGCTGCCCTGGGGGCCACCTGAGCAGCTGACCCCAGAGCCAGCTGCTTGGGCAGCTGTGGGGTCAGCCACACTGGCCCCTGCAGAAGTCACAGAGGTCACAGAAAATCATGGAATCCATGATTTCTGCAACCTCCATGACAGATATGGAGCCCTACTGATGGGTGGGAACAAGTTGGAGATCTATATGTACAACGCTAGTCTTGAGGAATCATAGTTGAGATCTTAGCTACTGTGCTTTTGTTCACAATTTTGTTTTCATGTTTTATGCCAGGTGAATTACCTTTTTGTAAGTTAAAATTAAACTATTGCCTTTATCTCCTTATGGGAATTTAATAGGAAATCCACTGACTTCACTCATTTTAGTTTATTCATTTTAAAATTTAAGTCTACCAAAAAAAAACCCCACCCTTCCATGAACTGAAACAACAACACACCAGGCCATGTGGTCATATAATGCAATACCTGTTGCTTGTTTTGGTATCAATGCTGTAGCCATGACTGTCCCCAAAAGCTTCGACACTGCAACTCGTACACCATAATTTGAGTTTTCCAGAGCTTTAAAGCAGAGTGTTGCTACATTTTCTAGCTCAGCAGTCCACATAAATACAGCTTCATTCTGTAGTTCCAGTAGGCACTGTAGGAAAATAAGAATTATTGACTACTACTACAACCTACTTTTTCCCTTCTGTCATTAAGCCTATGCATTAGGTTTATTTGGCAGACATGTTAATATGGACCCCTTCTGATTGGCTTTTTGTTTTTGTCTATCTCATTAAAACCCAGATAACTTGGCTGGAGTAACCACTGAAGAAAAACCATGGGACTATGCAAAAACTCCAAAAGCATGGCACCTCTTTTGTTTTAATATACTCAACCTTGAAAGATCTGAAGTAAATCACACTTTCAGCCTCCTTTGTGTACAAGACTGTAAGGGACACCTTAGAGATGAAGACAGATCCAAGAGTCGAAGGACCTCTGATACTCTCAACTGAGCAGACTGTACTAGTCATAGCTGACAGAGGCCCTCCTCAGGCCTTCTAGGAAAAAATATTATCCTATTCTACATGTCAAGATCCATAATGTGTACAGTCTCCCCAGTCTAGTGAGATTTAACATCTCAGACTGACTTCTTGCTGAGAATTTGTGTAACTCTCCACCTCATCCATATTCTCCACCAGTCTGTGGGCAAAGCTTGTACTAGTTCTTTTTGTGTGTTTTCATTGTTGATTTGGAGTAATTTTGCCAAAGTATTCTAGTAAAAAATTAATATGCTGCATGATATATATCTGGCTTTAACAAGTATTGTCTGAGGATTGCAGTAAAATCTAGAACTCCAAACATACACATGTGAATAAGTTTGGATGTTGGAATGTGCGAAAGTTAGACTGAAATTTAATTTCTTATCTCCAACTTGGATTTAGAGAGCAGAAAAAAGACCTAGTAGATCATCTGCTTCATCTATCTGTCTGTGCAGCATTATTCCCGATAATACATCTTTAGTGCCTTGTTTTAAATGACTAAAACTGGAGAGACTAGCTTTTGAGGAAAGATTAAAAGAATTATTTATAAATAGGGTATCTTGACCAAGAAACAGTAAAAGAGCAACCTGAAAACAATCAATAAATATTTGTAGGATGTAAACATCAGAGGACAGGAATTTAAGATGGAACAAAAGTATAGAAAGATACAATTTTTTAAAATGTAGCTGAATATCAGGAACTATCAGGGAAAAAATTAACATGTTGATCTATTAAAAAGTGGAATAGTCTCTTAAGGGAAGAGGTAGAAGCACGGTTACTTGGAACATTTAAAGCTAGACTGGACAAGGCACTAAGAAGTGTACTGTAGAGATCAATTCTGTTTGTGTAATTCCTATAATTCTGGGATACAACTTTAGAAAGACAGATTCACACACACACACAAAAAGGCAGCTTTTCCCCCAGCACCACTAATTATTTACCGCTAAACAAAAAAATAAGTGGATTATTATTTATCACATTAATTTCAATCTAACATAAATACACAAACATCAGAGTTTATGGAAGTACAGAAAAGGCACCATGGCACAGTGAACAAATATTCCTCATGACACCAACCTCCTTATTCAGGGGTGAAAGTAATATAAAAGACTTACTGGTACAGGGGCGGGGCCTCAGGCAGAAGGGGCGGGGCTGCGGGTCAGCCTCCCCCAGCCAGTCTTTCCACACTGCCTGGCCTGCGCCGCCTGGGGCTCCAGCGGTGATTTAAAGGGCCTGGGGCTCCGGCCACTGCAGTGGCGGCCGGGAGCCCCGGGCCCTTTTAAGTCGCTGGGCCCTGGGGCAGCTGCCCCTTTTCCCCCTCCTCCCCCCCGTCAGCAGCCCGGGGGGAAGGGGAGGGCAAAGGGGCAGTGACTTTGAAACACTGCCGCGGCAGCGCTTTAACGTTAGCTGTGTACGGGCCGGTACCGGTGGCCACTTCTTACTGGTACGCCGCCCACTTTCACCTCTGTCCTTATTCCTCCAGACTGAAAATCATCAGTATAAACTCAAAAGCAAAAATTGCCATTTTCCCTATAACTCACTTTGTGGCTACCAATTTTATATTCCAATAGCACCAAGTGCTATGATTTCAGAAATGTACCACACTATACAATAAAGAACAGGCAGCAAGCCCAACTACAAGGAACCTAGCATCCAGAGCACAAAGAATACAGTAACTCCTCACTTAACATTGTAGTTATGTTCCTGAAAAATGCAACTTTAAGTGAAACAATGTTAAACGAATCCAACTGTCCCATAAGATTTAATGTAAATACGGGGGGTTAGGTTCCAAGGAAATTTTTTTGGGGCAGACAAAAGGCATTATACTGTATACTATACTGTACTGTACTGTGGTTGGGAAGTGCCCCTGGCTTACCCCATACAGGCACAGCCCGCTGCAGGCAAGGACCTTTGCAGCAGCAGCGGCAGCTTCCCGAGAGAATAGGCTTGGATTTTGCCGGGAATGCTCCAGGCCCGCCTCTTCCTGTCCCTGCTCCACTCCCGGCCCACCTCTTCCCACCCCCACTCCACCTCCTCTCTGGAGCACGCCACATCCCTCCCCCCAATGTCCTAAGCACCACCAAACAGCTGTTTGGCAGCGTTTAGGATTTTCTGGGAGGGAGGGGGAGGAGTGGAGAAACGGGGCTTCCCCGCTCCTGCCCCTCCCTCCCAGAAAGTCCTAAGCGCGAAGTGCTGGGAGGGAGGGGCAGGAGCGGGGAAGCTCCGTGTCTCCACTCCTCCCCCTCCCTCCCAGAAAATCCTAAGCGCCGCTAAACAGCTGTTTGGCTGCGCTTAGGACTTTCTGGGAGGGAGGGAGGGAGAGGAGCAGAGACACGGCGCTTCCTCGCTCTGCCCCTCCCCCCCAGAAAGTCCTAAATGCCGCCAAACACCTGTTCAGCGTCGTTTAGGATTTTCTGGGAGGGAGTGGAAGGAATGGAGATGCAGGGCTTCCCCGCTCCTGCCCCTCCCTCCCAGCACTTCGCGCTTAGGACTTTCTGGGAGGGAGGGGCAGGAGCGGGGAAGCCCCGCGTCTCCGCTCCTCTCCCTCCCTCCCAGAGCTTCCCCCACCGCCAAACAGCTGTTTAGCAGCGCTTAGGATTTTCTGGGAGGGAGGGGGAGGAGTGGAGACACAGCGCTTACCCGCTCCAGCCCCTCCCTCCCAGAAAGTCCTAAGCGCACAGCTTAGTCCACTGTCCACAGCTGTTTGGCGGTGGGGGAAGCTCTGGGAGAGGAGGCGGAGAAGTGGAACTTGTGCAATGTTCCCTTGTAAAGTCCCTGCTCTTCCACAGAATCTTACAAGCAGGCAGCCAAACGACGTTATAAGGGAGCATTGCACAACTTTAAACGAGCATGTTCCCTAATTGAGCAGGGACATAACATTGAAACAACGTTAATTGGACAACGTTAAATTAGGAGTTGTTGTATTGGATTTTTAAACCTTATAAAACATTTACCTACCTTAGCTACTGCACATCGTACAGCCATAGATCTATCCGTCAGCAGAGATCGTGCATTCTTATAAATATCACGGTGGCATGAAGCTGCTGCACCACCCAGTCCATTTAGAACTTTCTGTAAACTCATTAATATTTCACTTCGGCCCTGAGACTGCATACGTGAAAAGAAAGCAAAGTGTAAAAAAAGCAATTCACAATTAACAGCTCTTCATAGTTATTTGTACCCCAAATACCAGCATTATAATTGTATCACCTTCTCTTTTTGTAGCAGTATATATTGGTGTGCATAGATGATACAAACTCATCAATTCAATAAAACCACTTAAGATAGCTAGAGACTGAACAAATACCATGAAATTATTGTGTAGTGTTCATGTAGTTGCAAATGCTACATTTAAGTATGTAAAATGGTCTCAGTTGTTATAGGCCATATGGCACATGTGTATGCTCAAAGTATAGCAAGAGCCCCCTGTCCTTCCTGGCTGGTGTAGCGAGAGCTCCCTCTGCTGTTTCAATCTACTTCAAGCACTGGGTATATGTATAGTAATAAACATACGCATAAAAGTGCACTTTCAATCAGGGGTGCTGGAACAATTTGTAAAATGGGGGTGCTGAGAACCACTGAATCAAACTGTAAGCTCTGTATATGATGTAAACCACTTCAAGCCAAAGGGTTCTGCAGCACCCCCCGCACCCCTAGGTCCTGCATCTATGCTTTCAATATGAAACAGGAATAGAAAATAGTTCACATGTAGCCGTTGCTATTGTAATTCTGAAATCTTAATGTTGGATTCAATCTTCTAGTTTAATTTTTTGCATTTTATTTCTCAGATATATTAACAAGGAAAAAATGGGGGGGGGGGGGAAATCTAGAACTATTTGGTTTACATAGTTCATAAGCTCCATCCACAAAGCTTTCAACCTGCCAATACACATTTAACTAGCTGCACACATATGCATCTTTTCTTAAATGTGTAATTTTGTACTTGGCACATTCAGTATGCAAACTTCAATCTATGACAACTGTGAAATCTAACAATTTTGGTTTTTTTGGAGTCTAGCTAAATTACTATTCCCCAGTGAGCACATGGAATGTTTCCACTTAGACTGTAAGCTCTTTGGGGCAGGTACTTAAGTTCCCTGTAAGCTGCGTGGCCACGCAGCAGCCTATTTACTGCTGCACAGGCACCCAGGGAACCTGCCCGGGGACCTGCCGGGGGAGGGGCACACCTCCCCCAGCCTCCACCTAGCCCGCCCCCCCAACCTGTGATGTGTCACACATCACCTTCATATTGATGCACATAACAAAATTCATTCTGCACATGGGTGGGAAAAATTAGAGGGAACACTGGCAGAGACTGTCTATTTTGTTATGTGTTTTTCATGAAAACTAAATAGCTGTAAGACTAGGAAACGGTGTTTGTTAAACATTTAAAAACTCAAAAAGAGTTCAACAAAATGAGCTCAAATTTCTCTCCCACTGCCCCCCAAAAACATTAAGATGACAGCAAACTCAATAGCCTCAGATGAAAAGTTTTTTTCTGCAAGTCCAACTCAATACAAGACTGTTTGCCAGGGGGCAGATTCAGCAGCCAGCACAGTCCAAATAAACCCTATGTACTCAGGCTTAGGTCCAAATCCCTTTCTTCAGGGTCAGGTTTACTAATCAACAGAAGACACAAAGGTTCAAATACATACAAAACACTTGAGAATAGATACTTTTCCACTTTCTGCCAGCTGGAAAGGGGAGAGGACACATCCTTCTCCAGGAAGATAGCCCTTCCTGTCTGCTATGGAGAGCCTTTCCCAGGTCCTTCCCTGACCCTGGGTTCTCAGTAGTAGGGTAGACTGCCTGTTTACCGCAGCTGCTGCTTGCAACTTAGGCCTGTCTACACTACAGAGTTAGGTCAACGCAAGGCAGCTTACGCCGACCTACGTAAGCATCTACACTAAAATTTTGCTCCCGCCGACGTAACTGCCCCGCTATATCAACTTAATAACTCCACCTTCATGAAAGGTGTAGAATCAATGTTGATGTAGTTAGGTAGACACTGTGTTGCTTATATCAACTGTTACTGGTTTTAAGAAGCCGTCCCACAATTTACTGGCTTTAAGAAGCCATCCCATATTGACAGTACAATCAGTACAAGTGCTCCTGGTAAGGACATGCACTGCCAACACAAGGAGCAAAGCTTGTAATTACTGCGGCGGCTATATGCCAACATAAGTTAGGTTGACTTAATTTTGTAGTGTAGACATGGTCTTAGAATCACAGGACTCTTGTCATGTGCTCCCTGAACTCAGTCCCCTCAGTCTTAAAGGACTGAGCATTGAACCAGGGTGCAAGGACATGTACATGTGACGCAGGACCAGCACCCTGTTACAGGGGCTATAACAGTATTTGAAACCATTTTGCAACTTTAACAGTTGCAATCACAACTAAGTGACTGCTATAATATTCACATGCCAAAATTTTAAGCCACTTACATAGTACAACTATATGTATATCTTTATACTGATATGAACCATAAAGACAGTATCTGTTTGCCCAGTTCAGTGAAAAGCCGTGAAGACATTTTAACTAAAAAAAAAAAAATAGTTTTGGCTTTTAAATGTGTAGACCCCTAAAATGCCCCTGTAACTTACCTCTGCACTTTTCAGAGACTTTAAGAGATTATTAACTGTTTCTGGAAAAGAACTGCCCAGCATCCTGCCCATTTTTTCATAAAAAGCTCCAACACATGCCACTGCAGCTCTACAAAGACAAGATGTCCCTTAGAAACCTCTTTGTCAAAGTTTAACATACAATTTAAATGGAAAGCATCAGACTAGGAGATAAGGAAATTTATTTTTTACATGTACAGTATGTTGTTAATCATCTTCTATTACTAAAAATCTATTTATTATTCAATGGTTGTTTACTCTATATTTCACTCAACTTAGATAGTGAAAATAGAGTGATCAGCTACGTGGGGTTTGCATGGGAACAGGGATGCTTCTGGGTTGATCCATTGGCAGGATTTTTTCCTTAGGCCCTAATCCTGTGTAAAATTAAGCATATAAATTAAATCTTTGCAGGATTAAGGCTTTAAATGGTTGCAGAAAACGGTCTTCAGCCAGACAGCAGAGAACTGTTAAAGGTCAGCAGTATGTTCCTTATGTTTTGATATATGTGCCCCGACAACTGAAAAAAGATAGACATTTTGTTGTTGGGGTTTTTTTTACATAAAAACTCAAAATGTGTACAATGCAGTTAAATTTAGATACGCTAAAATCATTGGGTCAGTCAATTTTTTGCACCCGCATTTTTCCTTTTCCTGATGTTCAGGTACTAGAATAACTTGGTTCATTGGAGTGGAGTTTTTTGTTTTGTTTCATTCTTTTAGAGGGGGAAAAGAGGAGAGTTGAGGCAGAAAGGATTTTAAGCAATTTTGTGTTTCAATTAGACATATAAATAGTTCCAGCAGCAGCTTGACAGAAGCAGCTCCTGTGCATCCCAGGCCCCTGAGAAGGTGTAAACTGATATCACAAAGGGACAAAGCTTTCTTAGCTTAAAGTTTTTAAACATATACAACTGAGAATGCTCAACAATAATTTTTCAATCACTGACAGCATATTATCCAGCCAGCAGTTCATTTCAAACTTATCAAAGCACATAACTCCTCACCAAGGACACCTTATATAAAAAGTCTGCCATTTCAAAGTTCAGCTGTTTTTTAATAACCTGAATGGGGAAAAAAGGCTGTTGGGATATTCCTTAAGTGGGGAAAGTAATATGTTTGGGAATTCATAATAAAAACTGTTCTGCTCAACATTTCTCATAAAAAATGCATAAATCAAGCAAGGAGAGTTTCAGCCCAAAGGGTCAATATTTCAGATAGTTGAGTATGTAAAAACAAAGGGTTATAACATAAATGGTTTTACAACCTTAACTAGTATTTCCTACCAGTGAGACTGCTAGGACAGTGTTTCTCAACGACCAGTCCTTGGACCAGCAGCAGTCCCTGAGATCTCCCTGACACAGTTTAGGAAGGCAGCAAGCCAGTTGCTGTTATCAAAAAGGTTGAGAGACACTGTGCTAGGATACCTGAAATGTGAGCTGAAGCTAAACACACACAGAGCACAGAGATTATTTATTCAAGAGACACACACTGTATGCTACAGTAGATGAATACAAACAAACAGTGAACACTCTTTCTGAAGAGTACCTAACATTAACAATTATCTCTTGAAATATAAAGTCCATGTTAGGGTTTAGCCTGCAAGATTCCATGCACCTTTTAATTTGGGGATCAGAATGTGCCTGTAAATATTTGAGAAAATCCAAGTAGAGGAATTTGTCCATTTGTTATTCTGTCAGGCATTAGCTTTCCTCTGGATGACACAAAAATGTAAAAATTAGCCCAGAGTAGAAGACATTTCCTTACCCGGAAGAAAGACTCTTCAACTCCAGACAACCACATGAATCTTTGTTAGCTCTAAATCCTTCCCTCTACACTCCCAATCCTGCTCTTGTTATGTCTCATTTATTTTTATATTCTATTATATATACATATGTATATAATACACAAATACATACACATACAGATTAATGTAGAGATATGAAATACTTTATTTATAACAAACATTCCCCCTCTTAAGGCAACATTTTACTTACAGTTTGGTCGGTAAATAGGCAGCAGTATCATCTTTATTCTTGATAATGTCATTACACTTATCAAGTGTCTGAAAGACAGTAAATGTATCGCCAATGCTATAAAGAGTCGCAAGATTTTTAGCCAGTAATTTACGTGTGGGTGGCCCAGGGGAACTGCTGATGAGTCCAGTTAGCTGTTCCACAAGCTTCTTTTGTTTTTCCTTGACATCTGTCTGTTAAAGGAACAAAAATTACGTTATTATATTCTTTCCATTCATATGTAATTCAACATTTCTACCAGTTTCCACAAACCTTGAGGGAGATGTTTTATGTTTCAATCTAAAATACTCTATACTATATAATAATAATATATGGAGATATACCTATCTCATAGAACTGGAAGGGACCCTGAAAGGTCATTGAGTCCAGCCCCCTGCCTTCACTAGCAGACCAAGTACTGATTTTGCCCCAGACCCCTAAGTAGCCCCCTCAAGGATTGAACTCACAACCCTGGGTTTAGCAGGCCAATGCTCAAACCACTGAGCTATCCCTCCCCCCTCTACTCAACACTTACACATACAAATGCTAAATGGAAATATACAAGTGGTTGCTATTGCTGAGTTCTTACTGTTTCTATCATATATCATTTAGTAATACAATATTACTTCACAGAGGGTCCTTTAAGCTCCCAGGACTGTCCTCCTTTGCCATTTTTCACCTCTTTTTCCTATTCATTAAAAGGTCCCGCACTAGAAGAGAAGAGCTAAACTTTCCGAGGTATACATATTACTGAAGAACTGTAGATCATACTAAGTATTGTAGTTTGTAAATCTATAATTTCAAACTGAGCACAAGCAACAAGTAAATTAATAAGCACAGGTATTTACAAAACTACAAGATACAGTTGGAAGTTTATATATGCACTTATAGTTAGTTAGGGCCCTGTGTAAAGCACAAATTATTTTGTTTTAGAAAATTCAGGACAGTGTAAATGGCAAATTACTGAATTTTATGAAGTTTGCATGGAATTAGTTTTACAAGTAACATTAGTCAATTTCAAGAACAGAATGAATTTCACAAGTAATGTCAGTCAATACCAAGGTGTCATTCCATCTTTGAAATTGACTAACACTATTTGGAAAAGTCATCCTGTCCTTGAAATTGACTAGCTAAGGTAATTTTATTTTTTTATTTTTTTTAAGTATTACAGACTTTCTTGTAGACAGTTTTCCTTTTACCTTTAAAAAAAAAAAAAAGATCACAGTTGGAGGCATTTTCATGATTTCTGTACACTACATGAAATCGTGATTTACACAGGGGCCTACTTACAGTCACTCTGAAGGTTGGCTCCCAGATCCTACTGTCACTGTTATGGATGTCCATCTGGTACCTTTTCATGAGTATGAAATTAACATGACATTTTTAGAGAGAGAAATAAAGAGGGAGAAATAAAGTTACCTTGTTGGCAGCTACAAGCACTTTATCCAGAAATCGCAACCACTCAAAAATAAAGACCGGCCTCTTTGCTTCTGTGATTTGAGCCAAAGCTTCTTCATTTAGCAACAAACTATGAGCCAGCTCCATCCTTATTTAAACTCTGACTTCACTGTAGACTCCTGTGTTGTCTCTAAAATACAGTTAATGTACAATGTAAAGCAGTAAAAAGCTTTGCTACAATATTTGTTATTTAATGCAAATTAGTTTTCAGAGCAGAACTGCATTTTAAATACAGACTACAATAGCAGACCCCAATCCTGCATACATTTATGCTTGTGTTTAATTAAGTAGTCTCACAGAAGTCAATGGGTACATCTATACAGCCTGCAACAGTGAGCTTCTCAACCTGGGTTAACAGAATTGGGCTTGCAGGGCTCATGCTAGAGCTCTAAAAATAGGTATGTAGCCAGCTCTTTGAACTTGCAGCTTGGGCCGGTGCTCAAGCTCTGAAGCCTAGGAAGGGGGATAAGCTCCAGAGCCTGAGTTCCAGCCCGAGCCACAACTTCAAAGAGCTGTCTAGCGCAAGCCCAAGACTGTCAACCCAGGCTGCAAGGCTCACTAGCACGGGCTGTGTAGACATATCTAATGGGACTAGTCACATGCTTAAGATTAAGCACATGCACGTGTATTTGAGGTATAGGGACCTTAAATGTCAAAAACAAAGTACAGGCAGCTTCAGGATTTCAGAGGTTTTTCTGCCTGGCAAAAAATAATGTTGAGGTCCCTGTAAAAAAGTAGTAAAGAGAAAAAAAGAACGTTACCAGTCAGGAGACTCTACTTCCCTTCCCTTCCCCTCCGAGATCTTAATTATCCCTTTATCCTCTCCAAGGTACTGAATACCATGTAGAAGAATACTCCATGGGGCCTTGTAAAGGAGTCTGGGGAGCTTCTCTTTGATTTGTGAGGAGATCCAGGATGCCCTTACCCCTTCCAGTTGAAGGGATCTCCTACACAAAGTACATAGTCCATAAATTGTGTTTAATAGAACTAGAGCAGTATAGTTGTATGAAACATGCATTTCACCAAGTGTAACTTCATCCACATACCAGACAACTTACAAACCCAGAGAGAAGTACTCTGCAGACCCTATACTTTTTTCTTTTTTCCTACTTTTCTATTTCTCCTATTCCCTTCTCCTTTTTTGTGCTTAAAGATAAAAAGCAGGGAAATTAAATGGAAGAAATGTGCATTAAACCTATTAAAATGTATAAATTAGGATTCTCACCACATTATTTCTGATATGTTTCATAGATTTTAAGGCCAGATTTATAGATTTTAAGGCCAGAAGGGACCATTATATCATCTAATCTGATCTCTATGTCACAGACCATAGA
Organism: Platysternon megacephalum; assembly: GCA_003942145.1. Classification (NCBI taxonomy): domain Eukaryota; kingdom Metazoa; phylum Chordata; order Testudines; family Platysternidae; genus Platysternon; species Platysternon megacephalum. Next base: position 7,552,312 of record QXTE01000055.1, on the reverse strand, counting down.
ATTTCATCCAGTTACTCCTCTATTGAGTCCAATAACTTGTGTCTGACAAAAATATATCTTTCAGAAAGGCATGTAGTCTTGATCCAACGGTTAATCATCCTCACTGTTCAAAATCTGTGCCTTATTTCTCATTTGAAAATGTTTGGCTACAGCTTCTGGCTGTGGTTCTTGTTATGCCTTTCTCTGCTAAATTAAAGAGCCCTTTAATAGCAGGTATTTTATCCCTGTGCTAGTACCTATCCACCATAATCAAGTTACCTCTTGATTCTTTTTTGATAAGCTAAATAGGCATTTTCTCCAGACCTGCAATCATTTTTGTGGCTCTTCTCTGCATTCTCTCCAATTTTTCAATATCCTGTTTTTAAATGTGGACACAAGAACTGTGTGCAGGGTATACAGAGGTAAAATCAGTTTCCTACCCCTACACTACCCTCTGTTGACACATCCAAAGATCACATTATCCCTTTTTGCCACAGCATTGCACAAGGAACTCATGTTGAATTGTTTGTCCAGTACGACCACTAAATTCTTTTCAGAGTCACTTCTTTCCAGGATACAGTCCCTCATTTTGTAGGTATATGACTTTTCATCTGGCTGTATTAAAATGTGTTCTGTTTGACTGGGCCCAGTTTATCAAACAATTCAGATCACACTGTATGATTGCCCTGTCCTCATCATTATTTACTATTCTGCCAATCTTTGTATCATCTGCTAATTTTATCCTAACCGACTTTATACTTACTTCTAGATCATTGATAAAAATAATGAATAGCATCAGGTCTAGTACTGATCCCTGAAGAACTCCACCAGTAATACCCCCATTCTATTATGATTCCCCTTTGACAATTACTTTTTGTCAAGCTCTTTTGTAGGCATCATGGCAGAGGAGACTCTTGTGGAGGGATGTCAAGGTGGATAATGAGGTAGCTTTGTGAATGTTCATAGGGTGCTCCTCCCAAGCATGAGGGGCAGCAGAGAAGGAACAATGAAGGTGTTAAGTTTTCAAACAAGCAAGCAGGCAATGGAGGCTGCCACCGTGGCGGATCGGAAATGAGCACCGGTAGCTCGACAGCAAATGAGAGATGATAGGTAGGGTGGGGATTGACTGCAGCTAGCCTTGAAAGGGAAGATGAGCAGTTTATGTTGGATGTGACAGAGAAGGGGGAGCCAGTGGGAGAAAGAGAGGGGTGACATGGTCAAAGTAACAGGCTAAGAAAATGATCTTTGCAGCAGCATTCTGAATGCATTATTTGAGAGCAGTATATAGTTGAAAGAGGGAACGTTGTCTGGTAGTTTTAGAACAGCGGAGAGGGAATAAGGACATCCAAATTCTATTCCCAGCTCTGCCACTAACTTGTTGAGTGACCCTTAAACAAATCACTTACTCTGCCTATGCCTTGGGTTCCCCATCTGTAAAATAAGTATAATACTTCCTTACAGGGGTGGTACGAGGATAAATTAATTAACATCTGGGCCCTCAGATACTACAGAGATGGGTGTTTCTGTGGCCCCTAGGTATACAGGAATAAATGTTGTTTATTATTGTTTAGTCCCAACATGGTGCTCCATACCATTAAATATATAAACATATATCCCCTGTCCTTATTAATACAGGTGGTCAGTTCACTCAACACACCAACTGTTGCTTATGGAGTGGTATGATGCAGCAGCCTTCATCCTGAATATGAAGACACAAGCCCTGGAAACCACAAATCCTAGGATACAACACACACAGGCCACAAAACATTGCTGCGGAGCTATGCTACCCTCCAGGTCCGTCATCCCTGCACTATGAGGTGCCAGCCCCATGGCACCATATGCCACCTCTGCAGGGCCACTCCACCCATTGGGAACCGCCATCTCCGGTGCTGCCAGGTCTGGTGAGTTTCATCGCCAGCCGCTGCTGGAGCCCTGCCACCAGGCCAGGCTCTCGGCGAGCCCCGCACGCAGGATCAAGCTCGCAAACGCGCCCCGCATCTGTCACTGGCACCAGCCAGGCCCGCCTCAGGCTCTCCCGGGCTCGAGGCAGGATTTCTAGCCGCCGGGGGCGGGCGGGCCTGTCCGCTACCCCCTTCCCAGCAGCGTCTTCCTGCCCCCGGACCGCGGGCACCGGGCACCCACCGCCCCGCGGCTGCTCCTCCCCCGCCATAGAGCAGCTCCCCGGGTGCAGCCGAGCCCCCCGGCCCGCACTCACCCGCAGGCGGCGGCCCCAGCAGAGCCCGACGGACCCCTGACAGCAGCGCACCGAGTCTCCCTCCCGGCGGCAGGAAGAGCCGGGTCGGGCGCAGGCGCAGCCCGGGACCCAGGAAGCGCCTAAGCAGAGAGTGCGCAGGACGGAGCCAGAGAGCGAGGGGCCGCGGGGTGAGTGAGAGGCACGGTGGGATGGGAGGGGATACTGGGAGGTTTGGGGGGGTGGCTGGGAATACTGGGGAGGTGGCTGGGGTGGTGGGAGGTTTTGGGGTGGAGTGGCTGGGGATACTGGGAGGGTGGCTGGGAGTGGCGAGAGGTTTTGGGGTGGGGTGGCTGGGGATACTGTGGGAGTGGTTGCAGGTTTTGGGGGTGGAAGCTGGTTGTGCAGGTAGTAATTGGGGATTGTAAACTCTTAAGATATGAAGCAAAGCAGAAGCCACTGAACATCAGACTGGCTTTATTTTTACCTGATTTTCAGATTCTGAGGGTTATAATTTACAGATTTTCACAGCTGGAATTCTGCAAAAATGTCTTGTGTTTGTGGTAAAAATGGAAAATGTTGACCCCATGCTTTATCCCTCCTCCCTCCCCCTTCAAAAATGTGTCTGTAATTTTACTTAGAGAGATAAGGTGGGCAAGCTAATATCTTTTACTGCACCAACTTCTAATTTTAATTTAATTTTACGTAAGTGACACTTTTTGTAAATTTTGATTTCAGTAGGACTGCTCAGGGTAGTAAGTTAAGCACCTGCCTAAGTATTTGAAGGATCAAGACCCTGTAAGAATACAAAAATGTATTTAATTTATTAGGGCAATTTTCTAGGGAATTCAAGATTAAGATGGATACTCCTTTTGATTTTATAGCGTATGCTCCAATAAAAAACATCAATTTTGAGATTAGAAAATGTAGGTGTAACTGCCAGGTTAGGTGATCTACAAAATGGGTCATCTCCATGGTAATGGTGCAGAAAATTCAGGATATCTGAAAATTTTGCCTAAATTCACAAAATCCGAACAAAGACCATCAAGCGAGAACATTAACGGGAGCCTAAACTTCATTAAATAAAGAGTGAATTACCTGATGCCTAGTTTTTCAGTGCCCTGGATGCCAATCCTGGCAGAAAAAATATGGACAAAGAAATTGTAATCTTCTGATGATGTTTAAAACCTCACAAAAAATACAGATTCACCCATTTGTCATGTGATATTTATTCAGCCCAAGAAGTGTTTAAAACTAAAGAGGAGAAGAGCTTCTTTGAATTGTAGATCTGTATGGGCAACCATGGAAGAAAATTAAGCCAAAAAACACCAAGTGTGGATATCGAGGAAAAAGAGGGTCAAGTTAAATCTAGATAAATGCATTATCAGAGGAACTGACATAGTAGTCATTTTTTTGAAGTGTAACCCTGCTAAAGCAACAGTAATCCCCAAGGTGAGGCTGTCATAGAACTATGCTGAGCAAGAGACGAGATCAAGGATGATAACTGAAACATTAATTTCTACCCCCTGGTAATTCACAAAATATCAAATGATAAAACTGCTGTCAGTCCCTCAGTCTAGTAGTGGTTTTTTGGCACTTGTCCAGTACTGAATATAGCAAACCTGAACCAGAGAGTTTATCTCAGCCCAAAAACAGTCGTCTTATTTTAATTCAATTCATTTTAAAAAGGTAAAATGTGTAATAAAATATTTTCATTCATTATAGGTAAGAGGATCTGAACAGGGTACACATATTAAACATGGAAGAAGAAGAAGATGACTATATGTCTGATTCTTTTATTAATGTGCAGTAAGTAGCTTGCCTAAGTAGATCATACACATCTTCATCTAGTAACAATACTGATCATTTGGGGGATTTACTCGTTGAGTTTTTCACTAGTGTTTATGAAGAGCCTGTCATCCCTGAATCAACCATTCTGTCAATTTCCAGGCATCTCGTTAAGGGCCAAATCCTCTTTTCATTACTCACACAAGTCACAGGGAGATTTCACTGGGATGATTCAAATGAGTTAAGCAAGCAGTATTTTAGCCAAAATGAAAATTTAGGCCTAATTTTTCAAAAGTGGCTATTGATATTGGATGCCTCAATTTAAATATTGGATGCCATTTTAAAGGGTCTTGTTTTCAGAAGCTGGTTGCTCAGTACCTTCTGAAAATCAGGAGGACCCTTTAAGGTGTCTCAGGTTGGGCACCAAAAATTCGAGGCACCTCAGATCACTAATTACTTCAAAAAATTGGCCCTCCCCCAATCTGTGTACTTTATTTTTGCATTTACCATGCCTCTCCTCCCAAATATAAATTATTTGTATGTGGCTAAGGTGAAAAGTTGAGGAGCACTGTATTCCTTACAAGTCCTCACCAGTTCTGTTGTAGAGACATTATATGTCCAGGTGGAAATGGAAATGAGGCAAGATTGGCTGCTAATGAAACTCTTCTGGTAACTGCCATTTTCCAGCATCAACAAAGTAGCCTGAGATCCTAAACAAGAAAGAATCCATCTGAGCTGTATAGTAGTCTAGCAGGCAGGATAAATAACTCTTTCTAAGGATTCTTTCCTTAAGAACTAATCTTTTAAACGGGTTAGTTATAATATAGACAAGAGCATTTCTGTAAGGTGCAACCAAACACTTGCATTGAGCTGTATGTATATGTCACTTGCATTGCAGAGGAGGAGAGAATGGGAAAAGATAAGTTCTATATGAGATAGGAGAACATCCACNCATTGAGCTGTATGTATATGTCACTTGCATTGCAGAGGAGGAGAGAATGGGAAAAGATAAGTTCTATATGAGATAGGAGAACATCCACATGGAAACACCATTTTGACTGTGTTAAAAGTTTACACATAGTCTCTATTTGCAATTATATTACAGGATAAGTAATACAATTATTGTCATTCTTAAAAGCCATTTAAAGGCTTATTCAAGTGAAGCATGTGTGTTTGTGAGATGTGGTAAAGCTACAAGAATTAGCATGGGGGGATTAAGCGACAAGTTGTGTAGCTGAAACTACTTTTAACCCTTTTTTAGTCTAATTGAGTAGGTTTCATGTTCTCCATTTAAATGTCTGACCTTCAGCTGTAGAGAGATTGTTATGGAGGAAATAATTTAATTTCTTTTTTAAGGAAGTTTAATGCACGTTATATTTGACATTTTAGTCATACATCAGAAAAATCAAAGTTATGTTTTCCATGGACTAGAGCAGCCACCATTTTAGAACAAAGTTACTTGAGTTTTCATAGTGGGAAAAAAAAGACTATGGACCTATTTTCTTAAGGTTTTCACATATTTATAGTTCAAACAGCACAATGAATTGTATTCAAATTGCTTCCACAAACAAATAGTATGAATTAGAAGTTTTGGCCCAAAAGATAATTTTTTAGTCCATTACAAGCAATTGAAAAATAGAGTATTAGAATGGAAGTGCAGTGATTCAAAGATATGGCGAAATCAGAGCTTAAGATTTTCAATGTAGGCCTCCCCAGTCTTAAAGTCACTCCCCATTCTCAAGTGACAGCTATATATTTTCTCTGGAGTTTGGACCTTGACAAAAAGAAATGTGACCAAGAAATTTGGACCTTGACAAAAAATAATTGATTACCCCTGCACTAGGGGTTGCTTATCCAAAGCTGATTCTATATCCTCACTGTTTCATTGTAATGGATTATGCTGCCATTAAACATTTATTGCCTCTTAATTAAAAAAAGACAATATTAATACTTATTTTTTCCCTTAGACAGGATGTCAGGCCAGGAGTGCCAATGGTGAGGCATGTGAAAGAAGCTATTCAAAAAGAAGAAAAGCAGAGGGAAGCTAACCAGAAAAATAGACAAAAGAGCCTAAAAGAAGAGGAAAGAGAGAGACGTGACACTGTGTTGAAAAGTGCTTTAGGAAATGAAAACAAAGGCTTTGCTTTGCTCCAAAAGATGGGGTACAAAAGTGGGCAGGCCCTTGGCAAGAGTGGTAAGTTTGTTAACTTCTAGAATTTAGATGTATGCCCATTTTTCAAAATGTGGGTTTAAAAGGGTACCTTTTAATAGGGTACCTGTTACTAATACCATTCCACCTTATCTCTGGATGAATTCAATGAATACCTCTATAAGAACTCCTGCCTGTTAGGGTAGTTCTTAACTGCCACCTTGGCACAGCAGAAGAAAGCACAGAAGGTGAGAGCAAGCCATTAAAATCTCTGAAATAAAAAGGGTGAGGGATATGGGGGAATTGGAGGAGGAAGAAACAGCACTTGCTGCTAACTAAATGGTATTTCAGATGTGGATGATGTTTTACAAAAATCTTACTATCTGTAGCAGGGCATAACCTTTTGATTTTGGTGTTCCTTCCAAGCAAGTAACTTTTAAACATTAAAGAACCTATCTCCAATCTTCACAAATTTACAGCTTGATTCTGGAAAGGGATCTGTGCACACAGACGCTAAGTCCTTCTGCACGGAGCCCTAGTGAAGCAAAAATGTCACCTGGGATCTATCCAGAGTAAATCACTAGGGGATGAATAAATGTTGCACTCCATGAGTGAATAGTGAGGCTTAGTTAGTTAATGTTGTAAAGTGTCTCAAGATTCTCATATGAAAGATGCTAAAGAAGGGTGCAATGTATTATTAATTACTAATATGTTATGCCTGTCAAATTAAGCTGTCCTTCTTTGGTGTATAGGGCAGTAGCCTGAATGCAGCACACAGCAACACTACAATTCAACAGAGAAAATAAGGAATGCTTGATCCACCGGTCCATTGTCAGTGCACCTTGATGCTTGATTTATCCATCTGTTAAAAAAAAATTACCATAAAAACCAATTGTTCAGTGACAAAATCTTATGTATACTTGGATAGGCTGTGTTTATGATTTGGGGAGAGACCTGACTTCATAAGCTGTCTGCCCTTTTTTCCTACAGGAGGAGGCATTGTTGAGCCTATTCCTCTGAACATTAAAACAGGTGTGTAATATTTACGTCTTTTAATTGTTGGAGTTCACAGTCTCTCAGGTGCTCACAACAGTGTTTTGAACTTAAACAGGCAGAGGTGGGCTTGGTCATGAAGAATTACAAAAACGGAAAGCAGAAGAAAGGCTAGAAAACTACAGAAGAAAGATTCATATGAAAAAACAAGCAGCTGAAGATGCTGCAGATCAGTTTAGGTAAAACGATTTATTTTCATATGTGGTTGTAAACATTTTCAGGTAATGTAAAAAAGGATCCGGGTTTCACACTTATCTTAAAGTGGTACTGGCTGCCTCAGGTTTGACTATCATCAAAATGTCTTATCAATTCTGAATAACATTTGTGTGATGAGTTGGCCCTGGAGAGGGTAATTACCAACCATTTAAAAAGAAAAAATGGTTTGACACATGAAAACTAAAATACATAAATTCCCTCTGCTGTGCCCCTTAATTACAATGGACATTAGCGATGCCAGGGGACAGACAAAATAATGTACCTATTGCCATTTGTTAGAGGGTGCAACTTAAACAAGAAATCTGTTTTAAAAACTATTTAAATGTAGCCTCCTCAGGGAAGACACATACGTACATATAAGTTTACAATGACGTTCTTAAGCTTCAGCATGGTCCTGTTTAGGATGGCCTTCTCTGATCCCGTCAGAGGACTGTATGCCTGTACAAAGGCATTACAAAGAGTTACAAATGTTGTGGGGAACTATGGTGTGTCTAAAATCTCAACTAGCTTTACGTTACAATAAGTTCTTGCCTACAATGTGTGAATTTTTTATCTGCCTGTTGATTGTAGCTAGCTACTTTTTTATTGACAGAATGAGATTCAAAAGCAAACAAGAAGAACGTAAGATAGAAGGGGACCTTAGAAAAAGCCAGAGGGCCTGTCAGCAATTAGACACACAAAAGGTAAGGCTAATACGCTGCTTTGGGGTGGAAGGATGGTTTATAGTGTAGAGCTGGCTACAAATTCTTCAGTCTTCATATACAACAATATTATTTCACTTCTTAACAGTTTTGTATAATATTGGGTGTTATTGGACTGAAGTGGCAATGCTTGTCTCCCTGAGATGCCCTGTGTTACCCAGGGACCTTCTGGTGCCAACTGGCAGAGGGCACAGGGTGCATAAGGGTTACAGGGATCCCGTGGGTCTAGTATCTACAGCCTAGTTCACCAAAGGATGTCATGTAAGGTCTCTACTGAAAACCTGTGTCACACTGGTCGTCATGATCATTATGAAATGTATGGATGGATAATATGTAAGGAGTTACATATATGTGTGTGTGTGTATATATATATATGTATAGATATATAGATATATATACTGAAAATGATGTTCTTACGGTTTCTGATTTGGAGCTGGTCACCAAAAGGTGTTAAACAAGTTTCTTTCAAACAAGAAACTTTTCTGGATGACTGGCTATATGCAGATTGAGTGATGTATACTTCACAATGAATGCCTATCTACAATCTGAAAAAAATACTAATCAAGTGATTGCAAAGTCTCCAGGGGGAGATTCTAGACAGGAAAAAAACAAGGTATGGGGGATTACCCATTTTACACGTGAAGACAGTGGACTGGTGGAACTATATCTGGGGGTGCAGAGGTAACCCAATTATCCTTAATTTAGGAAGTAAGTTGACCGTGTATGTGTGTGCCTTATGAAAAAAGAATCACAGCCAGGCTTTACTGAAAAACACTGGGAAGACTTTGGGGTGAGCTAAACTTTAATTAAACAAGTGCGTGTCTTGTTAATTAAGTTTAGGCTCTGGCACACGTGTTATGATTTTATTTTATATTTAACCCTTTGTTTCCAATATTTCTGCATGCTATCATTTGAATCTTTGTTAAATAAACTTATATTTTCTCTGTAAACAAATCTAAGTGTTGTATCTTAAGCGGAGCTGTGATCTAAGGTGTAACTGGCAAGCAGGGGTAGACTGTTCCTTTGGGAGCAGAGGATCTGGGAATTCTGTGAATGTCCAGTGGAACAGATGCTGGACACACCAAGCGTATCCTCAGAGGGCTTGGGGGTGGTGTATGCCTATTGCTAACTTGCTAGTAGCCATCCTGGGGGAATGCTACACTGCAAGAGCCTGTGTCCCGTGGTCCAATAGAGCTCATATGGGACAGAAGTTACATCCTTGGGCTTAAAGACAAGAAATACGTTCCACCTGAATTCATTTTGGTGTGTAAGCCTTTTAAGAACACTTCAGACATCAGCTAGAAGGCCTCTTCCGCCTTACTGACCATTTACTATTTATATGTCTCATGGTAGCTTGTGTCAGGCTATCAGATTGGTGGTGGTGTCTGGCTCAGAGGAGGCTGCTCACCTGCCATCCCAGACGAGGGAGGAGCTTCACAATGATGGGCATGTGCAGACTCAGGATTTTTAACTGTAAAATCCTAAAAAGAGCCTTCTGAAAGTGGACCTGGGCAATAAGGAGAACCAATGACAAAAGATACAATAATAGTTTGCTGTGCAGTCTTGAATTTTACCAGCATATCTGGCACAGAAGTTTATTTTAGCATCCCTTTAAATTTGTTTTTAAAAAGCAACAAACCCACAAATAGCCCTTGCTGTGGTCCAATGTGGTCTAAATTGGATCAGTTCTATTCTTGAAGCTTCAGTGTCTCAAGATCATAATTTATAACAAAGTTTATAAAGTGGTACTTGTCCCATTATAAACTGCGTTCATCAGGCATCTGCTGGAGAGACCTATAGAGACAGAGAGAACTTTGCTTGTAGTTTTTTTTTTTTTTTTTAAGGATATTAAAGTTCCCAAGGAGATTTGGTACTGGACAGAACCTGAGCAAGAAGAAAAGGATCAAGAGGAGGAAGAAAAGGATGAATACAAAGGTTCAGACTTAAGTGTGAGTGCTGAAACATAAGTTAGTATGAAGCTGTCTTCATTTGTAAAACATGTATGTGTGTGTATATATATCAAAGCTCTAATAAGTGGCCTCTCTTTCTGCCTTGCAAAGTGATTTTGCAGTAATATTAGGTGGAGTATAAAGCATGATTATATTGATATGGAGTAAAAGAGCAAAATTAAATGATAACACTACCTCACCTTTGGGCCAAGATTTTCAAGAGAGTAGTGATTTTGGGTATCTTATTTTTAGGTACCCAATTTGACACTTGATGGGTCTAGTTTTCAGAAAATGCTGAGTTATTGCCTCTTAAAAAAAAGCTGGGCCCTCAAATCAGTCACTTTTAAAAATCATGTCCTTTATGCCCAAGAACCCACCAGTGTTGTTATTTTAATGAACTCAGTCTGTGGCAGAGATGGGTGATAAAAAAAATCCCATCAGGAACATCATTCACTTGAAATAAGGTATTTTTAGTTGTTCAGTAGGTGAAAATAAAGAACAGCCAACATCCTTTAACCAGCTAGCTCGCCATAGATCATTGGCGCACCACAGGCCACAATTTGGAGACTTCTGCTGTAGTATCAGTTACGGTGTACTAAGGTTTCCATGTTTTTGATTGCAGTATCGTGTGATCTTTTCCTAGCGAGCCCTTTTTAGCACCAGAACTATTGATTAGCAGGGAAGACAGTGCACCCCAGGGGCCCACCCCAGACTGTTCTATTGTGATTCCTACTCAAAGCTATAAAATATATTTCTCTGTATGTATATATATGTAGGTATTAGAGAAGTTACAAATCCTGACTGCCTATTTAAGAGAAGAGCATCTTTATTGTATCTGGTGTGGAACAGCATATGAGGGTAAGAGTTAAATCCATCTTGGATATAATTTTCCTTTGGTTATGTATTTGGACCATATCCTGCAATTCTTATTTATTCTTTATCCCAGCAAAACTCCCATGGAGGCCAGTGCCATTAATGATATCCTTGAAAGTAACTTTTGTATATATTGGCTGGATTCAGTCATTTCTCGGGTTTCAGAACTAGTGAATGATCAATATTGGGCTCTGAATCAGTATTTTGTGGCCAAATTGTTAACATTCTCCTCTGAAACATCCCTCATCAGTCCCACATGTACCACCTTTCTATTTTATAAGTTTATAAGAACTTCAAACTACAACACTATTTGGAATTAACTTAATCTGTTTTACTGTGTCTCCATCACCTTTTTTCTGACTCCCCACCCCTCTCTTTTTAAATAAGATTTAGAAGATTATAGATCTTTTCTTCCCCTATCTGAAATATTAACCTTATTTTCCTTTATACTGTAGAGGCTGCAGATTTATCTTCAAACTGCCCTGGAGATAGTTCAGCAGATCATGACTAAAATCTTCATAATAAAAGGAACTCTGGAAAAATATTGTTGATTCACAGCAGTATTTTAAAATCTCTCCATGGGACATCAAGAATTCACACAAGTACTGCAGGTGGAAAGGCATATTGAAAGGTTCAGAGCACACACTTTTGAAAGCACAGAAGCAGTTGTAGATTTTAGATTTTTTTTTTAAAGTGAAGCTAGTCATTGAACTCACTATTTAATAAGAATTACAAATTTACATATGTACTTAACGCTAAATAATTTAGGTACAGGCAGGAGTTTTGCAGGTTTCTACCAAACTAAAAACTGCAATTCCAGTCTTGCACCTCAGAGGACAGGCAGCTAACTGCACCAAATTGTTAAGGTTTATGATTTCTGTACACCTCCAGTTGGAGGTACCTAGGTTCAGACTGCTAAATTCGTGGGTGTGTAGGTGTGTGATTGTGGACAGATGGAGATTTGAAATGGACAGTACTTGACTTTGTAACCAACATTTTAAAGGCTTCCTTGGGGGAAAAACACTGCCCTTCCTTTCCCACATAACATAAAGCATGGCATAGAGGATAATCAGTTGACAGTGAATATTGGTTAAGTCTTTATAGTATACAGTATTAGACAAGTCATTTAATATGCGTCCTTCATGAGGATGTCTGATTTGAATCTTAAGTTTATTTTTTGTCAACATAATCAGCCAGATATGTGAACTCTGCTGGTTGAAAATGGTCTGACCTTGCACAAAGTATTTGGCTTCATCAATCTCTATTGCTTAATGTAAATATGGATGTTTGCATAGAAACTCTAAATTTCATCAATTTAGTGGGTATTTTTTAAGTGTTTTGTTCATAATTAAACAGCTTTTTGTAACTATCTTTTTGTCCAACTTGGTTCCATTCAATCAGTACCTATTGAACAGTGGCAGCATTGTCCATGAGCAGCAACTGCTAGTGGAAGTAAATCCATAACGATGACCGAAAAAGGAGCTGAACTAGAAGAATTAGCTTTTACTGTAAGGCAGGCAGCAGCTTGTGTTAGACACATCATAGAGTTGGACTGAGACAACCACCTACACGTCAGTTGTGGTGAACAGAGACTTTACTGTCGTAAATCTTGAAGTTTAATGGGCAAGTTGCAGAGGACCTCTTAGTTATTGCATGCCAGCTGCCAAGGAAAAACGTGCCAGTAAGATGTTGTAACAGGGCACATTCACGTCTCACAAGCACCCCCTGGGCTGAGTGCGTGTGCCTGCACTCTCTCTGTTTGTGGTAGGTCTTCAGTGCCTCAGCCCTCTGGTCAAGTCACACACAGTCTGAATGTGAAACGCAAACAAACCCCTTCCAGGGAAAACAGTCCAACAGGGGCCTATCCCAGTATCCCACGGTTGGAATATCTCTGTAGCCCTCCCTGGGCTCGGCTCACAATCAATCCAGTAGTCCCCCAATCCTGGTATGGGGGCTTTGCCGCTAGGGCTTTCTCCCTGGAGACTCTTCATCCTCTTAGGGCCTTTCTGGCCACAGCCTCCCTTGGCCCCATACTGTCTCCAGCCTTACCTCAGGGCTCCTTCTCACTCTCCTCAGCTTCTGTCAGCACTGCCCTGTCCAAGGTCCTGCAGCTCCCTCAGCCAGTTACACACCATCCATGCTCCTCCAGCTCCAGCAAGGAACTGAACTTACTCTGGCCCTGCAGCTTGTCTTATACTGACTTGCTGGGCGCTGACACAGCCATTCTAGGCAGCTTGGAGGATCCTCTCCACTGCCCTTTTCTGGACAGGGTGTGGCAGGGCACAAGACCTTCAGCAAATGGCCTCAGAGGTTCTGGTATACTCTGTCACAGATGAATATTACAGAACTTTCCCTGAGAGGAAAGGAAATCCAATTAGGTGGCTTTTCTCTATGCTAGGATATACTCTCACTGGCATCTTGAGTCACTAGGAAAGAAGAATTAGTCCAAAACAGGAAGATGTCAAACATTTGTTTTAATGGGGAAGAAAGCACTTACATTCACCTCAAAAAAAACTGAGCAAAGCTTACATTTATTCTCATTCGTTGCAGAAAAATCCACCACAAGTTTAGAATTTATATAAAACTGAACACTAGCAGCAGGCCAGCACCAAATTTCCCTACTTCAGAGAGCACAGACTTAAGAATACATCTGCTTTCCTGCAGTGGTTGGGTTTTTTTTAAGGCGTACTATTCATTCTAATAGAAAGCCAGGCAATGCTAATACTTGATCAGTATAAGAACAAAAATTATGAATTTATTCACTGTTTCTAAGAATCAGAATAGCTATCTACAAACATAATATTGTAAATTTGGGCCCTATTTTTGCAATGAGCTCTGTGTAGGTGGACCAATGTGTCCCTACATCGGCACAAGGACGTCAGCAGGCAGATCCCTGCTCACTGCAAGACTGGGGCCTTATTTTCTAAGAACAGCTTTTAAAGAATGGTTATGCTACCCTTTGGCACTGATATGTTGCAGTGATGAAAGCATTAAAAATGCCTATGACAGCCTGATTCCTACCTCCAACTGCTCTATATAAGCACAGCCAGCACTTTTATATTAAAACATGCCCCCAAAAAATCTAAAGTGCTTGAACTATGCAACCAAATGTTAAAGACCCAACTGAACCCCTTGATCTTATAGGGGATGGGAGAGTGAAGCTGCAGAGCCAAGTGAAAGGCTCAGAAATTGGGCACCTCTAGGACAGGGTTGGTATCCTGGGGGAAGAGAGAAAAAGATTGGGAGTGCAGGGAGCAGATGGTATTTACTGGGCTCGCTCTCCCTCTCTCCACAACTTATTGGAGATTGTTTCCTTGCTCTGAAGGTCCCTTGGCCTCTTATTGATAGCACCCTCCACAACCACTTGGTCTGTGGCACCTGCCTCACCACAACTCATATCCATGCAGAGGTGCTGGAACTAGGAGTGCTGGGGGTGCTGCAGCACCCCCTGGCTTGAAGTGGTTTCCATCATATACAGCGTTTACAGTTTGGTTCAATGGCTCTTAGCACCCCCACTATACAAACTGTTCCAGCGTCCCTGTCTCCATGTGGTATATATATAAAATGGGGGAGTGAGGTGGTGTCACTGACTCTTCTCCTGGGAAGTGGACAGAGATTGAAGACCACATCATTACTATGAGGCTACTACTGAGGGAACATTGTGGAGCCCAAGCAATTGACACAGCTGACTTGGGTAGGATGTGGATTTACATTTCAGAGACAAATCCCAATCTTCAAAAGACCAAAAACAGATCTGATCTGTTAACTCAGTTTTCAAACTGTGGAGGTGTGGAGGAACATTTGGGAGAGGGGGAGAAGGCAAGTGGTAGAGCTTGAGGAGGAAGTCCCACCTCTACCCTGACTCACCTCTTTTTGTCTGGGTTTGGGGGCTACAACCAAAAATTGTAACTCAAAGGGAGGGCTCAGTTCAAAAAGTTTGAAAACTGCTGTGTTAACTCATTGTGACACCTGGTTTCTATAAAGTGAATCATTAAACTGATCTTTAATTCTCAAAGGGACACATTCTTTAAGAGCCTAAATAGTTTTAAATTCTTCATTGTTTGAAACACCCTCATCGTATTAGCATTATTTATACAGCACCAGCAATTTGCTAATAATTTAACATTCAGGTATAAAGACAAAAAACCCCAAAAGCTTGCAATCTTCAAATACGTATAACATTTCTAATGCTTTCTTACCAAATTTTATCATTTTCCATTTGGCAAACATTAACTTGTCTGGTGTTTTTAAGTGGAGTGAAATTTATTATACTAATGTAATAAAAAACAACTTAAAAGGTGCTTTAACAGATATTTTGGTCAAGATATTTTGGTCCATGTGCCAGCAACAAGCATATTAGCTATTGCTAATTATATGTAGATACCAATTGGCCAGGGAAGAGCACACAGCACAGACCTTGTCTAGAGAAGACTCCAGCTATTTTCCCACAGTGTTAGACAGTAATAAAGACACATGAACCTTCTCTACACGAGAGGCTATATATTCACAAAGGGGACTTTTAGGTGCCCTGCCTCTTAGTGGAATTCACTGTCCTGAGTTAGGCACACAGGCTTTCTGTACAATGCATGGGGAAAGTTGGAATGGGATTCACAAAAGCCAGCCCACTGAGCCTACTAGCTAGCTTAGGTGGAAATGCTGTGGAGAGTGATGTGGCCTTTGCCAGGGATTCTCAACCTTTTTCTTTCTGACACTGCCACAACATGCTATAAAAACTCCACGGCCCACTTGTGCCACAATAACTGGTTTTCTGCATATAAAAACCAGAGCCGGCATTAGGGGATAGCAAGCATGGAAGTTGCCTGGAGCCCCATACCCCACGTGGTGGGCTCCAGGCCCCATGCAATGGGGCTTCAGCTTTCTGTCCTGGGCCCCAGCGAGTCTAACACTGGCCCTGCTTGGTGAACCCCCTGAAAGCTGTTTGTGGCCTCCCAGGGGCTTAAGGGAGTTGAGAGCCTAAGTCCCAACTAGAGGAAGACACCTACCTCCACTTCGGATTCACACCTTTCTCCTGGAGTTAGACACCTAAGCCAGGTTAGTCATTTTTCATGAAAGCCACAAAGGAGGATTACCCCATAGCACAGCAGTTAGAGCCCTCACACAGGATGTGGGAGATCTGGGTTCAAATCTCTACACTGCCTGATGTGGAGAAGGGACTTGAACTTGGGTTTCCGACCTCCCAGCAGACTGACCTAACCACTGGAGTCACTCACACTCTTTCTCTGGCCCCATGAATATTTCATTATTTACTATAAAGTGGAGCAGCTTCAAAAAGCGATTGAAACCAGTGGTTTGGATACTCTCATGGGAGATGGAAGGACCCAGCAGAATAGAGATTTGACCCCAGGTTTCCCACATCCTGGGTGAGCATATCCAGCCACAAAAAGTTGGGAGCCTCTGGGACTTCACCAGTTGAAACTCAGTCATCTTGGGACTTTAGGGGCCTACAGGGTTAGATGGCAGCTGAGCAGTGATTTTGTGAGTGCAAGTGGTGCCTAAATGTTGGACTTAGGTGCCTAACTGCTACACTAGGCACCCAAGTCCCTCTTGTGAACCTAGCCCTAGCACTTCCACCCATACAGCCAGAAGTGGCAATTTTTCCTAAAATTTCCTACTGTAAAAAACCCACAATATTTCTAGGTGACAAAAAAATAAATGGTTATTGCTGGGAGAGAGCAAAAGATTTAAAACAGCAGGCAGCAGCAAACCTAAGTATAAAAGGTCAAATCCTGCCTTCTTCATACTTATGGAAATAAGAGGCCCTCTGCACCGGACCTGCTGACGCTCTGTTGTACAGCAGGGGCAGACTGTAGACAGACCTCTCCACCCCAGGAAGTACCATGGTTTAATACTGCACAGTGGTTCCCTCCACAGCAGTGGATGAAAATAACTATGGGTCCATGACTGCTGATCCACCTGTAAAACACGACACCCATCACCTGCCCACAGGTGAGAAAGGGCAGGGGCACAAGGCTTCAGACTATGGGGTGTAAGTAGAAATGTATACTGATGCTCTGGATCATAAGAAGAGGCTTTCATTCCCTCAATCCCTGCAGAGACCCCCATGTAAAGCCTGGTTTTGTGAAGGACAATAGGATTGAACCTAAGATTCCAAATATGTTTGTCATGTTTCAGCAATTTTAAGGGGGGGGTGTCAAATTCTTGACCAAAACAGAGCTTATGTTGTTCCTTTAAATAGGGTGCCTAACGTGTATGTGCGTTCTTTGGGTTCTTTTTAGCAAAAAGCTCCAAAAGCTCCAGTACACCAGATGCTGAAGGTCTCTTTGCAACGTCTTTTGAGAGCAATTGCTCAATTATGTGTTTCTGTAAAACAAACAAACAAACAAAGGTACAGTATATTAGAGGAAATAAAATACTGAACATGAATAATGAGGAAATAGATGAAATAATGTGTTATACTGTACCTCTAACGGAAAGTTCTTGCTGAATTCCTGTGGAAGTACACATTCTCTTATTTTGTGCCACTCCTAAAAATGACACCAAATAATTTTTTTAGTATGATATTTTCACTGACTGCATTTTGAAGCCCTGTGATTGAACCACACAAAGTATGAAAACAAAATCATCAGAAAATGTAGTGACAGGTAGAGAGCAAGTCTTCAAAAGACAGCATTTGTCAAAGGAAGTATCTGAAAGCTTTCCATTTGGCTGTAAGGTGTTTTTAAAAGTGTTCTGTAGAGCTTTGAGTTTGTTGGCTTTTTCACCTTATGAGCCTCAAGGTCCATGAAGACCTGCTTCTGCCTTATTTTTGTCAGATCCCTGGTTCTCACTGTCAATTAAAAAGAAATAGTAGTTCTGCACCCCAAACTCCATGGAAAAATCTACAAGAGAGGACTTAAACTCTGGCCCTGCTGGCATCACTGCTACTTGTGAGACAAGCAGATACAAATAGCATTCCCCGCCCCCACCACCACCACACACACACCCCATGAATGCCATTAGAAAAATTCAAACACACCTTTTCTAAGTCACTTTTAAATAATCAGTGCTAAGTCACAATGACCGACGTTTTTAAACCCAGGTACCTAAAATTAGGCTCCTAAATACATATTTAGGTACATAAATAGAAGTGGCCTAATTTTCAAAGATGCTGAGCAACCCTCGCTCTAAATTAAGTCAGTAACAGTGGCAGGTGCTCTGCACCTTTGAAAAATCAGACCACTTCTAGTTAGGTGTTCATATATGGATTTAAGAACTTAATTTCAGGCATAGTTTTCAGGTTTGAAAATTTTAGCTATGCTCCCTGCCCCCAAAAGCTTGTAATTGAAGACAAGACATGACGGAGGAAGGTGACCAGCATTGGGAAGGCAGGGGAAAGAGGACAAGCATTACAGCAAAAAGGATAAAGGTAGCATCAGAGGTCTAATTTTAAAAAATAATAATGAAGGCAGAGAAACCTCTGTTTTGATCATAAGACACATGCCTTTTGACCAATTCCTGTGGTCCTTATTTGAGCAAAACTCACTGACTTCAAAGGAAGTTTTACCAGAATGAGGGCTGCAAGATAAGGTACCTCAGAGATTTAGTACAGCACATAACAGACTAGCCATTTCCCTTCCCCCTCCCCAATGTAATTTGACCAGTAGGCAAATCCAGCCAAAAAGCATCCCAGACATCAAGAGTACAAAGCAGGGTGTGTAGGTTACTAGCTGTAGAGTGCTTCAGTCCCATGCAGGTAAATGCGATATATATTTTACAGGACAGAAGGATAGTTTTGTAGTTAGGCACTGGATGGGACCTAGCTCCAGATTCAATTTCTGTCTCTGCCACAGACTTACTGTGTGACTTTGGGCAAGGCCCCAATCCTGAAAAGACTGAAACACATGTGTGTAAGTTTATGCACCTGAGTAATACCACACACTTCAGTAAGACTACTCATGTGCATAAAGTAGAGCTGGTAAAAAAGGCTTTTTGATGCAAAACGTCTTTTTAATTTAAACAAAAAGCAAAAAAAATTTGCAACAATTTGTAATTGATTTTAAAAATCATTTTTTTTAAACAAAATGAAAATTTGTTTCAAATAAAAAATTGTTTCATTTTTGAACAAGTGTTTTTTTGCAGGGGGTTCTCTCTTAACCTCCCCTCCCTTATTCTAGCCCTTTTGGAGGATAAAGGGAAAGAAAAGATAGTGAAAACCAAGCAAAACACCCAAATTCTAACATTTGCTTGGCTTTTGAACGTTGAAAAATATTCAGTTTGACAAAAGCAACCTGTTTTTCTCCATAGAAAATATTTTTAAAGATTTTTTTTTAATTTCCCATTTTAAAAAAATACATATACTCTTTACAACCAAGTCTTAGCATAAAGTTACACACATGGTTAAGTATTTGGAGGATCAGGGTCTTAATCTCACTGTACTTCAGTTGCACACCTGTAAAATAACACAATATTTCTTTACCTTACAGGGTTTTTGTGAGGATAAATAATGAGACACTCGGATACCATAGTGTTGAGGGCCGCATAAGTATTTCAATTGATATCACACTCTCTCTCTGACGGAGATTAAATTTGTTGTACTAGACAGCAGAGCTGTCTGACAGACTAGATAGCAGATGTAGCCAATGATTTTAGTTTATTGTTCATTTATTGTGTGATGTTATGATTAATCAACATCATATATATTCATTGTATGTTAATTAGAGTTAATTTGTAGGATTGGCTGAAATGCAAGGCCTAAAGGCTGAGGCCTATAAGATTTTAGCTTACCCATACTAGGCCATCAAGTTAAGAAATGCTGATATAACTAAGTGACCGAAGAATAACCCGATGCCCTAAGATTACGGGAAAAGATGTGCCAGTGGGTGATATTGCAAAAAAACAACAGTAAAAGTAATTTTTTGCTTACAAGATACCCGGTAATCACGTTTTGCTAACACATGCCCTAACCGCAGTGTGCATGATGTGCAGAAATGCTAATGAGGTTAGTCAGAATTACATTATAAAAGAGGGTGCCTAGATTAGGAAAACTGAGCTCCCTATGGGAAACTCCAGCAGGAACCATCCCTCTACTACTAATCAATCCATGAAAGACCTATGAGACCCTAACACTTGTTAAGGATGTGAGTAGAACTATATTTGTAACTTGTGCATAGGTTCGGAAAGAATTTCTATATGCTTGGGTATTCATAACTTTCACTGAAACTTTAATAAAACTTGTAAAACAGACTAGATCTTGTACTTGTGAATGTCTGTGTGGTCACTACCCTTGGTCTTTATGTATTCCTAGAGACTCTAAATCTGAAGCAAGTAGCAAAGGTGACTTACACTCTGTTAAGATTGAAACTGTAGCTGCCAGAGCCAAACCCATGGTGGTGTAATACCACATTACAAATTCACTTTAAATAAAATGAAAGGCTACACAGCGGTGACAAACAAATAGCACCAAAACACATTGACAAGTGAATAGTGCTAGGGTAATTTTTGTTTTAAAAATAGTGGGGGACAGCTTTTATTAACAAAAGTAATATGCATATGTGGGTCTCACTGAAGTGAATTTTCAGGAAGGACAAGAATGAAGAGAGGATGAACACCTGGTGTACTGGTATAAGGAAGGTATTCCAGACATAAGGGGCAATAAGGAACACTACATCATATAGAAGTAATACGTCAAATCATATTTTGCCTTATATAGTTTTCTTCTGACCTATTTTTCATTAATAATTTAAGATTACTTACCTTAATTTTTTCAGTGCCAGTGGAAAATATCCAAAGAATTTCAAAGAGAATTAATCCTAGTGCAAATATATCCACTTCCTGTCCATATTTGTCTCCAGCCTGTGGTGATTACAATAAAAATAGCATATACCAGACATGCCTTTTAGGTCTAAAAATGTATTGTAATTGAAGTGTTTTCAGACAGTCCAAGCTAAAATCCTTATGAAGTCAATGAGAGTTTTGCCTTAGGACTGCATGATTGGGACCACCTCCTTAAACCTCATACACCTCCTTAAATCTCTGTGCCAAAGATGCCCCATCTGTGAAATAGGGATAATATTTACTGTTAAGTGAAATGAAATATACAGACTTTAAAGCGTCCATAGTCCCACATATGTAGGATAAGTAATTGATTCCCCCTTACAGATAGAGAATCAGATACAGAGATTCTAAGGCCAAGATTTTCAATAATGGATGCCTAAAGTTACCCAAATTCACATTTAGGTACCTAAATTAGTGGCCTGGTTTTCAAAATTGCTGATCACCCACAGCTCCCACTGACTTCAAAATTTGTAATGTAAGACAGTATCGATGAGATAGGATCACCTCATTTCACAACTGATTTATGCAATTTGCTTCAGATTTTCCAGTAAAAAAAATAAATAAATAAAAATCTATCCTGGTTTAGGATCACACCTGGAAAACTTTAGGCAACTGGTTTAGTACTGG
This sequence comes from Platysternon megacephalum, assembly GCA_003942145.1. Lineage (NCBI taxonomy): Eukaryota > Metazoa > Chordata > Testudines > Platysternidae > Platysternon > Platysternon megacephalum. Next base: position 7,530,991 of record QXTE01000055.1, on the reverse strand, counting down.
AGAAATTAGGACAGGGATGGCTAAATCTGGACTTAAATGCAAGGATAACTATGGAGACACTCATGTCTCCTGATGTCTTACTATTAAACCTGCAGTAACAGTTACCTGTTCTGGGCTCATATATGATCTTGTTCCTTTTTCTGTTGTCCGTAGGTCATCTGTCATTGAAGTTACAAGTCCAAAGTCACCTATTTTTATTTTATCTTCACTAGATATGAATATGTTGAGGGGCTAAAAAGGACAATTAAAAGAATGTCTGAGTTTCATGTTACAAACTTTTAGCACCAGGAAAAAAATCAGTCATAGGGTACTTCAGTGGAAGAGTTGCTAAACATTCAAGGAAATGAACAGGAGTTATGTATCAAAATAAAAACTGTTAATTTAACAATGAGATATTAAACACACTAGTCAAAATCTGAAATCATGACTGCCACAATAACTAATTGTTCTCATTTGTGCATACAGTTAAGTACTACTGTGTTATTCTATAGAAGTGGTTTTCAAACTTTTTTTCTGGTGACCCAGTTGAAGAAAATTATTGATGCCCACGACCCAACGGAGCTGGGGATGAGAGGTTTAGGATGTGGGAGGGGCTCAGGGCTGGACCAAAGGGTTGGGGTGCAGGGCTGAGGGCTGTGGGGTGGAGTCAGGAATGAGGGGTTCAGGGAGTGGAAGGGGGCTCTGGGCTGGGGCAGGGGGTTGGGGGCATGGGAGGGGGTCAGGGCTCTGGCCGGGGATGAGGGGTTTGGGGTGCAGGAAGGGGCTCTGGGTTTGGGGGGTCTCAGGACTGGGGCAGGTGTGCAGGATGGGGTCAGGGATGAGGGGTTTGAGGTGCAGGAAGGGGCTCCAGGTTTGGGGGGGGCTCAGGGCTGGGGGTTGGGATGTGGGCTTACCTCTGGCGGCTCCCGGTCAGTGGCGCAGCTGGGGTGCATAGGAAGGCTTCCCGCCTGTCCTGGCACCGCGGACCACGCTGCGCCCTGGAAGCAGCCAGCAGCAGGTCCGGCTCCTAGGCGGAGGCGCGCAAGTGGCTCCACGTGGCTCTCGCCCACAGGCACCACCCCCACCCAAGCTCCCATTGGCCAGGAACTGGCCAATGGGAGTTTGGAGCCAGTGCTTGGGACGGGGACAGCATGCAGTGCCCCGTGGTCCCCCTGCCTAAAAGCCAGACCCACTGCTGGCCGCTTCTGGGGCGCAGCGCAGTGTCGGAAGAGGTAGGCACTAGCCTGCCTTAGCTGGGCAGCACCGCCAATAGGACTTTTAACATCCTGGTCAGCAGTGCTGACCAGAGCCACTAGGGTCCCTGGGTGCTGAAGAAGGCGATCCAGTGCCTTACACGCCGCGACCCAGTACTGGGTCGCGACCCGAACTTTGAAAAACACTGCTCTATAGGGTATTAACTTCAGTACACTAAAATATATGATGTGTTATATGTGATTTATTAAAATTGATTTTGAACTCAAACTTGAAACTTAATATATACCTAGTATACAGCATTTCACATTCAAAAGCGCTTTGTGATTTTATACCCAATCTTACACACACTGACAGACCCTTATGCTCACATGGAGTCCCACTGAAAATAAAATAACGATTCAACATTTTCTGATCCTCCAAACATTTATTCATTACATCTGTCCACCCACCCATCATCTGTTCTGCTTACCTTGAGGTCTCTGTGAATAAACCCTTTAGAATGAATATATTCCACTCCGGTCACTATTTGTCTAAATTTGATGAGAGACTCAGTCTGGTAATTTTCCTTCCCTCTCCTATCATCGATCCAGTCATACAGTGTTCCTTTCTCACAGAATTCCATTTGGATAAAAAGGCAATCGCATAGCAAATCTGGCCTCGGTCTGTAAGAGTAAAATTAAATCACAGTATTAAAAACAGCACTACACAATTGTTCCTAAGCAGCTGGCTCAATGGTTTGCTGGTTTCCAACCTTTCATTTGGCTGCAGGCCCCCACAATCGTGGCCAAAAGTCCCTAATTTTTTAGGCCCACTCCAGGTAGGCTTGGGGCTCCCAGTGATGGCACTGGAGTCAATCCTAGCTCCCAAACAGCCAGCTGCCTGCCACCGAAGCCTGTTCTACACTACACAGTTAGGCTGACATAAGGCAACTTACCTCAACCTAATTATGCCAGTGTACACACTACAGCTTTGTCCCACCAATGTAAGTGCCCTACACTACACTACACTGACATAACAACTCCATCTCCACAAGAGGCATAGCACTTATGTCGGTGTAGTTAGGGCGATGCAGGGCCCCCAGCTCCCTGCTCCCAGCCAGGCTGTGTCCAGAGGCTCCCCGCTCCGGGAGCGGAGAAGCCTGGGGCGGCTGCCCCCCAGCTCCCAGCAGGGAGCAGAGAGCCCGGGGGAGGGGAGACAGCTGGGCTCCCAGTGGGGAGCTACACGGAGCTTAGATACTTGTCCCTCAGCCCCCCACAATGCCCCTCTTCAGCCGGTGGAAGCACTGCTAGTGAGGACATGCACCACTGACAGAAGGAGGGTAGTGTGGACAGTAATTACTGCAGTGGCTGTACGTCGACCTAACATAGGTCGACTTAGGGCTGTAGTGTAGACATGCTCTGAGTCAACTCTTCTGCTGAGCAGCCAGTAGGCTCTCTGGCCACAAGGTGGGGCAGAACAATAGCATGGGACAGGGCATGATCTAGTGAGTGAAACACAGGTTTGAGAACAAATAACTCCTGCATTTTAATCCCAGTGCAAATACCATCTCCCTCAGTTGCTGAAGATCCTGCTATTAATTTAGCTTCAATATAAGACATCATTCCAAATTAGGCCTAAATGTCAACGTACATATCTGCAACACATACTGTTCACCAAAAAAGTGGCAATTCATCAACCAAAAGGAGATATACAAGTACATGTACATCTTTCATTAAGCATGCTGCCTGATGTTAAATATTTTTCATATTCTTTGTTCTTTTATTAGCTGGGAAAAATGTAAGTGTAGGGATCTGTAATTCACTCATTTTTTGCCACACAAATATGCAATAGGGAAAAAATAATCTGACTATTCCAGTTAAAGAACCATTGATTACACTACAGAATTCATTTTTATTTACCTTGAAAGGCTTAAACTGTTCTCAAAATTGAGATAGTCTTTCCCAGTCCAAGAGGTGTAATACCGTATGATGTTTTCATGCTCAAGCTCTGCTAGTGCTTGTACCTCACGCTGTACTTTACTAAATAAACCAAGAAAAATTCTCATTACACAACACTGAAGAACTGACACTTCTTAATAAAATGAACAATAAGATTAATTGAAGACAGGATATCAAGCAGCAGTAGTAATCTTCAGGATTAAGTAGCTCTATTTTGAATTATTTTAAAAGTCAATATTATTGTTTAATTTTGAAAGAGAAACTGAAAATTATATCTACTAGCTGTGTTTCGTTTGCCAGGCTGTTCTTGTATTTTGCCTATTGTCTGCTCTATTATCCTGAGCACTCAAGTGTTTGAACCCTGTTCAAAAAGTTTGAAATGAGAAACACCCCTCCACCCCCACCACACACACACAAAACTCAGACTCTTGTACTTAATACCTTATTTGGTCATAAGAACACAACAGATAAGCAAAGCATAGAGTTGATGCTATCATGGAGAAATTAAGCATCCAAAGACCCTGATCCTGCAAACACTATAGCATATAACTTTTAATTTGCAAGTAGTCCCTCTACATACACTGAGCTCAGCAAGACTATTCATATGCAAGATTATTTGCAGAGTTGGGGCCTACCTTGATTATTGTAGGGTTGTCCAATGAATTAATTTCAACCTCAGATGGGGCCCAAATGTGACCCTTTATTTGAGGAACATATAGGGCTTACGTTCAAAATGTTAAATTTACTTCTCAGGAGTGCAATGTGAATGAAAATAAGAAATATCCTGAAGAACACTTAGTAATACAATATACTCATTAAAATAGGACACCAAAGCAATTTAGGCTAAAGATTGCTCTGAAACTGTTGTAAATGACATGGAGGAGGATATCCTTAAAACGATTTGTTAAAGAGACACTTACAATTTGTTTTTTAATTGATTATTTAAAATAAATACTACTTGGCATTTTATCAGAAATTAGAATGTCCGAAAAGTTTTTTTCTGCTCCCCAAATGCACAAAGAAAAAATAGGGAGGGCTGATTTTCCCCACCCAGTGTATAGTCATCTGAATTGCTACTGGCTATTTGGCTTTTTGGTGAGCAGCATGGTATTTCAGAAGCTGTTTTGTTACTGGCTTGGATAATCTAATTGAAAAATAAACCACCAGTTCTGGGGATTGTCTGCCCTATTCCTTGCAGTCTGCCCTGAGTATAGCATTCTCAGTGTGGCCCATCCAGGCACCCAGTCACACCTCTGTTCTCCCACATCTCTACTGAAACAAGACTGCTTGAAAGACTTTGAACTGGGGAAATTGGTCCCAGGCTGGGAAGGGAATCCAGACTGTGTATTAAGAACTGTGAACTGCCCGCAACATCCAGAGGGATGAGAAAAGCTGTTTGCTTCAAATTTTACTTAACATGAAAAAGTTTAGGAATTAGCTTGCAATTTTATCTTTTATTTCTTTTAAAAGCCAATTCTGACTTCTATGCTTATACCACTTATAATCACTTAAAATCTACATTTCTATAGTTAATAAACTTGTTTAATGTTTTATTTAAAACAGTGTGGTTCATTGAAGTGTTTGAGGAATCTACTCAGGTTAACAAAGGCTGGTGCATATCCATTACCCTTTGATGGAATGGCGGACTAATTAATGAGCTTGCATTCAAGAAGGTCTTGAGCAGTGTAAAACACACATTGCTGGGGTGCAAGGCTGGGACTGAGAGATATGCAGGTGTTACCCTATATCTGTTTCTGAGGGGCTGGAAGAGCATTCATGTGACTTTGCAGGGTGTGACTCTCACATGCTAATGGCTATGTGATAGCAAAGCCTGGAGGGGCTGCTTTTCACTAGCAGAGCAGTGTGAGAGGTATCCTAAGCTGGAGAGTTAGTCAGGGCCGGCGCAACCCATTAGGCGCGCTGCTATTTTGGGGGCGCTGGCGCCCCAGCTGGCCATGGAAATTTGGGGGCGGGACCTTCCGCCGCCGCTGTTGGGGGCGGCATTTCGGGGGTGGGACCTTCTGCCGCCTAGGGCACCGGAAGAGCTGGCGCCGCTACTGATTCTAGTGCATAGAGAAGCAAACATCAAAAGACAGCACACTCATTTCAGCTCCACTGAGAACAGAGAAATAAACATGTTTGTCAGATAGAATGGACAATACTGTAAAGGAAAATTACTTAAACTTTTAAGAGATTATTACAAACAAACAGTTTCCTCTACAGAAACTGCTTGAGAGTGTTTCCTTTCAAATAAAAGCAAGCAGATGTACAGTACTTACTCGCTACACTTGACTCGTTTGACAGCATAGTTCTTCTTATCAATAATTTGTTTTGCTTTGAAAACATTACCAAATCCACCGCTGCCAATTGGCTCTATCTCTTCAAAATCCTTGATAAGTCTTTAAAATAATAAAATAAATAATAATAATAATAATAATATTAGCACAATCAGCCCTAACATTAATTTTGGAAAGTATAGGTCTGATTCTGAAAGTTGCAGAACATCTCCTGAGAGACGCTGAGCATCATCTTACAGGAGATACTCAAACCTCAGGTAAACAAAGCGTCTCGAAGCCCGCCAGGGACTTACCCTGAGCAAATGGTGAACCAAGTTTGGGATTAGAGGCATTCCTACTCTATTTTACATGCTTATGACATTTACATTTGGAATTTTCATATGAACAGACGCTGTCCACCCATTTTCTTTGAATAAAATCTTTTATTACAACATTTGTAACACCACCCATTTCTCAGGGGTAGAGAAAAAATAAAGAAACATTCTACAGAGATGTACAAATGCCAAATATAAAACATTCTTATTATAGGAAATACCTATACCTCACCCACAAGTGGCAGTTTGCATATGTTTGTAAATAGAATTCCTCCGCCCCCCCGCCCCCCATTTTTTTGTTTTGCAATAAACATGCAAAACTGTTAGTCAGGGAAATCTAACCCATCATTGCAATAACTATACACCTCTTACTTAAAATCTCCTTCTCACCTTTCATCCTTAGTGTACTTATTTTCTTTTTTCTCTTCCTTGACCTGCTGACCCAAGAATGAGGGTGCCAATTTAGGTGTGATCTCTCTTCTTAGGGAAAAAAGAAAATTTACAATGAAACCTTGTAACATATGAATAGAGAAAAGAAATTTACCTGGATATATTTTTGGTGTCATGTTTTAGTCAAGTATCAAAGCCACTAAAACAGGGTTTGCAATATTAATTTCAGAACATATATATTTAAAAGCAAAGTAATTAAATACCTCTTAGTTTTCATGACAGCATTTTTGGGAGTTGCCTATATCAAAAAAGAAAAACAAATATATTCACTGTTTTAAATTATGATAATTATTATTCTAATATGGTTTAGGATGTGGCTACCAGCTGTCCAAAGCCATACTTAGACTGGCTGGCTCACCTGTTTGATGTCAACCTTCAGTTTAAATTCCTCATGAAACTTGGATATTACTAGAGCTGTGCGAATAATGGATTTTTCAGAGTTCGCTGGCAATCCCGGAAAAAAAACTGTTTGTGTCAACCCCAAAGCTATTTTCTTCAAACTTTTTGATGAATCAGAAGTTGGGAAAAATTCATTTTGATCAAACAAAACATTTAGTTCAAGCTAAAACTAAATTTGTCTTTCTATTTTGAGCATTTTTTAACATTTTTAAAATTAAAGAAAATTTCAAACTGAAAAGTCATTTTGAACTGAAAAAATAACATTTAATTTAAAAAGTGCTGAAATAAGGTTTCAAGTTTTCAGAATATATGTATATATTTATATATATTTTACACCAAACAATTTAGCAAAATTGACACAAATTCCAGAAGCGTTTCAGCATAGCCAAATCTGCACTTTTTGCCGAAAGAAGTTTTGGCCCAACAATGTCCCCCAGCTCTAAGTATGACATCATGATTCTTATCAACATGCATCAGTTACATTCAATGTACAAGCACAGGTCCATCAACTTCCATGGAAGTATGCCTGTTTAAGCCAGCAGCAAATCTGACCTAGTGTATGTTTAGTGAGAATGATGGTAAAAGATAATGAACATTTAAAATAACGTTCATATATATTTTGTAATGATAACCATTGTGGGTAGAGGAGAAAATTGATACTGCACTATGCTCTGAAATTCCCCTAACTCGGGCTCTAACAGGCTGCTAGAGGAAGCAGTTCTTAACTCTTGCGGTGAAATAGAGAGAGTAAAGCAATCTCAGAAAATTAGGCTCCAATTTATTGGTAGTTTTAGGCCCCAATCCAGCATTGTCACCCTCATTGTCATTGCTGAACCTGCATTTAGCCCCCATGAAGTCAGTGACACAGCAGTCCACTTCCACAGATCACAATGCAGGAGTGAAGCCACATATGTTTCTTTTGGGGAGTGGTTCAAGGTTAATAGGCAGCTAGTGCGGAGCAGAGACCTCGTGTTGTGTACGCCGAATGGTTTATCCCACTCAAGAGAGGAACTACTACACTCTGCACTAGGGCCACATTCCACTTCCAGCAAAGTATTTGAGGACATACTAACTTCAAAAATTAGATACAGACATTAGCAGCCTCAAGTATCCAATTTTACCTATGTGCAACTTAAATATTTTGGAGATAGTAGTTCTGTTATCCACATCTTCATTAAAAGTGAACATTATAAACAGGAGTAAAATAATGACAGTCTAAAATTTAACATGAGGAATAAAGGCTTTCATACTGTACCCAAGAAGATGAACAATCTTCACCTACTTTCAGGTCATTCATTTTACTTGCCAAGCTCCCATCTGAATTCATATTTTTAGATGCAGAATCAGTACCACTATAAGGGGAAAAATGGATTTCAATATTTCTCCTTCAAACAATTCTTGAATCAAAACTACAATTCTTGATACAACAGAAAAATAATTATGTGAATTAATTTAAAATACAAAACTTCACTTGTAACGCAATTCTTGTGATTCAATCACATTTTATTATAAAATACTTATTTCTATAATGGATTTCATCCTATTATGTCAATGTGATTTATAAATGTTAGTTATGTATTCTCACTATGGTAAGGTAGGTTAAGTAGAGAGATAATTTCAATGCAGTGAGGCCACCACCGGTACAGAATATAGCTGCTCTTTAACACTACAAGGGCATCAGAGAGAGTAAAGTGGTGATACCAGAGCCAAATTAACCACCAAGCACAATAGGCTGGTGTCAAGGGGTCCCAGCACACACTGGAAAATTTCTCACCATAATTTTCTATCTGCTAGCAATTTCTCTCTTCATTCTCCATGAATAGGTTGTGCCTCTTTGGATTCATGCCTCTTTTGATTAATGGAAAATGAAGAGAGAAGCGGTATAGCAGAAATTATAATGTGGTACACAGAAATTACTGAAAAGAACTGATATCCATTCAACAAAGCAGTGTCATAATACAAAAATGGCTACTGAAAACTTCAATGGAGTGACACTTCTTTTCACATCAAGCAGAAATGCTTCGAAAATAATTACTGGTGCTCAACAAGAAAGCATTCAGGATAGCCGAAAAATCTGTGTATCAAATTATATTACAAAAAATATAAAAAAATTAAATGCAATTGCACAATTAAAATGTATTCTTGATCTGTAGATAAAGAAACAGGCTTAAAATACAACTGATTAATTCACAAGTGAAAAGACAGCAACAGATTTTGCTTAAAACGCTCTCAACTAGTTCTTGAATTATAAGCAAATGCACTATGTTAAACATCACAATATTAATGGTTCCAACTTACTTTGCAGATGACCAGCTTGACATTCCACTAGAATTACTAAGTAGACTATTTGCAGAACTGGCAACAGCTGCGTGTCTCCCTGCCTGTATATATATAAAAGAAGGGGGGAAAAAAAAAAATACCTGATACCTACCAGTTAAAGCTTTGCTACTACAAATGACAACATTCTAAAATGACAAAAACAATGGAGTTTCAAAAAAAGTTATTGGAACTACATTAAACACTAAAGCCCAAGCTGGGGAAGGCCTTTATTACTCCTGGGGGAATTCTGTGCGCCTACATGCCCGCACAAAACATCCACCCCCCGCAGAATTCCTGTGATTCCCTGCCGAAAACGGCAGGGAAGCAAAGGGCAGCCACGCGGGGGAGGGGGGGAGGATGACCATGGGCGCAGCTTTTGGGGGAGATTTCCCCCCACAACAGAGGTGAGGCATGGGGGGCACACAGGGTTACGTGCCGCTGCCCCTCCCCCTCATTTCTGCAAGCGCAGAGCTTCCCACTGAAGGAGGCTGCATCTTGGCTCCGCTGACTCTGCAGCTGAACGCCATCTCCTGAGTCCTAGTGCCAGTCATGCTCCCCTTCTGTGTGCTGGGAGCCTTCCTCTTTTCTGTGCAACAGTGAGTGCCTGTGGTGGAGCTGGGTAAGGGGGAGGGGAATGTGGGAGTGAGAGGGAGGGATGAGATTGGGAAGAAAAGGGCACAGGGGAATCGTGGGGGGAAGTGGGCGCCTGTCATGCGGTATCTCCTCGGCAGCAGCTGGTGCTCCCCAATTAAGCAGGCCTATCGAACCTTAACCATAACAAGCCCTACCCCCCTACACCTGGACCCCCCCAATAACCCCTCCCCCATACCCAGACTCCCACCCCACTGAGCCCCAACCAGCTGCACCTGGATCTCCACCCCATCAAGCCCCACTCCCCCGGCACCCAGACGCCACCCCCCACCAAGCCCCATCTCCCCACATCCAAACCCTCCTTGCTGAGCTCCAACCACCTTCACCTAGATCCCCTGCAAAGTCCCATTGCCCCTACACCCAGAACCTCCAACGAGCCACTGTGCATCCAGATCTCCCACTGAGCAGCCTGCACCCAGACTGCCCTACACAGAAACCTCTCACCCCATACCTTGATCCCCCCACACTAAGCCCCTCCACATTTGGATCCTGCTGGGCTGAGCCTGCCCAACCACTCCCAGCCCTTGGACTGTGTCAGTGTCGGGTGCAGCCTCACTGCCGAGTCCCTGTACCAGGGGAAGTGAGGGCTTCAGAGTGATCTCCCACCTCAATGCAGCCAGTGGCCTGTGCTCCCCACTGCCATGCTAGAGCCCCATTTTTTATTGACAAATAAAACTTGCAGAATTTTAAAATATTATGCGCAGAATTTTTAATATTCTGGCGCAGAATTCCCTCAGGAGTAATTTATGCACATGCTTAACTTTAAAGCACTGGGGTGAAATTGAAGGCACTGGCCCCATTGAAGTGGGAATTTCTCCATTAACTTTACTGTGGCCAGGATTTTGCCCCAGGTATTTAAAACTTTACATCCTTTTTCACACCTGCAAATAAATATCAGCAAAAGTAGAGTTTTGTAAATATCTTATGACCAGATCTTGACCACAAATCCAGGAGACATTTATAGTACATTCCCTCATTTGCAAGAGTAACAAGGGATGCAAGGATGAGGCCCCATTAAGAATTAGGGCCAAAAAACAGTATTCGTTAGTTGAGGGCAAAATTTTCAGAGCTGGTAATTGTACATGCAATTTTGCATGTGGAAAAATAGAAGTGTATGCATAAACAGGCTTCTGCATCTAATTGCCCCATCTATATAGTAACTGGGCATGCAAAGTGATGAGCATGCAAAGTTTGAATTACAAATTTAGAGATGGCTGAAAATTTAGTCCTACGTAATCACTGAGTTTTTGCCTTTTTTGATCCCTTTGTTTTCACTTAGTAAGAGACACTGAAGTTTCGGATTAAAAGCAAAAAGTGTGATATCACAGTTAGGCATGTGTAAGAGGTGCTCAGCATCCTTGACTTCCCTTGAATTCTACTGACATTGCAGGCTCAGGTCCCATATGATTAAAAAAAAAAATTCTGATTTGCAAATTAAACACATCCAACACAAGTGCAAGGAACTATATAATTAAGAAAACTGTTAGTAATTGTACAGCAGCACTGTACTATGCTTGAGAGAATTCCATTTCCAGTATATTAGTTAAGTTTCCTTTTTAAGAAAATTGTAGTGAAATATTTTTTCATAAGTTCTTTTGTCATATGCATTCGTCTTTAACTGAATGATAACTCACAGGACCATATACTGAAATATGCAATTAGAGATACAGATTTTACTTTTTGGTACAATAAGCTATTGACTATACAGACACTGTGAATTTTAGCTACTGTACAGTGGAGCACCACCAACATAAATCTATGAGGCAAAGATTATTTCTCCCTCAAACCGAAACAAACAAGACTAGTTTTTAACCAAATGATGATGGAACTTGATTCAAAGATGAATGAGCCAGAAATGAAGCTTTTCTCTTTACATACAGACTACATGCAATACATACCCTTGACGTTTCTTGAGATCTTAACTGCTCATATGCACGTTTTGCAGCAGCCTGTTTTGCAGCTTTTTTATCATTTCCAGTACCTTCACCATAAATCTTATCACCAATTTTACAGCTATACGAAAATCTATAAGAATAATAGAGAACAAAACAGTATCCATAAATCCTGTACGGCAAATTCTAATTTTAACAATTTTGAATACTAATGTCATGTAGTAATGATTCTAGGAAGAACAGAGTTCTTCAATATTCTTCTGCATATGTACGTTTTCAGATATAACTTTTGGTCGCCTAACTTGAGATGCCTTAAAAGGGTCTGATTTTTAGAAGATAGGCCTTAGCATTTTCTGAGGAGCCAGTCCCCTAAAGCATCTTAAATAAGGTACCCGAAAACTACTAGTCATTTGAAAATCCTGAATGTAGATTTTAAGACTACTTCCTTGTGAAGGTATTTTTTTAAATTTAAAATTGTAATAACAACTTAGCCTTGAATAGTATGTTATTTGAAGAATTTTAAAGTCTGTGTTTGATTTACCAGGACAGATTCTGTGAAAAATCTAAATAGAATTAAACAAGAGTAAGATTATTTTTTAAATCATAATTGAATTAAGCAAATTTATCTTTAAAGGGGCACTGAAGTCAGTTTGAAAGCTACTAATTTAAAAAGCATTTCTTAAACATAAAGCACTTCTCACCCTGAATAAACTACTAAATGTATTTTATTTAAAAATACTGCTATGGCAAGTCATTTTGCTAGAAAAAGAACATGGATTTGTGACAGGGTAATAAGAATTATAAAAACAGTTTGGAAACAGATTCCAAACTAAGACACTGATCCTTAACATTAAACCCAATTAGTCCCATTGACTTTAAACACACATATTTGCAATATCAGGGTGTATCTTTCCATGTTCATGCTGGTGTTTTATAATTCTATTTTTAATTATTTTAGCCGAAATTTACCTGGTATGAATTAGGGCTCTTTGGTTAGAAATTCCTGTAACCTTACCACATTTTTAAAAAGATAAGCACAACATTCATACCCTCCACTACAATAGCTAATTTTAATGAATTACATTTTTTTGTTAGCAGCTCAGACACATCATTCTTTAATTCATTCAGAACTGTTGGATATGTCGCTGATGAATTGATGTTTTTTAAATTTATCAATTTGTTTCAATACCTCTTTTGATACCTCGCGCTCTAATAGGGTTGCAAACTTTCTAATCGCACAAAACAGAACACCTTTGCCCTGCCCCGTACCCCACCCCTTCCCCAAGGCTCCACCCCTACCCCACCCCTTCCCCAAGGCCCCGCCCCCTCTCACTCCTTCCCCCCTCTCCACCACCCTCAATCACTTGCTCATTTTCACCAGGCTGGGGCAGAGGATTGAGGTGTGGGAGGGGGTGCAGGCTCCGGCAGGGGCTGTGGGCTCCGGGATGGGGCCAGAAATGAGGGATTCAGGGTGCAGGAGAGGGCTCAGAACTGGGGCAGGGGTTTGGGTTGCAGGAGGGGGGTGAGGGCTCTGGGCTGAGAGTGCGGGCTCCAGGGTGGGGCCAAAGATGAAGTGTTCAAGGTGCAGGAGGAGGCTCCAGGCTGGGGCGTGGGGGGGTGTGTGTGTGTGTGAGGGATTTGGGATGCAGGAGGGGACTCCGGGCTGGGGCTGAGGGGTTTGGTGTGCAGGAGGGGGTTCCAAGCTGGGGCAGGGGGTTTGGGTGCAGGATGGGGTGCAGGCTCAGGGAGGGAGTTTGGGTGCGGGAGGGAGCTTAGGGCTGGGACAGAAGGCTGGGGTGCAGGAGGGGGTGCAGGCTCCGGGAAGGAGCTCCGGGCTGGGGCAGGGGGTTGGGGTGTGGTAGGAGGTGCAGGGTGAAGGCTCCAGGTGGTGCTTACCTCGGGCGGCTCCCTGGAAGCAGCGACATGTCCCTGGGCTCTGAGGTGGAGGCGCGGCCTGACGACTCTGCACAGCGCGCACTGCCTCTGCCTGCAGGCAGCTCCCCCGCAGCTCCCACTGGTCATGGTTCCTGGCCAATGGGAGCTGCGGAGCCAGTGCTCGGGATGGAAACAGCGTGCAGAGACCCCCTGGCCATCCCTCCACCTAGGGGCTACAGGGACATGTCGCTGCTTTCGGGGAGCCACACGGAGCCAGGTAGGAAGCCTGCCTTAGTCCCGCTGCGCCGTCGACTGGACTTTTAATGGCCCGATCAGCAGTGCTAACCAGAGCTGCCAGGGTCCCTTTTCGACCATGTTTTCTGGTCAAAAACTGGACACCTGGCAACCCTAGTCTCTAACAGTAGGTCTTTATTATCTGAAAATAATAGATATCTCCCCACTATCCTCTGCAGAGAAAACCAAGGCTATGTATTCACTGCAATAAAAAGTGTCTTTTTATAAGTTAACTATTTCAGCATATACTATTAGTGGAAACAATGCACTATAGCTTTTACCTCGCTATAACTAGTCCCCCCACATGGGGTTTACCTCCACTAGCTATCAAGATAAAAACTACAATGACTTTTTCCATTCGAATTTTACAATAAGATGGCTACTGTGATGGGAATATATAAAAAGAGACAATCTCTGACCCAAAGAGCTTACATGAAAGCCCCAATCCAGTATATGTGTACATGCTTACTTTCACTCACGTGAGTAGTCCCACAGAAGTCAATGGAGCTACTCATGCAACTATTTAATTAGCAAATGCTTGTATAAAGTCAGAGACAAGATGTGACATGTAGGTAAACACTGCAGAGCTTGAGGAAGGGGAACAAAGTTGAATATATTATGTAAACAGCCAATTTGGAGACTTCAGAGATTTGTTTCTTTTAATTTTTTTTAAACAATATAAGCGAGTAAGAGAGGTTGTCACTTTTTTGGATTTTGTTATCTCTGATGTCCATCGGTGTTGTGAACTCAGTTTTCTTTCCCTTATCAGAAGACTGGTAAGTATAACCCACCTACTATATTAGAAGTCTTAAAACTTGGAATTTGTATCACTAGAGATTCTACTATTTGGTCCTCTCTGCACATACATTTATTTTATTTCATTGGATTCTATCAACTCTTTTGTGTATAGTGCTACTCACCCAACTCTACAATCTAGCTTGGCCTTCCCTGTAGTTAATAACCAGGTATTATATACTGGACATTCACATTTTGAAAACAATTTGACAATTTTGTAAGTTAAGCTTATAGCTAATCTATATAACCATGTATTCTTATAACTGTTACCTGTTTCTTTCCTAATTCCTCTTTCATGATCTACACCCACTTATTATGACTAATCTCAATTAGACTTTGAACTCTTTGGGACAGGGGCTGTTTTCTACTGAATGCACAATGCCTTGTACGATGGGACAACGGTCATAACAGTGACATCTGAATGCTTCTGTAATAAAAAGTATTAAGTTATGCCACCAATGTTTTATCATTCTATCAAGTTTCAGTATTGTCTCTGTGATGGGGTTATCTGTGCTCCATTCCTGGATGAAGCACAAAGGGTTAAACCCCTTCAATGGGCTGAAAAAAGAAACCTACCCCTTAAGGATTACCAGAGTCACCAGGACTTGGAAGCAGGATCTGAAAGCTAAGGTCTGATAGGCAAGGAAGGCGCCTTAATTAGAGAAGCCGCAAAAAGAATCAAAAGGAAAACTAGAGCTTTGTCGTCTTCCGCTATCTGGATTCTTTCAATTCACATTTAATTCCTCCCACTATGGTTTCAATTGTGGGTAGATCTCATTCCAGTAACAGATACAAAAAAATGCCCTTTCCTCAAGCAGGTCACTGTGACAGATCCCTTTGACTTTAGCAGCGAGTACATGATTGCAGTTCTGGAGACTCATCTAAAAGCATCCATGTAAAGAAACAACAGAGCAGGCAAATAGAGAGAAGAAGCAGAAGGAATTAACAACGTTAACTACATCTTACATTTTTTTATGGGGGGGTCCAGATTCATCTTCTAATTTGTAGTCAATCATTATGTTATGTTTTAGGGTATATTTGGTAAGCATGGAGATATAGTCAAGTGGTTGTATCTCTTCATCTGATGAAAACGCTGGTGGTGGTGGTGGTGGCAGCGATGGTTGAGGCAGTTGCGGCTGCGGCGTTTGTGGGAGTGAAGTCTACAAAATAAATATGCATAGCTTGAAAGGCTTAAAGTTACCAAATAGCACAAAATGAGCATCATGAGAGTGCTGGTATAACTGCAGGGGTTGTGAATCCTTAACCAACCGTTATAGACATTTCACAACATTTTAAAAACAAACCACTTCACAATCGCCAATAATGAGATGTACTGGCCCTGTAAAGCGGAGAACCATCCTGGATAATTACTATCCCATTGTAGATTTTGCAAAGAAGTTTATATTCAACAAATCTATATAAGATGATTTCAGGATTGTCATCTGCCGGTGAGTCACGCTGAAGCCTAGAATCTCTGTTCCATCAGCACAAAGTGATGGAAACAGCTACAAGCACGGTTGAGAGCTCTTTTTATTTGGAATATGACCAGGTTCAATCACCACTGGGATTCACCATCTGTTACCATTCAATGTTTAAAGTCTCAGCCATTTTACTCACATGACTTTATGCATAGACCCATGTGACAGCACAGGCTTTCACCTACACTTTCAATGTATTGAATGACATTAGGATGCTTAGGTGTCAGGCTGAATTCCCTTAGTTCTGTGCTCGGTGCCTTTTGTATATAAAGACAAGGAGTTATTTTAAGTTTGAATCCTGATCAAATTAACATTTGATGACTGTTTGGTGGCCACTGAAATGAGTAACTGCTCTCAATAGGTATCCATACACGATAATCACCATCTCCACCAGTTGCAGATACTCTCTGCAAAGAGGTTAAAGGCTGAAAGTGCCTGAAGACTAAAGTACTCTCCTCCAACCCCTTAATGAGGTCCCTGCAGTTCCAGGATGAGGCAGTGTAGGGGGAATACTTGTAATGCTGGTACTGAACCTACTGTAGCTAACTCTCTTGTTCCAGCATTTTTCCCCACAAGCAATAGTCATTCACATAAAATAAAGCTCAGACTGGAACCCGACTCAGTGCAGGTTTGGCCTAGTGAACATTCTTGTTTTGAGTATGGTTCTTATTCAGTTACACTATATGTTTCCATGACAGGTCCTTGTTCCCCATCCCATGTTTGGACACCAACCAATACAGAGCACTTCTCTGTCTGCAAAACACCTCCTTCCAGTTATCGCATTCATGAGATGCACCGTGTAGAAATACACATTCTATACAGGACTGCAAAGTACATATGGGCCCTGCAGAAATATTGCTCACTCCCTGGAATGCTAAAAAAAGGAGGTCAGGAAGAAACTGAAATAATTCAATTCTGAAATGCAGCCTCTGTCTCTTGTGGGAGTTGTCATTCAGGTACCTCATGCTCCCATTCTCCTCTATGGGCCAGGCTCTACTGCTAGACTTCATCTCCCATGATGCGCCACAGGCATTGAGCTGCCAGGATGAACTGCCTCCCCCTGACCCAAAAGGAATTCTATGGTTCATCATGAGAGATGCAGTCCTGATCAGGGATCCCAGCCTACACAAAACAACAGGAGCATGAGACATCCAAACTACAACTCCCAGGAGGCACCACAGTGGCATTTCAGAATTGAAATATTTCAGTTTTTGATTTTTTGGCCAAAATCCACAAGATTTTCCTCTGGGGTGAGGAGAACCAAACAAAACAAGAAAGCTTTCCAGCCAGCTCTACTCGGCAGCTCCATAAAACAGTCTTCACCATTCAACTCCTTAACCCCAGTTATGGCCATTGTGAACAATAAATGTAATATATTTCAGTAATGAGAAATAATGAGTATTGCAATAAACACAAATGACATATTTTAACAGGACTACCACATGAAAATGATTAATTATCTTGCTCTGTTCAGTTCAGGGCACTACATCTCAAAAGGGAGAATTCAGTGAGGTCTGACAAAATGCCTCTCACTCTCTACTGACAGAGAAATCCAATGCAACTTGCTAGATAGATTAAATATGACTTGCATGAAGTGTTTAATATTTGGTATTCTGGATTCACTTGTTTGTCCCCCAAGTGTAATTTGTTGCTTAGAAAATACCTTTTGGATCTGACTTTGGCTCAGATTTCTCATCTAAAAATCAATGGTTAAGAAATACTGTAGTCCCTTCGCCTGATCTGTGTCTTGATAAACCTATGTGAGACGATCAATGAAAAAGTTTAATTGGAGACATTTAGCTTGAAAATGTATGCCTAGAAAATGGGACTATAATGAACTTTCAGATCACAACTCCTTCTTACAGCCTATTTTCCTGGAAGCACTTTCATTCTGCAATATATGGTCAGATGAAGATGGATTTAGCTCTTGGGTCAAGTTTATTCAACATCTTTGAAAAGAAGAGTCTAGTTAGAAGATGTCTATATGACAGACTTGGAGGTTTTTTTTTAAATATACTTTTATTTTCCTTTCCAGTGATACCTCAATTTAACAGGTTGTATTTAGCATCAATTTATACCTTTCACTTTTTTCCCCCATTATGGTTCTGAAACTAAACATTTTTTTCTAAACTATAATGTGGACACTGATTTTTTTTAAATGTTCATGACTGATGTGAATATCTTTTCCAACTCTAAAGAATATAAAAAAGAATTAAAAGTCTGGAAAACACTCTAATGGAATGTTATAAAAGAACGTTCTTTTCCAACAGAGAAATTTCTAATAGATCCACTTGGTCTGGACAAAGATATCTTTTTACAAATAGGAAAGAGGATGTTCTAAAAAGAGCAGGTGATATCTAGTCACATTGTTGGGCTTTTTGGTCCCACAAACCAGGACTAGAGGTTTTTAGTTTTGGCTTTGATATGTAGTAGAATTGCCATTAATTAACGATTTTCTACACTAGACAGACACCTGTCACTCAGAGTTTAGAGACCATTTGAATTGCCTCTACCATGATTCAGGGGCTACATTAGAAGATGACCCATTCAAAGCCCTCTAACCCAAACAAAACAATGATAGTTCATCATTTACTTTTAAACAAAAGATGTTGTTTACTTACTTGATTTTCTTGTGCTATGCTATCCCATGCTGCTTTTGCGGCCTCTTCTTTTGCCTCTTTCTTGTTTTTACCTGTAGCTACAGGATACTCTCTATCACCTATTACAACCATGACAGTGAACCTGCAATAAAGAAAACTGTTCACTGAACACAGCTGAATTGTGGCATATGCCTAAGGACCTTATCAAGATTCCATTGTTCATTTATCTTTAGAGCACTGTGAAATGTTATGCAAGTACTTAAGTATTCAGGTGTTTATCATCTCCCAAACCCCGTTTTCATAATTCTTTGGAAGCTTCAAGTGTTCTTATAAATAATATCTTCCCTCCTCCTTAATCACATGTTCATACTATAACATTTATAAACACCGAGCTGCTTTACAAAAGCACTGAAGAATGCATTAAGATTGCGATGGATAAGCTTGAATCTGTTGATACATGTCCAGGACTTGGAGGGGCCTAACACCAGGATGCTCTTCACTGCTCCAGATTGCGGGAAGAGAGAAGGCTGGCCTGCCTTGGTTACATAAACGAAATGACATCCATCCTTGGTCTGCCACTGCATCATTATTTTACTAAGGGCACATCTATACTACAAACTGAAGTCGACTTAAATCGACATCCAGCTGCTGCAGTAATTAAGTTGGCCGTGCATGTCCACACCACACTCTTTGTGTCAGGGGAACCCATCCTCACTAGCAGCGCTTGCATCAATGCAGAGAGCAGTGTACTGTGAGTAGCTATCCCACGGTGCAACTCGCCACAGGGGGGTTTGGGAAAGGCTTGCAATGCCTCATAGGACTACAACATTCTCACAGCAGTGACTGGGAACATGGCTTTAACGTCCCATGATGCAGTTTTCTCCCTCCCCTGATTTCATCTGCAGCCCACAATATTTCATGCCTTTTTTTAAAAAGTCTGGCATAGCTGCACATACACCATCTCCAGAGAAGCATGGACCCCACTCAGCTGTGCACTATTGTGGTGAGCACAGGCCGTATCCTGAAGTATTTCCAGGGCCGTGAGAGGAACTGCTTCACGGAACATGACCAGCTGGAAGCTATGGAATGAAACAATTCCCAGTTGCTGTTTTCAGTCATGGAGCAGCTGAACATGGTGGAATGCCGACTCTGGTGCCAAGAAACATGCGCTGACTGGTGGGATCGCATCATTATTCAGGTATGGGATGATGAGCAGTGGCTGCAGAACTTCCTGGAAAGTGGCCTTGCACATACAAAACTGTGTGTGGAGCTCTTCCCAGCCTTGCAGCACAGCAACACTAAAATGAGACC
This sequence comes from Platysternon megacephalum, assembly GCA_003942145.1. Taxonomy (NCBI): domain Eukaryota; kingdom Metazoa; phylum Chordata; order Testudines; family Platysternidae; genus Platysternon; species Platysternon megacephalum. The sequence continues at coordinate 7,511,185 of QXTE01000055.1, read as the reverse complement.
TGCTCTGACAGTGGAGAAGCAATTGGTAATCGCTGTGTGGAAGCTTGCAATGCCAGACTGCTACCAGTCAGTGGGGAATCCCTTTGGAGTTGGTAATCCACCGTGAGGGTTGTTGAGATCCAAGTATGCAGGGCCGTTAATCGCTTTCTGCTAAGGAGGGTAGTGATTCCATACAATGTGCAGGACATACTTGATGGCTTTGCCACAATGGGGTTCCCTAACTGCAGTGGGGCGATAAATGGTGTGCATATCCCCATCTTGGCACCAGACCACCTTGCCAAAAAGTAAATAAAGAGATAGGGATACTTTTCTATGGTGTTGCAAGCGCCGGTGCAGCACCGGGGGTATTTTACTGACATCAACGCCGGATAGTCTGGGAAGGTATATGACATATGCATCTTTAAGAACACAGGTCTGTTCAGAAAGCTGCAAGCAGGGACTTTCATTCCAGTCCATAAAATTCACCATTGGTGGTGTTGAAATGCCCATAGTCATCCTGGGAGACAGCCTATCCTTTACTCCCATGGCCCAGGAAGCCATACACAAAACATCTGGACAGTAGCAAATAGTGGTTCAACAACAGGCTCAGCAAGTGCAGAATGGTGGTTGAATGTGCCTTTGGCCATTTGAAGGGTCACTCGCGCAGTTTGCTCACTAGGTTAGACCTCACTGAAAAAAATGTCCCCATGGCTATAGCTACCTGCTGTGTGCTTCATAATACATGTGAAGCAAAGGGAGAGAAGTTTTCGCAGCAGTGGGGCATGGAGGTGGACAGGCTGTCTGCTAATTTTAAGCAGCCAGATACCAGAGCTACAAGAAGAGCTCAGAGTGGAGCAATGCATCTCAGGGAGGCTTTGAAAACCTGTTTTAGTAATGATCCACAGTAACGTGCACTGCTTTTCTGTATTGTGCCTACCCATAATCTGAATCTTGAGCGTTTCTCTCATGCACATCCTTCTCAGTGCCTCAGTTTCCCTATCCCTCCCACCCTCAGGCTTTGAATTAATAAAGATGATTTCATTTTCAAGTCATGGACTTTTATTACACACAGATATAAACACCGAAAGATCTAACAAAAGCAATGAACCTTGGAAAGAGAGTGGAATCAAATTGTGAGGGGGAAAACCACATCCATCTGGTCTTTAAAAGCACAGCTGCCTTGCCTATGTGCGGCTGTTATTCTTGGCACCCTCCCCTGGGGTTGAGTGGAAGGGATATTGCACTGTCCGCCGTTGCCTAGTGGAACATGGGGGAGGGGGAGTACGGAGATGTTGGAATGCCATTCTGCAGGGGCTACAGAGGGAGTCAAGCCTCAAGGTGTTTCTCCTGAAGGTCAACCAGATGCCTCAACACGTCTGTTCCTACAGAATGCCCAGCATCTCCTGCTGCGTGCCACGCTCATTCTCCTGGGCTTCTCTCCTGTCCATGTCCATTTTTTCAGAGAGAGCAATCTCCACCCCCTCTGCTCAGCGTCCACTATCCCAGAGGTGTTCACTATCTCATTAAACATGTCATCATGCCTTCATCTTATCTGGGAGATCCTCTCCACTGGTGTGGAGGAAGAGCTGAAAGCTACACTTTGCACTGTAAACCATGCAAAGCACAAAGGAACCATTGTCAGCGCAGACCTAGAAGCACAGAGATGCTATACAAAAATCACTCCCCTGAATCCAAGCAAGTGTAAAGCAGAACATTTTCATTTCTGCAAGGTATTCATTGAACCGGTTTGCTGTCCCAGTCATGGTGAGTTATGACCCGGGGGCATGAGCACCGGACCGTCACCAGCATTGGGTGGGCAACCTGTGGCAGTACTGGAGCTGGCAAGGGGACCATGCCACCTCCTCTTCGTAACATGGACACTGTCTGGAGGTCAGGGACCAGCATTCCCCCCCCCAAACTGCACACCTTTGCAGAAGTGATGCGGGGGGAGGGCTTGCAGTGGCGTGTGGCCACCACAACATTTTCCTTCCCTCCCCATTGCCGCTGCTGCTCTCTGGCGCCCGAGGCTTGCAGTTTCTGGGGTCAACAGAGACCCCTGTCACCCAAACTATGGTCATGTTTTGTAAAGCATGGGGGAAGGGGTGGAAAATCACTAGGGGGGTGCCCGCAGGCACTATGGTTTGAGCAACTGAAAATGGCCACCGTCTCCCGTAGGTGACCCTAGCTGATATCATGCTCCTGAGGGTAACAGCTGCTCCAAGCATCCAGGTACAGACAGTGTCCTTATGCTGTGTACTGCGATGGTGTCAGTTGAATTAATACTGGAGTGGCACAGGAAAGTATCCTACCACGGTGGAAGAAATAAGGCAACCCTCCATAGAAACCTTCTACAATAGATTGCAGAGTACCTCCATGAAAGTTTCCTGGAGATCTCTATGGAGGATTCCCAGGCCATCCCTGTGTACAAAGTATTTTTCTCAGGGCACCCTCTGCCAAGCTGGTGTGGCCACTGGGAAGCAAATAGCCACTTTACCTCAACTGATTTTTTTAAATAAAAAAAATAGCATATAAGAACACGTGACCCCAAAATATTAATTGGAATTGCGTTCTCACCAGAGGCTTCTGCCCTGGCATCACATTCTGCCATGTTGCTGTGCTGTGACTGGCTGGACTGCTCCAGGATTACAAATGGCTCCTGGCTCTCTGGGACAATGAATCGCCCGCTCGCCTGTCTCCCATTCTCCTCGTCGAAGACTCCTCCTCAGTGTTGCCTGCAGTGGCCTTGGACTCCAACTTCTCAGATGTATCCACACTGCTCTTGGGGGTCGTTGTGGGGTTGCCACTGAGAATAGCATGCAGCTCCTTGTAAAAGCAGCATGTTTGCGGTGCTGAACAAGAGCAACTGTTCGCCTCCCTTGTCTTCTGGTACGCCTGCCACAGTTGCTTGATTTTCACGCGGCACTGCTGCATGTCCCTGGTGTAGCCATTCTCCCCCATGCAGCAAGCCATCTTCTCGTATATGTCTACGTTTCTTCGGCTGGATCGGAGCTGTGCCTGCACAGCCTCTTCTCCCCACAGACCCAGAAGATCCACCACCTCCTGTGTTCTCCAGGCAGGAGCGTATTTGGAGTGTGGAGCCATCATGATCAGCTGGGCAGGCAAGCACTCCACGCCAAACAAACAGGAAATAGAAATTCAAAAGTTCCTAGTCCTTTTAAAGGGGACGGGCTGTTTCCTTCATACCTAGCTGTTGGGCAGCAGAGTTGAGAACGGTGGCCAGAGCGGTTGCAGCGGAGCATTGTGGGACACCTCCTGGAGCCCAGTTAGGTTGACGTCAGCAGCGCAGTGTCTATATTGCCACTACGTCGACCTACCTACGTTAAATTAAGCATTACGCCTCTCATGGAGGTGGAGTCATTGAGTCGACGTAGCAGCTGAGTTGCGTTGGCAGAAGGGAAGTAGTGTAGAGACAGACATTATTAGGTCGACATAAGGCAGCTTATGTCGACCTAACTGCATAGTGTAGACAAGGCCTTAGAGAAATGATTTTAGAGGTTTATATTTGCTATTCCAATTTCACTCTCTAGTACTCTGATGAAAAGTTAGGATTAAAAAAAGAATATGATGTGGGCTAGTGCTGGTGGTCATTACAGAAGTCAATGTTTAAGAGGGATCTCACTGAGAAGAGTGGAGGGACATGGGATGTTTAGTTTTGCTAGTTATTCCACACAATGGGGACAACATGGGGGGAAAAAAACACAAAGATGGAAATGAGAGAAGGAAACAGATTTTGCCCAAGGGTGACAGGAGCTTGTTAGCCAACTCCTTATAAGCTCCTAATGTTAGAATGCATGTTCTGAGACTTTACATCCACAATACACCATTTTACACAAACTGCTCACAAAGAGAGCTACTAGACTTCGTTAGTCTTTTAAAATCTGCAAGTGCAGCAGAAATGCAAAGACAATATTGTATGACGACTCTAGTACGTAAACTCTTACCTAGATTTTAAGAAAAAAAATAGGAGTCCTTGTGCACCTGAGAGACTAACAAATTTATTTGGGCATAAGCTTTCGTGGGCTAGAACCCACTTCATCAGATGCATGAAGTGAAAAATACAGGAGCAGGTATAAATACATGAAAGGATGGGGGTTGCTTTACCAAGTGTGAGGTCAGTCTAAAGGGCTTTGGAGCAGGGACTGACTTATTGATGTGTGCATGTACAGTGCTTAGCTCAGCAGTACCCTGATTCTTGATTACAACCTATAAGCACTACCACAGTAATAATAAATACCCTTTCCTGCTCCCTGACACCACCTCCTCCCACACACACTTCAGAACAAAAAGTTATATTCCTACCCACCAATTTCTAGGGCTGTTGCAAGGACTAGTTACAAGCTATAACGACTTAAGCACTGCTGCAGTACTTACACAGCACTTTACATATTCTCACATTAAAATAAGTTGTAATATTTATCGGCATGCACTGTGAACTTACACACGATCATGAGGAGGGCCTTCCGCTTTGACATCCTTATACTCAAGTTGTAATTTATTCTTTTGACAATATTCATGAAGTTTTCCCTTGTACAACTGTGGCTTAACACAATATTCTGCCATTTCGGCACAACCTGTGAGGAGAGAAATTTTGACAAATAATCTTGCATTCTCAGTGTTTGTCTCTGCCTTAGGGAATAAAAACACAAACAAAGATGGAAGCCCACATTGTTCAAGGGTATTGGAGCAAAGTAAGGAAATGTTTACAAATGCAGAGAACCAGGTGTGCTTTGCCAGAAAATATTTGTTGTATGTGAGACTCGTTCATCTTGGTAATAGAACCTAATTGCTTGCAGTTTATTATTTAAAAACACTGCTCAGGGCAAGGGCCACGTCTTCATATGTTTTTGGAGTATTTAGTACAAACTAACCCTACTCAGGCACTAGTGTAATATAAATGTAGTTATTAATTAAATCTGCTCCTGCAGCTACAGAATATGAAACTGAAATGTCAATATGTTAAAATAGATTGTTCCTTTGCAGTAAAACAGGAGAGCAGTTGACTTGCAAATGTTTCTTGAAGACATTAGTTTGCATTGGAATAAATGATTTAGAGATCTGAACTGAGATAATACATATATACCCCCAAATCAGTAGAATTATCAAGAAGTTTTTGTTTTGTTTTTTAAACAAAAGTAAAGTAGACAGTGGCTCTTTGAAGCTGAAAAGCCAGCAAAACAATGCATAAAAAGTGTAGTGTGTGTGTTTATTATTTGTTTGTTTGTTAAAAGGAGATCGGGGTGAAGCCTAGCTTCCAGTATAGAGGTTATGCTTTAGTATTTCTTCTGAGGACTTTTGACAGTGCAACTAAAAAACAGATACAAAGTCTACAGAATTCTCACTTTTGTTAGCCAAGGCTAGATTTAATCATTGCCCAGATTTTTAAACAAGGCAGCAGTAGTCCCCCACCTCACCCCCAGATACACATGCGTTCAACAGAATCAGGAGAGGTGCCTGCCCCATTTCAGAAAGCAGAACTAAAGCAGATTCTGCCAGGGCAGGGCCAGTCAGTAAGAGAAGGGTTTGAACAAATCCTGGCAAAAGCTGATGGTTTTCAGGCCATAGTGACTCTTCTAGGAAGGAAATTTGAGACAGTGACTCCTCAGAATAATAATTAATACAGGAGAATGAATGGGACTGAGCACTTAAAGATCGTTGAGGATCTGGGCCTAAGATGCCTAATTCCTAGTGATTTCAATGGAAATTAAGTACCTAAATATTAGGGCTATCGAGCTATTAAAAAAATTAATCATAAGATTAAAAAAATAATTGCAATTAATCAGTTTTAATTGCACCATTAAAACATAATAGCATACCATTTATTTTAATATTTTGGATGTTTTCTACATTTTCGAGCATATTGATTTCAATTACAACCTAGAATAAAGTGTACAGTGCTCTTCATATTATTTTTGATTAAATGTTTGCACTGTAAAAAGAAGAGATATTGTATTTTTCAATTCACCTCATACAAGTACTGTAGTGCAATCTCTATTGTGAAAGCGCACCTTACAAATGTAGAATTTTATTTTTTTTTGTTACATAACTGCACTCAAAAACAAAACAATGTAAAACTTTTGGACTTGTAGGCTTTCTTTGTCCTACTTCTTGTTCAGCTAATCGCAGGGCCGGCTCCAGCTTTTCTGCCGCCCCAAGCGGAAAAAAAAAAAAAGACGAGCGGCGGCACTTCGGCGGCAGCTAAATCACACCGCTTCTTCGGCGGCAGTTCAGCAGCGGGGTCCTCCCTCTCTTCCTCTTCGGCGGCAATTCAGCGGCAGCTCAAAGAGGAAGAGGGGGAATGAGGGACCCGCCGCCGAAGACCCGGACGTGCTGCCCCGATACCGGACGGAGGGCCACCCCCTTTGAATTGGCTGCCCCAAGCACCTGCTTCCTACGCTGTTGCCTGGAGCCAGCCCTGGCTAATCACTAAGACAAGCAAGTTTGTTTATATTTACGGGAGATAATGCTGCCCACTTCTTGTCTGCAATGTGACCTGAAAGTGAGAACAGACGTTTGCATGGTATTTTTGTAGCCAGAGTTGCAAAGCATTTACGTGCCACATATGCTAAACATTCATATGCCCCTTCATGCTTTGACCACTATTCCAGAGGACATGCTTCTATGCTGATGACACTTGTTAAAAAAAAATGCATTAATTAAATTTGACTGAACTCCTTGGAGGAGAATTGTATGTCTCCTGCTCCATGGTTTTACCCGCTTTCTGCCATATATTCATGTTATGGCAGTCTCAGATGACAATCCAGCATATGTTCTTCAATTTAAGAACACTTTCATTGCACATTTGACAAAATGCAAAGAAGGTACCAATATGAGATTTTTTAAAGATAGCTACAGCACTTGACCCAAGGTTTAAGAATCTGAAGTGCCTTCCAAAATCTGAGAGGGACGAGGTGTGGAACATGCTGTCAGAAGTCTTAAAAGAGCAATACTCCAATACAGAAATTACAGAATCCAAACCACCAAAAAAGAAAACCAACCTTCTGTTAATAGCATCTGACTCAGAAGATGAAAATGAACGTGCGTCGGTCTGCACTGCTTTGGATTGTTATCGTGCAGAACCCGTTGTCAGCATGAAAGCTTGTCCTCTGGAATGATGGTAGAAGCATGAAGGGACATATGAATATTTAGCGTATCTGGCATGTAAATACCTTGCAATACTGCTACAACAGTGCCATGGGAGTGCCTGTTCTCATTTACAATGTCACCTGAAAGTAAGAAGCAGGCAGCATTATCTCCTGAAAATGTAAACAAACTTGTTTGTCTTAGCGAATGGCTGAACAAGAAGTAGGACTGAGTGGACTTGTAGGCTCTAAAGTTTTACATTGTTTTGTTTTTGAGTGCAGCCATAGGCGCCGACTCCATGAGTGCTCCGGGGCTGGAGCACCCACGGGGAAAAAAATAGTGGGTGCTCTGCACCCACTGGCAGCCAAGCTCCCCCCCACCTCACCTCGTCCACCTCCTCCCCTGAGCGCGCCGTGTCCCCACTCCTCCGCCTACCTCCCAGTGCTTGCCGCCACCAAACAGCTGTAGCAAGCTCCAGGAGGGAGCGGGGAGGAGCGGGAATGTGGCGCAGGGGAGGAGGCGGGGAAGGGGCAGGGATTTGGGGATGGAGTCGAATAGGGGCAGGGAGGGGGCAGAGTTGGAGCAGGGACTTTGGGGAAGGGGTTGGAATGGAGGTGGGAGGCAGGGCAGGGGTGGAGTCAGGGCGGGGCCAGGGACAGATGGGGGTCGAGCACCCTCCGGCACCATTAGAAGTGGGCGCCTATGAGTGCAGCTATGTAATAAACGAAAAATCTACATTTGTAAACTGCACTTTCACAATAAAGAGATTGCTCTCCAGTACTTGTATGAGGTGAACTGAAAAATACTATATCTTTGTTTCTTTTTTACAGTGCAAATATTTGTAATCAAAAATAATATAAAGTGAGCAGTGTTCACTTTGTATTCTGTTTTAATTGAAATCAATATATTCAAAAATATTTAGAATACCAATTATATTATTGTTTTACAGTGCTATTAAAAATTAATTGCAATTAATCACAGTTTTAATTGAGCTAATTTGTTTTGAGTTAATTGTGTGAGTTAATTGCAATTAACTGACAGCCCTATTAAATATCTTTTAGAATCTGGACCCTAATGTACAGAGAAAGAGATAAAGAACTACACTAAAAACAGAAAAGGAAGTCACCATCCTTAAAACTAAAACCTCAGTTTAAAGCCATATGATTTTAGGAAGAAAAATTTAAACTTTGGAAGACCAACAATCTGAGAGTACTAGGAACAGCAGCAGGGAAAATCATATCCCAACTCTTTTGATTACTTATAGTTAACTTGTATTAGTATTTTATTTGTTTCCTTTCTGACACAGAGGTAAGGTAGCAGTTTGATTCACTACTACTGGGAATGCAATTAACATCTTTCTCTCTCTGAATTTCAACATGCCAGAAGTGCTGCAGAGGAGTATGGCATTCATACAGCAGTATAAGAATATATCCAAATGATTTTCTCCCTCCCTCCCTTGTAGCATTTGTTTTGTAATACAGGTCTGTCTCATTTTACGCTGGGGTTACGTTCCGCGGTTAGCGCGTAAAGCGAAATCCGCGTATAGTCGAAATCCCATTGACTTTAATGGCGGGCAGAATCGCCCACACTACAGGAACAGTACATAAATTGCAATTTTTCTCTTTTTTTTGTTTTTTTGTTTTTGCCGACCACGCAAAGCCGAAATCACGCATGTTAAATGCGCGTAAGATGAAACAGACCTGTATAAAACTTTTGGAACAGTGGGACTTCAAATCCATTGTTGTGATTGGGTGCCTAGTGGTCTGTATTTCAGAGATACGGATCATAAGCATAACCTCCCCTGCACACACACAAGTATCACATTTCCAAAAGGAGGCTGCATTAACTTCTACTTAGAGCAGGAGTGGGCAAACTGCGGCCCACGAGCCGTTTTAAGCTGACCTGCGAGCCACACCACGCGGCTCGGCCTGCTGCGGCGCTCCAGCTGGGGCGCAGGGTTGGGGGCCGCACAACGCAGCTCCCAGAAGCCGCGGCATGGCCCCGCTCCAGCTCCTACGTGCTCCAATGGGAGCTGCAGGAGCGGTATCTGCGGATGGGGAAGCGTGCAGAACCACCTGGCCGCACCTTTCTGTAGGAGCCGGAGAAGGGACATGCCACTGCTTCCGGGAGCCACTTGGGGTAAGCACCGCCCAGAGCCTGCACCAGCCTTGATCCCCATCCCGCTCTCCAAACCCCTCAATCCCAGCCCGGAGCACCCTCCTGCACCCCAAACCTCTCATCCCCAGCCCCAGCCAGAACCTGCACCCCTGCCCTAGCCCTGATCCCCCTCCCACCCTCCGTATCCCTTGGTCTCAGCCCAGAGCAGCCTCCTACACCCCAAACTCCTCAACCCCAGCCCCACCCCAGAGCCCGCACCCCAACCCCAATTTGTGAGCATTCATGACCCGCCATACAATTTCTATTCCCCGATGTGGCCCTCGGGCCAAAAAGTTTGCCCATCCCTGACTTAGAGACTGCTAACCACCTATATTTAGACGTTTACTTTGCCCCTGTAAGGGGAACAGAAGTCACTGGTGGCTTCCCAAGAATACCCGCAGTCCCCAGCACTGCTCCTATTTCCTGGGCAGGGAATGTCACGCTGCTGAGGTAAGTGATGCCACCAATGACGCGGAGTCCCCTCTTTGTCTTTTTTAGTTGCCAGAGATAGAAACAATCATGTCAATTTTAACACTTTCTTTGTCATAGGACCAGAAGCCCAGTTCTTCATTAGCCCAACCCTGGCTGCGTGGGGCAAGCTCAAGCCTGTTCCAATTCACACTCTGCAGCCTAGTGAGAGGTCTCGGGGAAGCAGAAAATACCCAGAGCCAGGGCACCCCAGCTCATCTCCTCCATCCTACCCCTTATCCCCGAGTCAACCTCTATAGTCTGTACTAATGGCTTCCCCCTTCCCCCCTTGCAGGAGCCTGCCAGGCTGAGAAAGGGACCGATGACTTCCCTGGGGCCGACTCGCCCCCAAATCTCAGCCTTCCCTCTGCGCTTCCCCCACAGCTCCCGCCTCCCGCACTCACCGCCTGGCTGGGGACGGCGCGGCGCGGCCCTCGGAGGGCAGCGGGACAGCGGCTCCGTACTCCGGCTCCGCAGTCAGCCGGCTCGGCCCCAGTTTCGTTTCCTTGTAGCGGCTTCCCCCGGCCCCCAGCAGCCGCCGCGCTTCGCCCCCAGATCGGCTCCGGAATCGAAACCGAAAGGAGCCGCCGCCTGCCGGGCCCGCCCCCTCCGCGGGTGCCGGGAGCAGAGCCGAGCGGCCGGGGCAGCAGGGAAGCGGGATGGGGCTGCCCCTCCCAAGCAGCCGCTGCCCGGGAGGAGCCGCAGCAGGGAGGGGGGAGCCCAAACTCAGCATCTCCTCGCCAGCCCCCCTGCGGGTGCGGGCTCAGCGGGGAGCCTCTGCAGAGCCCGGGGCTCCGCTCGTGCCCCCTCCCCAGACCTGAGCCTCGGTTCCCCCTTCGGGGGCTGCAGTTCAGCCACCTGCTCCTCCTGCAGAACCAGCCACTGCTCCGACTCCGCTCCTCTGCAGGCCCAGCTCCTGCCTCTGCTCTTTTAGGCCTTTTTCTTCTGAGGCCCGGGTGGTTGCTGTCTTAACCCCTGCCCCCATTTGCCCTGCCTGCTCAGGCAGGGCACAGTTAATTACAGCATAGGTGGAGCTGGCCCCATTGTCACTGAAAGGGGCCAGACATCGTGTGACAGGGGCCCTTCTAGCTAAGTTGCCCTGCTACGTGCAGATACCCAAGCAAATGCATTCACCCCTTCCGCTGTTTCCCTTTCTTCCCAGGGAATGCTGACACCATTGTTGCCGGCACAGAGTGCCCGAGGACAGCAACAGCGGGGGTTCGTTGCCCGGTGTGCTTCGCGCCAATGAACACACCAGGGTGGAGAAGCAAACAAAGTTTATTTGAGATCTCAAAGCGGTGCAAGGAGACTGACCCGTCTCAGATCAAGCACACAGACACAAAACAGTTTCTCTCTTTTATACTTTACTCTAGCTAAGTTCTTCCCTCTCCCCCCCAATCTCTCCCCTCTCCTCCTTCCTTCCCTTACAGCAGTTACACACTCAGCAGGTAGTAAATACCTTCAAGCAGTTAAGTCATTACCGGAGACTGCAAGACTAAATCATTAGCAAATTAACAAAGACTGTCTTTGATGTACTATCTTGTCCCTATTCCCTTGACCTGCTAATTCCCCCTTTAGCCAGGGTCCTGCAAGCCATATAATTACCGCTTGGAACCGGTATGCTGGGGTGCAACTGATAACCGGTTGTGTACTCGGCTGTTTACACATCCCAAATGTCTGCATCTGGCTTCTGGGGTCGACTAGAGTTAAAACATGGAGAGACTTTGGTTCACTAGGTTTGGTTCACTAGGCCTGGCACAGGGAGGGTATGCCTAGTGACACCGACACCATAAAATATGGGTTTCAGCTGCACAGCATCAAAGAGAGTCAATCCACAGCCATCTACAACAAGATTAGAGAGATTACTGGTTTTCTTGAACCTGCAATGGATTGAGAATCTGACATTATAAGGAAAAGAAAAAAACAGGGCCCAGCTCCGCTAAAGCGAGCCAGGCTCTTACAAAAATCACAGGAACAACACTAGGATCCACAAAGCCTGAGTTAGGTGCCTAGCTCCTCTGTAACGAATGGGGAGAGATGGGCATCTTAGAATGTGATCCCTAAAGCCAGCACACTAGGTGGGGAGCCCCCTAACTCTAGCCAATGACACTGATGGAATTCATTTTAATTAGCCTAATATTTTTCCTGGGTAGCTTTTGGCCAGCTAGTGAGGTGGTTGAGTCTATAAAGTGTTAATCAATACAATTATTTGACAAATATTAGTGAAATTAATCAAACACTAGAGTTGCCATGATTTGACCATACTTATCTTAAGGAATGAGGGAGGAGAATGTTAGCTAAGACAGTAAAACTAGGGACAAGGAGATGTGTTCAGAATGGAGGAGCATAACAGCCAGGAGCAACAGATTCTCAAAGGAAAGAGAGAGAGAGAGAGAGAGAGTGTGTGTGATGGATCCCTTAAAATTAAACCTGCCTCTTCTAAATAAACCCCAACATTTGTACCACATGGCTAGGAACAGTCTATGCATATAATCACATTATTGGAGTTTGGTTATGGAAATGTAGCCCCTCTCCTGTCCACTGGCTCAGTGTGAGGTTGTTCAAGATAGAGTACGTCTACCTTGTGGCTTTTTACACAACTTTGGGCTTGGGGTTCCTCTGTGTTGTATGTCAATGTGTATTCACCTCAGACCAGACCCACTCAGACAAACCACTAGGAACAAAGTTTTAGGTTTAGTAAAGAAACAGAACAGGAGAGCAGCATCTTCTCTGCTTGCCTGCCTCCTGCTCCCAGCTTCAGTCAGTGCTGAAACTTCCAGCTGGGAGGGCAGAGGGGACTTTGTATAATAGAACCCCCTTACAACCATGTTCTAACCTCCATAATAACTAAACCTCAAAACAAACAAGCCCATGTTCTCCTTTTGTGTCATTTAAACTCCTCTCAGGATGCTCTTTAAGCCCTTTTTGGTCCTACCTGTAAAGAAACAGAACTGGATTACAGTCCAGCAGCTTCCTCTCTGCTTGCCTGCCTCCTGCTCCCAGCTTCAGCCAGTGCTGAAGTTTCCTGCTCCAATGGCAGAGGCTACATCCTAGGGAAACCAGGAAGTTCTCCCAGCATTCCACAGTTTGTAGTTCCCACATCTGCTGTTAAAGCATACTGGACCTTGGGCTACAGAAATAAGGATTTTTACATTGCCATCATAGATATGTACAGCCCCTTTGCAAACAGGCAAAAGTAACCTCAGTTTCTATAAGTTTATTTGGTTAAGTTAAAGCAAAAAAAATGCAAATACAGTGTAAATTAAGGTAAAGACCTAGAAACTCCTATTGATTTATTAATCTGAGGCAGGGAAACATGAAACCAAACTTACAGGTACTGTAAATTAAAGCCTTAAACATGTTACAAGATATCATTGGAGTGGTATAATAAGCTAATTCATGATTTTAGGGCCCCAAAAATACCATTAGATCAATTATAGATAAGTACAGCAGCTCCTGCCCTCCATTCACCAAGAAAAGAAGAAGAATGCTATTAAGTTTGTCCCATTGCTACACATTTTAGAGTTCTCTGATACACACTCGGTTTAAGAACTTTGAGAAACTAGCAGTAGCCACACATAGTACTTCTGTTTCTGTCCAGCAGAGGGTAGTGGTTCATAGGCAAACATCACTGCCGCCACCACCACACAGAGATGACAAACCATTGCTAATATATTTGTGTAACTCAGGAGTCGGCAACAGTCGGCACACGGCCCATCAGGGTAATGTGGCGGGCTGCAAGACATTTTGTTTATGTTGACCATCCACAGGCACAGCCCCCGCGCAGCTCCCAGTGGCCATGGTTCGCCGTTCCCGGCCCATGGGAGCTGCAAGAAGCAGCGGGCCACAGGGACGTGCTGGATGCTGCTTCCCATAGCTCCCATGGGCCGGGAGCAGCGAACTGCGGCCCCTGGGAGCTGCGGGGGGGGGGGCGGGGGGAGAGCATGCCTGTGGACAGTCAATGTAAACAAAATGTCTCACAGCCTGCCAGCGGATTACGCTGATGGGCCCCGTGCTGAAGGTTGATGACCCCTGGTGTAACTCCCCTGGGACCCTTTGATAAGAGAGCAGTGGCTCTGGAACAATTTGTATAGTGGAGGCGCTGAAAGCCATTGAACAAAACTCTAAACCCTGTATATGATGGAAATCACTTCAAGCCAGCGGGTGCCGCCACACCCATGTAAAAGAGTGCCTCAAGACTGGTTGGAAATGCTTTCTCCCCCCTTTCTTCACTGCTAGATGTGCTTCCTACATAGGGCTTCCACTCACTATTTTTATCTGATGAATATTTATCTCAGCACTATTTTCATACCCCGCCCTCTCTCATTCACATCTCTTAACAGCTCAAGTAGTGTGCACAGTGCCCTCTTCAGAATGAAGTGACTCCATAACTGTCCCTCCATAACTGTCCCTATAGCTGCAGAAGCGTCAGTCAGGTACGACCAGGGCCTTCTGTTGACAGACATAATTGCCTTTTAAAAACTACGCATGATTATGTTCCAACATCTAAGATGGATAGGGGTAAGTAGAGGTTTTTCTCCCTAGCAGGTGGGAGAAAAAACTTCTACTTAACCAGTCACCTAGCTTGTTGAGATCTTTTGAAGTTCCTCACAGTCCTCTCTTGTCTTGACTAACATCAACACCTTACTCCAATTGGCAACTTTTGCTACCTCATTATTCACCCCCCTTTCTTTATCATTAATAATTATATTAAACACCACTAGACCTAGTACAGAACCTGGAGGAGCTCTCCTTTAACCTTTTGCCAGGATGAAAATTGGCCATCTGCTAAAATCAATGAACTCTAAAGCAATTTCATACAAGGCTGCAGAAAACATAAGAGTGTAGAGGACCAAATCAACTACTGAAGCTGATAGATGAGCCCAAAGAAAAAGCCCAGGGAGTTTAACACCCTGAGCTTTCAGAAAGTTTGGCTCTGGAGCAAAGCTCAATTTGAATTAATGGCAGATCAAGAAAAAAAAAAATCTCAAATAGGCACAGAAACTTTGATATACTATTCATATGTTCTACGTGTTCAGCCAAATTCTTCTTACATCTATATAGGCCCAATAGCAGAATTTTGCCCATTATTTACTAGGTTCTCATGATTTCTTTATTTTGCAAATCCATGTGTGAAGCTCTAAATTGTTTTAATCTATGCATTCTCAAATGTGAAAGGTAGTGAAATAAGTGATGTAGCATCAGAATGAAGTTAAGATTTAGTATTTGCAGTATTTATCATATTTTATCTTTGCTCCCAGTTTAGTTCCAGCTAAACACTCTTTAAATTTGGCATCCATTTCCTGGCTCTGAGCTTCAGTGAAGAGATTCTTCCAATCACCAACATCACCTGCAAAAGAACAATGAAAAACTATAACATCACAGGTCAGGTACATACCATTGAAATGCTGACACAAACAGCTGGAATGACTGAACTTATTGCCAAATTTCAAACCCACAAAAGGCTTGGATCTTGTATGAATGTGGATGGGGTAATTCCAGTTAAAGGTTAAAGAAAAAGCCTTGCAGTAAATTTTATAGGTATATGTGTAAACACCCTTGAAAAGAGAGATAATATTTTGACAGAACAGCAAGTGCCTGGTTGATCAGCTGCTTATGGATGTTCATTTTCTAAAGGTGAAAATTCATCATCAGCTATTAAATACATCAGAGGCCACAAGAGGCATATGCTTTTAAATGTTAATTAGCTCTCATGACCAATTTGGATAGCTGTTCTAAGCCTTGAAATGACTATTATCACTCTGTATAAATGTACCTTTTCTGAAAAGGATGGGACCAAATTTGCCATGTGTTTCTTGGGATTTATTGCTCATTGATTCGAATGTGGCATTCTCTACAATAGACTGAATCTTCTCCTCAGGCAGAGAGAACCCCAAAAATTCAGCTATTTGTTTCACTCCTCCAGGTAAGTTCTGAAAAACAAGAATTTGCTGGAGTTATGTATGAGTCAAAGAAAATATGCCTGACATTTCCCTCTTCTCTTTTGTCAAATGAATATAGAAGATTTTATTCTCATCCATACACAGAGCAGAACATTAGAGGAGCATAATAAGTTCAGCAGCAAGAGGTTGCAGGAACGGGTGGTTACTTTAGATACCAAAATGTTATCTGCCTCCCTTTGCCAAATGGAAATGTGTTAAGAGAATACTCTGTCTTTTGCATTTCTCTTTGTATTTATTTCTACTGATTACATTTATCAAGCAGCATCAATTAGTATTGTTCTGTACAAACATGGGTATTACCTGTCCCCAAAAATTTAAGGCCCTCTGTGACGGTACCTCCCATAAGGCTTTGTGGGAATATGACATAACTGGAATATGTTTTGTGCTGCCTGTGCCAGGTACATATCTCTGTAAAGGTTATGGTCTACTATAACTATTCATCCCTTGTGTACACATATATCATTTTGTACTTGAGGTTAAGAATATGGATTGTATACTTGCTTAATCTCTAGGTAAGGTTTGTGAGGCATTTGGTCAGCCTCTTTAGGAAGGAATTCACTAGGTTAAGTACCCGATCGGGGAACAATGCATCTTGGAATGCTCCAATCCACATAAGTCTTCCTGGAGACATGCAAGATACCATGTGGGTAATGGCTGCTACCTGCAAGTCCTGTGTCATGCATGGGCATGTGACCTGCCCATGTGATTCCGAATCTCCCTTCTGTGACTGGATTCTACAGAGGGTGAGGAGGGGGTCTCCACCCACAAGAGACAGTCTATTTAAACCCGTGGGAGACCCCTCCATTTTGTCTTCAGCTGGCTAAAGGAGAAGCCTCTCCACCCCCCCAGGACACTTGAAGGAAACTGAAAACTACAGGGGGTGTGAGTAACTGCTGGACCCAGGCTAAAAGAAGATTAGCCTGTAAAAGGGAACATTTTGGAACTGGTGAGGATCTTATCTATATTTAGTGTAATTAGACATAGATTTGCGCATTTTATTTTATTTTGCTGGGTAACTTACTTTGTTCTGTCTGTTACTACTTGAAATCACTTAAATCCTACTATCTGTATTTAATAAAATCACTTTCTACTTATTAATTAACTCAGAGTATGTATTAATACCTGGGGGAGCAAACAGCTGTGCATATCTCTCTCTCTCTCAGTGTTATAGAGGGCGAACAATTTATGAGTTTACCCTGTATAAGCTTTATACAGGGTAAAACGGATTTATTTGGGTTTAGACCCCATTGGGAATTGGGCATCTGAGTGCTAAGGGCAAGCACACTTCTGTGAGCTGTTCTCAGGTAAACCTGCAACTTTGGGACAGGTGATTCAGACCCCGAGTCTGTGCTGGAGCAGACGGGTGTGTCTGGCTTCAGCAAGACAGGGAGCTGAAGTCCACTGAGCTGGCAAGGGAGAATAGAAACAGAAGTAGCCTTTGCACATCAGTCTGGCAGCTCCCAAGGGGGTTTCTGTGATCCAACCTGTCACACCCTCATCCTCCAAACTTGCACATGCTTAACTTTCAGCATGTGAATAGTCACATTGAAGCAAATGGAACTACTCACACGCACATGTCTAAGGAGGATCAGGGCTTTCTTGCTGGAGAATGAAGGTGGGCTGCAGATAGAAGAGCTAGTAGCCAGTGGGAGAAAAGGACTGCTATTTCATATGCCTGCCTTCTCCTAGTCTTTGAAATGCACAATAAGGTTTTGCCTGGCACAAAGTGAAAACTGGACTGGACAAGATACTTGCGAATGTACTGAAGGGAACAATTCTGTATACAAACAGGTTTCCCCCCGCCCCCTCCATATCTAATTTCTACAAAAATTCACCTCTTTCATTTCTTCATATGTGATGATCATAATATTCTCTTCATCCATGTGTTTGTTCCAGGAAAGAGCATGGTCAAAATATGAACTCCAGGTGACTGAAATGAAATACAGGAGATATGTTCTTTTTAAACCTACTTTAAAGTATATTTAAATTACCCCTGAGATGAAATGTACAGGCTAACTTCAATATAGAGTCCTGGAGATCTTAGATTTTTTAATCCTTCAGCTGCCTCTTCGTACTTCATTTATGAAATGGATTGTTAGAAGTCATTCACTCCAGACTTGACTTTTCACTTTCTCCTTGCAAATATTTTTCAGAATAAATCCATACATCAAGATTCTACATGGCAAATATACAACAAATTAAATTACTAAAACAAGAGTAATGTATATTCAGAGAGTACCCGTATTGTCTAACCATGGCAGGGGCGTGCCTGCAGGCGGAGGCAGCGCACAGAGCTGCCTGGCCACTCCTCTGCCTAGGAGCTGAGCAAGGGGGATGTTGCCATTTCCTGGGAGTCCCCCAGGTAAACGCCCTCAGAGCCCGCCTCACCCAGTCCCGTGCCCCAACCACCCGCCCCCTCCACACCCAAATTCTTCTGCTGGGGATGGCGGGGGCAGTGGCCTGAGACTGTCCCAGTAGCAGCCGGTGCAACAGGCACAGGGGCTGCCTAAGCTGCCAGGCGCACCAGCCGCTGCAAAAGTCAAGAAAAGTCACAAAATCCGTGACTTCTATGACCTCTGTGAGGAACTCGCAGCCTTAATTATTGTTAGTGGTGATGCTACAGAAGGAAAGAGCCCAGCCTGATTCAATTTGCGGGGCTGGCAGTTACATAAAACATCGTTTATTTGTAAACCTAACTTCTTTTATCTGGAAGCAATTGAGACGCACACACAGAATCCACAATGCCATTTTTTCATTCTCTTGCCGCCTCCTTCCCCAGGAGAGCATCACTTGAAATGCAGGGTTGCTCTCACTGTTATTTTCATTGGGTCTGTTTGAGCCTGATTGCTATGAAGCTCCCTGACCTGACAGGAAATTTGCCACTCATGACTGTCCCTACAGGGTGAACGCTCTTTGAAATTGGAACTATTTGGCAACAGATGATAAGAACTCAATTTTTTTTGTATTCTCAGTTTAGAAAAGGGGTTTTATCTATTTTGATTGTAGCTCCAACCTCTGCACAACTATAAATAGATAAAGGGTATAAGTTCTGGGGTGCACCTAAGAGAGTTAGAAGCCTAAGTCCCATTTCCAAAAGTCACAATGTTTAGGATCAGTTATTTAAATGTATTTAGGCATCTAAATATGTCTAGTGCAATTTTCAAGAGCATTTAAATTCAGTAGGAGTTAGGCACCTAGGCACTTCTTGAAAAAAAAAATCACACTAGGCATCTATTTGCATCTTTAGGTGCTTTTAAAAACTTTAAAATCTGGCCCTTAGAAGCGTACGTCTGATTGAAAGACAATGGGAGTTAGGAGCCTTAGTCACTTAGGTACTTTTGAAAATTTACTCCAAACCTTTATTTTGAGTGTCTCTAGGGCTATGTTTACACTGTCTGATTCCCCTGGTCATGTACACTTGTGCCACCTCTCATCGTGCTAGTGTGAGCCTAACTAGCAGTGTAGCCATGTTAGCACGAGGCGTGGCAGCGGAGCCATGGCTGAGCTGCACTAAGTACAAACCCATGGTGAGTATGAACTCTTCACAGCTTAGCTGTGCCCCTGCTGCTGTTACCCATGCTACCACAGCTATACTGCTATTTAGACTCACACTAGCTTGATGAGAGCTAGCATGAATATATACGTGTACATGAGATGGGGAATCACACCCCTAGCTCACAGTGTAGACATGGCCTAACACAGATACACCTTCTCAGAGGTGCAGATGAAACAATGAGAAAAATGGAGCTGAGAACAAAGGAGGAGAGACTCATGAATCTAGTTGTTAAGATGTGAAATCACAAGGAGGAGGTGCCTTCTGGAGGGAGAGTAAAGCTGGGATGAAGTAGAATCCCTGTAAAATGTATCAGCCTGATTATTTGAATGGCTCCACACCAATGTTCCCACTCCTGAGGACTCTGCCAGGGTTGGCCAAGGGAGAAGCACCTTCAACTCCTTAGCACCAGGTCCCCCACCCAGATCATTAGTTTGAATCCATTTGGGATTAATTTTAACATGATGATCACAGATTCCCTTTTTTGACTACAGACCAAAGAAGAGTTGAGAACATTGTACTAGAGTGTTTATACATGCCAAGATCTAATAACTGTACCTTCTCCACTCATGAACTTCTGAAAGAACTCATCCCAGGAGCCGACATTTGGAAGCCCAGGATTTTTGTTGTAGAAGTGGTAATAGGAGACAGCTGCATCTTTTGGATTTCGAAATACCACCAGTACCTTTTAAAACAACAAAGTCAAATGAGTCCTGGGTATTTAAGGTAACCTTTGAGCTCAAGGGTCCTGCATTAAAAAAAACCTATCAGCTCTTACAGGAACTGCAATTTGGAAAACGAAGCCTCAATCCTGCAATGTAGGGAACAGGAGAACAACTTACTGACTTCAGGGGAGCTCCAAGGAGCAATAAGGGCTATCCCATACAGATCACCTTGCAGGACTGGGATCTAAGATTTGACCTCTGTGTGAATTACATTGATCAGTAAAATCAATAAATTTACAATTTTATATTTCAATTACATTGATCAGTAAATCCACATCAATTGCAGTGATCAGTAAAAATTAAATTCTATTTTATCTATTTTGATTGTAGCTCCAACCTCTGGAGGTTGGAATTTTTGGCCAGGCTGGAATTTTTGATTAATATATATATATACACACGAGAGAGAGAAATAATTAAATCAATCAATAGCCTAGTGGTTAAACACTTATCTGAGATGTGGGAGACCCGTGTTCAAGTCTCTACTTTGACTCAGGTTCAGATGCCTGCTCTTTTTCCTCTTAGGTTTTTCACAAAAAATAAGGTCTTGGTTGTGGAACAAAACCAAATTCCAAAACCTTGGAAATTTTTGCAAAAACAGAATTCTTGTTTTCCAGGCAGCCCTAAACCTAAATAACTTCCCAGAGAAAACTAGGAGTTGCTTGGAAAGTGGATAGTGTCCTCCATTATTAAAATGCTCACTTACCTTCACCTTATTCTCAAAGACAGCCTTGGGAATATCATCATAATGGAGATGCGTGGAAAAGAGACGTGGAGAAGGTGCATTTTTTATTTTCTAAAGCAAAAGAAAAAAGTGACAAAAGTGAACCATAATATTCCTATCTTAAAGATGCTGACAATTTATAGTATCTGTACATTTACTAAAAATGTAATACAGTAACTCCTCACTTAACGTTGTAGTTATGTTCCTGAAAAATGCAACTTTAAGTGAAACGATGTTAAACGAATCTAATTTTCCCCATAAGCTTTAATGTAAATGCCGGGGATTAGGTTCCAAGGAAGTTTTTTGGGGGCAGACAAAAGGCATTATATACACTGTACAGTACTGTACTGTGGTTGGGAAGTGCCCCTGGCTTACCTCATACAGGCACAGCCTGCTGCAGGCAAGGACGCTAGGAAGCACCTTCGCAGCGGCAGCTTCACCGGAGAAGAACAGGCGCCGACTTTGCCAGGGGATGCTCCAGGCCCACCTCTTCCAACCCCCGCTCCACTCCAGGCCCACCTCCACTCCGAAGCAGCCACATCCCCGCTCCTTTGCCCGCCGCACCCCGCCAAAAGAGCAGAGAGTGCTGGGACTGTTCCCACGTCACTCAGGGGAAGAAAGCGTTAATGCCCCCAGGCCCTAACCCACTTTCATACTCACACCTGCACTACCCAGACTGGCCAAGTGTGGGTGTAACGTCAGAAGAAGAGAAGGGGAAAGGTGGACGGGAGCCAAGTCTCGGCTGCGAGCACTGTCCTTGGGTGGAGGCCGAAGATAAAACGCTGGACTGAACTTGCTAGCTGCAGTGTTGAGTTAACCAGTTTTGCTCTTTTCTCCCCCCCCCCCCCTTTCGGCCTCTTATAACCAAGAAAAAACCTTCCACTCTCCACTTACACACCTTTGGCCCTCCCCAAAATGTTTTGGGATGCTTGCAACAGCGTTAGCAATATACAGTGCTAATCTACCTTCCGGGGGAGGGGGGAGGACGGGGGGGGACGGACACTCCCTAAGGGGAGGGGGCCATTAGGGTGTAACAATGTGCTAAACTGGAAAAATCAAACCTCTTACTTCATTTTTAATCTAGCCTCAGTTTACCAGCAAATGATTTCATTAACCATTTCTTTAAAGAAGGAACTTTTTTAAAAAAAGTTTTGCACTCAAAATTTACTCACAAGAACAACCGACTCTGAAATTCCAGTACAGCAGTAACAACATTTTCAGGGGTAAATGGTAGGGTTAAATGAATTTTTTCCTTTTTGTTTACAAAAGTTAATTTACTTTCAAATCACACTTGTTCATTTGTGTTTCAATACTTTAGAATATAATTTCAGACAGAAAAGGTAATTAAAATTGGAATAAAATCAAATTTTCTGATGCAGAAGTTTATAAACTATCTGAAAATTGTTTTAGGCTTATATGAGCTATAGTAAAATAAAGACATTCAAAATATTGTATGCTAAAAGTAAATTTCATGAGTTAGTCCATGCTGACCTGAAATTTTTCTGAAGCTTCAAATTCAAGCACATGGATACGTTCTAATTGTGATAATTCCTTATTATTTGGTAGTGAATTTATCAAGTCATTTAAAATGTGTCGAGTCCAATTAGTTCCTGAAACATAAAATAAGTGTGTTGAGGAACCAAACAGGGATTTTCAGACCACAGGCAGTTAAATATCCATCGACCTTTCAAAATAGTCATTATTCTTGTGCTTCATATAACCTATAACAGTAGCACGCACATAAGTTTCAGACATAGGTGTAATCTTAAATTGTGTCTCTGTAATGAAACATTGCAGGTGAAAATGGATTTCCTGTGCTTTGTGCAGTTACAAGTTCTAGATCAGTGGTCTCCAACCTTTTTACGCCCAAGATCACTTTTTGAATCCAAGGGCAACTCAGGATCTACCCCACCCCTTCCCTGAGGCCCTGCCCCTTCCCCAAAGCCCTGCCCCACTCCATCCCCCCCCTCTCTCCGTCGCTCACTCTCCACCACCCTCACTCATTTTCACCGGGCTGGGGTATGGGGCTGGGGTTCGGGGGGGGGGGGGCGCGCTAGGGACAAGGTTTCACAGTGGGAGGGGGGGCTCTGGGCTGAGCCTGGGGCAGGGGGTGGGGNGGGGAGCGGTTCCCCTGTGCGCGCCCCCCCATTACTGTGGGCGGCCCTCCCCCCGCCCCCCCGCCAGGAGCGTCAGCGCATTTCGGGGANAGGGCCGGTGCAAGGAAGTTTCGCGCCCTAGGCGAAACTTCCACCTTGCGCCCCCCCCACCTAGCTAACCCCGCCCACCCGCCCCTCCCACCAGAGGAGCCCCCCCGCTCTGCAACTACCCCTGCCCGGGGAGCCCCCCCGCTCTGCAGCTAACCCCGCCCGCCACCCGGGGAGCCCCCCCCCCCGAGGCAGCTAACCCCGCCCGGGGAGCCCCCCCTGTGGCAGCTAACCCCGCCCACCACCCCACCACCCAGGGAGCCCCCTTCACAGCAGCTAACCCCGCCCACCANCCTCCCCCGAAATGCGCTGACGACCGGGGCGCCAGCACCCCCCAAATCTTAGTGCCCTAGGCGACCACCTAGGTCGCCTAATAGGTTGCGCCGGCCCTGGGGGTGAGGGGTGCAAGCTCTAGGAGGGAGTTTGGGTGCAGGAGGGGGCTCCAGACTGGGGCAGAGTGTTGGGGTGCAGGAGGGGGTCAGGGTGCTGGTTCTGGGAGGGGGGTCAGGGCTGGGGCAGGGGGTTGGGGTGCAGGAGGTGGTATGGAGTGCAGAAGGGGGCATGGGGTGCTGGCTCCAGGAGGGGGCTCAGGGATGGGGGTTGTGGTGTGGCCTCCCACTGGGCAGCACTTACCTCCAGCGGCTCCCAGTTGGCGGCGGGCACAGCGAGGCTAAGGCAGGCTCCTTGCCCCCACACTGCGCCTGGAAGGAGCCAACATGTCCCTGCAGCCCCTGGGGTGGGGAGGGCTGGGGAGCATGGCTCCATGCGCTGCCCCTCTCTGCAAGCACCATCCCCGCAGCTCTCCTGGCCAATGGGAGCTGTGGGGGCAGTGCTTGCATGCAGGAGCAGCGGGCACAGAGGGAGACCCCTGCCCCCATCCCGCGGGGCTGTAGTGGCCACTTCCTAGAGCGGTGTGGGGCAGGAGTAGCCTTAGCGGCAGCCACACTGCACTGCCGCCAGAGATTGCGATTGACTGGGTGATCCTCAAGGATTGACCAGTCAATGGCAATTGACCAGTTGGTGAGCACTGTTCTAGATATTCCCAGAGAAACCATACTTTAGCTACGTGCATGTAATGACCAGCCCTGGTAAGCATTTTGGCCCAGATCTTCTCCTCCTTTTGTACAGCAGGCCCAGATCCTCAGAGGAATTTAGGCACCTAACACCTAGTCATTTGACCAGAGAGAATATGACTCTTTAGCCTGGTGGTCAGAGCACACACCTGGAAGTTGGGAGACCCGGAGTACAGTGCCCTTGCTCTAATGGCTAATTATTTATGAACAGCTTCAACAGAGGAGACTGAAGGAGCCCCACCCCCCACCCCCCATCAGAATCTCCTGTAGCTTGGCAGTTAGTGCACCTCTCCTGAAGTGGGGGGGGGGGGAGGGACCCCTGTTCAAGTCTTCTCTTCCCATCAAGCGCAGGAGGAAATTGAAGTTGGGTATCCCACATAAGTGCTGGGCTAAAAGTTATAAGATGGGTGGTGGCAACAGCATTACCACATCCGCTGTCCAGATTTTGACTAGGGTCTGATACAGTAAGCAGACTCCATGCACACCTACCAGACAGGGTCCATGGGTGAGCTAGGTAGAGGGAACACCTGTCTTCCTCCAGTTGTGGATTGCTCTGGGGCTCAAGTAGGAGATAGGCATCCAGATGCCAAGAGTGAGGCAGAAATGTAGGTGCCTAGGGAACTTTTACAGTGGAAATTTAGACAGAGTAAGTTAGGCACCTACAGGATTAGGTGGAAGCAGGTTTTGTGGATTGGCGTGGAACTTAAAACTGGTGTTTAGGTACTTAAGCACTTTTGTGGATCTGGGCCTTAGACCTGCTACTACACAGAATTCTCCTTAGCAAAGGACAGGACAGGAGACTAAAAAGCAGAGAGGAAGGGCGGGCAAGTGATTGAGGTGTTGCTTCAAGGTCCCTCAAAATGACACCTGTTCTTTCTCCATTGCTCCACTCAGCTGCTTTCTTTTGGTTTAGTAGTGAGGAGTAGAGCAGGAGCTATGCTCAGGAGCTATCTGAGGCAACAAAGAGCATTGGTAAGAGAGTAAGGTCTTTGGAGGAAGATCATGCGACCTCTGCAAGGCTGAGGAGTCGGGAGGTGGATTCCACTCCATATCCTGACAGGGTGAGCAGGGAAGAGCTCAGGAGGAGGAGATGTGGTGTGAGTGTGGTAGTGGTAGTACTGAAAGGGATAACTGGGGAGAAAAAGTGATGGGGTTGAGGGCAAAGAGTTTGAGATGGAGGAAGACAGATGGAGAGAAAGAGCATAGGACAAACAGGAGGAAACTAAAGAAGTTGGGAATGTTTAGAGATGTCCTCAATGTTTTGGTGGATCAAAGAATCACTATTTCTTCCACCATTAACTAGTTTAATAACTTAATAGATCTCTCCCATCACTAATTTCTATTGAAATAATTGCAGTGTCTGGAAGAGGACTCTGGTTTTGGTTCTGCCCATCACTCTAAACATAAGCTATTTTTGAGTAATTCAAGTGCAAAGAAAATACCTGAAAACTTTACAAGAGTAAATGGCTCAAAGAGTCAACTGTTAACAAATCTTCTGAAAAACATATCAACCTTGGGCTGAGAACAAATGAGATGGGGCACTGAATGTATCCCCTTAAAAGAGGTGCTACTGCACCCTTAACCCAGTGATGCGTGTAGGAGTAGATTTTGCTAAAGCAGGTTGGGAGTTGGAGCATGAAGGTTAAATCCTATCAGGGGCTTCAGTGTCAGGAGCTGAGCTGAGGCAGTCAGGTGTAACTGAGTCTAGTTAGGCCCAGACTCTCAAAAAGGGTTATCTTCACAAGAGAAGGAGGCAAGGTTTTGCTGGCTAAAACCAGGACACTGAGCTCTGGAGGTATACGAGATGCTTTCCCTGTTTGTTCACAGTTTACTGTTAAACCACATTAAGGGAACTTAGCCAGGGATTTTCCTGATGTATGTTATTTTGACTGAACAAGAACCCTGTAAATAAACTGGAAGTCTCAGAGTTGCTTTTGTTTTTAATTTATTGAGCCTGGGTCTCCTGTGACCTGTCTTCCTTACGCAGCTGCTCAGCCCATGGCTGTGCCAGGAAAAAATTAAGCTTAACAGTTAAATTATAACTCTCATTACAAAAGAAACTAAGTGCTTTCTCAAATATGCCTACAATGCTGCTTAGGCAACAGTATAATGTATTTATTATTTAGGTACTCTGGTCAGGGCCGGCACAACCCATTAGGCGACCTAGGCGGTTGCCTAGGGCACTACTATTTGAGGGGCACCGGCGCCCTGGTCGTCAGCGGAATTTTGGGGGTGGGACCTTCCGTCGCTGCTGTCGGGGGCGGGACCTTCCGCCGCCTAGGGCGCCGAAAAAGCTGGCGGCGCTCCTGACTCTGGTTAAATTTCCTATATAACTAATGGTGATTTCCCATTAGCCAATCAGATTCCCTTTGTTTGCTTAGAACAAACTTCTTCTCCTGCATCTAGAAAACTCCTTTCTTCCTTCAGATCCATCTTCAAAGCACATGTCCTACAAGGCCTTTACAAACACGACTCTTGCAAGCCCCATCACCGCCTCAAGTTCTTGCCATCTCTTACAGTGGGATTTTCAAAATTTCTCGGCACTGGCCTAACTTTACACCCATGGACTTCAATGGGAGCAGAGTTAGGCTAACACTGATCACTTTTGAAAATACCACCCTAAATATCCTGTGTGTGAACTCTCTAGTCTGTGCCTGTTCTAGACTGGTCGCAGGGCTAATGTTTCTTGATAACTTTGTTCAGCTCTAAGCACATGGTTGGTGTTTTATTAACAATAAAGCTTTGGGGCAGTTCAGATTCTGGTCTGGCTCTGAATTCTGTGGGTTGATCCCATCTCTTTACAATATATACGAAGGTATAATTGTGCATAAGCACAGAGACTGACATGCTAAATTTCCTGACAACTGTATTTTTAAGCTTTGTATAATGTTGGATGACTCTTTCCATTTAACTTAATACAGCCAACAACATCTATGTCTCGGTGCTAAATCACTGCTGGATTCAACCCATGTATCTGAAATTATGGAAGAGGAAAGCACACGGCTTACTGATACACTGCTTCCCTGTGACAAATGAGGATTTACTGCAAGTAGCATTTAAACTTCCGTGCTTTTCTGCATTCTTCACAATGATCACACACATATTTGACACCTATCATGTTTACTTTTCATTTTGCACACACAAAAATCTACACTTACCACATTTAGGATAAGCCGCTAGGAACACATCGTCTTGTCTAAATTCTATGGTGTCCAGCGCTTGGAAGGTCTCAGCACTGCACAATCCAATAGGGTACAGCACCCCCTTGTAGGAGAACAGCAGCTCTTCAGATTTCTTTCCTTTAACATCATCGAAATATTTCTCTATTTCCTTAATATGGCTCTTAGCCATGGCTGGAGCTTGCTGTACCTCTTGCCAGATTCTCTCCTTAAACAGCGTGTCTCTAGCGTTCTTTAGGGTATGGAGGCAGAGGGGGAACTTTTAAACAAACTTCTAGGCATATGCACTTTCTGACCCTGCTCCTCTTGCCCAACAGTGAGGGAAATTGCAGCTAAAAAAAAAAACCCAAAAAACACAGTTCTGCATTACACAGTCCCTGGTGTGAACTCTTGACTATAAACTGCAACTGGTTTCAACCAGTGTTGTACATTACACTGAACTTTAGATTCCCCTGGGAGTGAGTAGTGCTGGGAGAAGTAAGTCTATAGACATTACTAGTGGGGAAGAGGGGAGATAAATTATGCTGATTCAACCCCTCGGTCCCCACACAGAATGATAAGAATACTTTCACCTGATCCCCAAGCTGCTAGTTTTCCACCTTGTGTAAAATTATCTACATGGGCCAGCCTGGGATTTGCTGCTGTAGAATCCTTGCAGTTCGTTGCGTGAAAACTGGGAGTAGCAAAACTGGATGAGTCACAACAATGAAAGGAGAGAGAAAGGAGTAGAGGTGGGGCAGGATAACTGCTTCTCATGCTTATAGGATTACAATGGTTTTACTAGGGAGAGACTGGGGGCTCTTCGGAGTAAAGAATGTCCTAACTTTCTCCTATAACAGGGGTCGGCAACCTCTGGCACGCGGCTCGCCAGGGTAAGCACCCTGGCGGGCCGGGCCAGTTTATTTACCTGCCGCGTCGGCAGGTTCGGCCGATCGCGGCTCTCACTGGCCGCGGTTCGCCGCTCCGGGCCAATGGGGGCAGCGGGAAGCGGCGCGGGCGAGGGATGTGCTGGCCGCGGCTTCCCGTCGCCCCCGTTGGCCTGGAGCGGCGAACCGCGGCCAGTGGGAGCCGCGATCGGCCGAACCTGCCGACGCGGCAGGTAAATAAACTGGCCCGGCCCGCCAGGGTGCTTACCCTGGCGAGCCGCGTGCCAGAGGTTGCCGACCCCTGTCCTATAAGCCTAATAATACACAGCTAAACCCTAACTTGGCCAACACCAACCAGACAACCTTCATTGTTCGGGCTAGCTACCACAATATCTAATATTAACCTTCCACATAAGAACCTGCCACTGTCCACAAGGGACTCAACATAACCCAGTTAGACCCATTCACCAACATTCTTTAGAGACTCCGTAACTTAGATATAGGCCAGAAATCAAGTTAATTATGTCCAGTCTCAGCATGACCCCAAGGTCATGTAAAAAGTCTTGAAAGACAGGTTTGGGATCCCTTGTGCAGGGTATGTGCAGAAGGGTGGATATCAAGGCCCAGCAAAACACACGTTTTATAATTCATATACACAGTAAGGAAGACTTTCATATTTTTGCAAAGTAATGTAATAGTTTTTCCCCATTAGTAAGGGAAGGATAAGTAAGGATAACAAAGGTAAAGTTAAATTTGGGGTTGGTATTTTGACTCAGAATTCCCACACTTTCTGGAATTCAGGGTTGTTATGAGCTGCAACATACTCTAGATTCCTGGCTTTCAAACTACTATTTTTAAATAGCTAAAGTGTTGTCAATCAGTGGTCTAGTTACAGTCTTAACATTGACAAAGTTTTGCATTCCTCCTCTCCCCAGCTCTCTGCAACACCAATCGTTTTTTCCCAGAAATACTGAAATTCTCTACATGGCTGTTAGAACAAAGGTCTGAGACTGGGTGAGGATTACCAGCTGGTTTGTTTTCCAAAATGCTGTTATCAGTGCTCAAAGGTCATACCTGTTAAAACAGAACCAACACTTTTAAAGGAAAATCTTCCCAGTGTCACTCTGTTTCTGGAGTGGGTTAGCAATCTCCATTTTCCATTGTGGGCTCTTGTCCCCCACCTCACCTTCATTTCTAAAAATGGAGAAAATGCAGGGATATATGTGTATTAACATTTCTGTCTTTAAGACTTCGTACAATTGTTTAGAATTGTACTAACTGCATAATAAGCATGTCATTTCCCCCAAAATGGCTGACAGAACCAAAACCACCATGAGTCCAAAACAAATACTTAGTGGCCCCAGAGAGGGTGGGAAGGTTAAGAGAGACATCCAAAACCATATGTGTGACAGTGTACCCCATAAAGGGGCTCATAAATGTATGTATAATATAACTGGAATAGGGTTTTGCTACATAGGCCATGTAACACATCTATGTAAAGGTTGTGATCTACTGGTTATGTTCACCCTAGTTGTATGCAGGCACCATTTGTGTGTTCAAAGTTATGAACATTGGCTGTATGATTGCTTGATTTCTAAGGGGCCTCAGTTAGAACATTTGGTGACTTCTTGGGAAAGGAATGTGCAAATTAGGTGTTCAGTCAGGGGGCACTTAACAGACAAAAGAGCTTGGAAGACTCCAATCCACATTAGAAGTCTACCTGAGGACGTTCAAGGCAGCATGTGGGTAATGGCTGCTACCTGCAGTCCTGAGTCATGCATGGGCATGTGACCTGCCCATGTGATTCCGAATCTCCATTCTGTGACTGGATTCTACAGAGGGAGAGGAGGGGGTCTCCACCCACAAGAGACAGTCTATTTAAACCCGTGGGAGACCCCTCCATTTTGTCTTCAGCTGGCTAAAGAAGGAGCCTCTCCACCCCCCCAAGGTACTTGAAGGAAATTGGAACCAAAGACAGTAACTACAGGGGGTGTGAGTGATTGCTGGACCCAGGCTAAAAGAAGATTAGCCTGTAAAAGGGAACATTTTGGAACTGGTGAGGATCTTATCTATATTTAGTGTAATTAGACATAGATTTGCGTATTTTATTTTATTTTGCTGGGTAACTTATTTTGTTCTGTCTGTTACTACTTGAAATCACTTAAATCCTACTATCTGTATTTAATAAAATCACTTTCTACTTATTAATTAACTCAGAGTATGTATTAATACCTGGGGGAGCAAACAGCTGTGCATATCTCTCTATCAGTGTTATAGAGGGCGAACACTTTATGAGTTTACCCTGTATAAAGCTTATACAGGGTAAAACGGATTTATTTGGGTTTAGACCCCATTGGGAATTGGGCATCTGAGTGCTAAGGGCAAGCAGACTTCTGTGAGCTGTTCTCAGGTAAACCCTGCAGCTTTGAAACAGGTGGTTCAGACTTGGTCTGTGTCTGGAGCAGATAGGTGTGTCTGGTTTCAGCAAGACTAAGTGCTGGAACTACCAGTAGCTGGCAGGGGAGAATAGAAACAGAGGTGGCCTTTGCACATCAGCTGGCAGCTCCCAAGTGGGTTTCTGTGAACCAACCCGTCACAATATGGTCAACTCATTGGACAGAAAGGGGAGAGACAAAAGGTGGGGGCATTGAAATCTGTTAAAAATACACGGTGATGAAATAGCATAGCGTTATTACTAGTAGGGAGCAATTCCGTATCAGATATGAATACATCACCCAATAGGTTTTTTTAATTTCTACACAAATTCACCTTTCATTTCTTCATATGTGATGATCATGATATTCCCTTTGTCCATGTGTTTGTTCCAGGCGAGAGCATCATCAAAACAGGAGCTCTAGCAGACTGAAATTAAATACAAGAGACGTTTTAATTTATTTTCTGTTTGTGACCTATATTTAAATTAGCCCTTATATTAAATATACAAGCTAATTTTAATGTGTCCTGGAGAGTTTAGATCTAATCCTTCAATAGTTGCTCTCTTTCATGAATGGGGTTATTTTAGAAATTCATTGCAGACTTGAATTTTTACTTCCTTCCAAATATTTTTCATACCGCAAGATTCTACATGGCAGTTAAAGAAATGAACACAAATTCATTCTTGAATTCATTTTAAAGTAATCAGGAACAAAGCAGTGTGTATATTCATAGAATGTGTGTACAGTCTATCACATAACCTGGCTGATATTGCACTTGTGAAATGGTGAATTATTTTTAAAAGTTTAAAAAAAAATACTTGTTTAAGGCTCTGCAAACACTCACCATGTGAATAATTTACCCCAGTGATTGAGACTACTTGTGTGTGTAAAATTACACAAACAAATGTTTGCAGGTCTAGGCCCTGACACGGTATTAACAATCAACCAGTATACTTTATTTTTCCAAGAATCATTTATTAAAATATGCACAGATTCTTCTCTGTACTGAGATAATGGGGGAAGGAAGGATTTCTTTTCATCTGGTGGATAAGGACTAGTCAACACTAGAAAATTAGTTAAACCCAGCTCTTTTGACAACCTAAGCCCCAGTGTAGACAGAGCTGGCTACCACCTCTCAGAGAAGTGGATTTACTACACGGACAGAAGAACCCTTTCCATTGCTGTAGTGTCTATACTACTGTGCTGCTGTAATGTTTCTAGTGTAGAAATAGCTTAAGTGATTCAAATAAATCTTCGCAGGCACAATGTTGTCAAGTTTCGGGGTGCAATCCAGACCAGTGAGAGGTTGTGTCACTGCCTTCCCTGCAATCCTGAGTGCATTAAAATGCTCCGCTGCTGCAGCTCATTGTCTGGACACTCCCAGCCAGCCTACAGGCATGCACTGAGTGTGTGAGATAAGCAGCCCTGGTTCAGTAACTCTGACTCCAGCAGCCTGCTTGTTATACCATAGCCACACTCTGGTCTCCACCAGCCTTGTTTACTACTAGCCAAGTGACCCAAACACACACCCCAGTCCAAAATTTCCCCCAAACTTTCTACCCCGGAGTATCCAGACATCTGGACTACTCAGAGAAATAACATTCATTTGGTCCTATAAAGAGGCAATACCCAGCAGCTTGCCACATTAACTGAAGTTAACAATTACTTCAATCCAAACATAGCACTGGGTTGGTTCAGATTAAAATTAAGAACAGGATTTATTTACAACAGGACTTAGGTTCAGGGTTGCCAAGTAAAAGAATTAAAAGCAAATCAAAGTGAAAACACGCAGCTAAAAGTCTGAAACTTAATATACCAAGACACAGTCTTTGTGTAAGATGGTTTTGCTCACCAATTACCCTGGGTTCAGCATGGCTGACTATCTCTCCATCAGGACCTTCCATAGAAGTACAAGGTATTGGTTTGTCTTCTTAGCTGAAAGATAATCTAGGGGTTCACTGTCCCTCTCTTTATAGTTCAGTAAACCTTTGAAAAGCATCTCTCAAAGCTCATTGACCTTGCTTCAAGAAGCAGAGAAGCTTTCTGGGGGTGCAGTTTCCATCCCTTGTTGACAGTTGAGTCATTACCCGCCCCCCCCCCTCTTGTTAGCTTGATGGCTTTGTTTACCTTTTGTGTAAGTGAACCTTCATTGTCACAATTCTTTTTGATCCAGACATGCTGACTCCCCAAACACCTTGTGAGCTTTGATGGTTCTGTTTACTGCAGGTGTAAATTGCAATTCCATTGTCACTGGTCACCCTGCTTTATTTGTTTCTGCTTTGTTCAAATACAGATTTTAACACAATATCAGAGGACAGCTGTAATTCCACATGCAGCATTGTCACATATATTCTCCAATTATACTATTGACCAGTATGGTGTTAGTTTTCAAATGATGCCTCCCAAGGCATAGTTTGTATAAATATCATTGCAGTGGTGTGTAGGCTGTGAATACAGGGGTTCTTAGGGTCACACCTCCCCCTTTACAAAACTGTAGAATGATTAGCCACTGGATGAACTGTATGCAGTGAGTCAGTACCCTCCTTCCTAGACAGGGCATCAGCCACAATATTTTCTTTCCCCTTAACATATACAATCTCTATTGTCATATTCCTGGAGTGTGATGCTCCAGCGTAGTAGCTTAAAACTAATGCCTCCAAACTAGTGGAGAATGGTCAGTTAGTAACCTGAAATTCCTGTTAAAAGATAGGGCCACAACTGCTTGACTGTCTGCACTATGGCACAACATTCCTTCTCTATGACAGAGATTCTGTTCAGTAGGTGTCAGTTTCTTGCTTAAGAAAGCAATGGCATTTTGGGTTGTGTTTTTTTTTTTTTTAAACTTTCCACTGACTGCATCAAAAGAGCACCTAACCCAACGTCTGATGCATCTGCACAGACTTCAAACATTTTTTCAAAATCTGGACAGGCCAGAAAAGGCTTTTCAGACAAGATTTTCTGTACCTGATCAAACCCCTCTTTGACAGGCAGTTGTCCACGCAACCTTGTTTGGCTTTGTCTTTTTACACAAATCTGTGATTGCAGATACAATGTCACAAACCATACACAAATCAGTGGTAGTAATTAACCAGGCCTATGAAAGACTGAACCTGCTTTTTGGTTTGGAGCACAGTCCAGTTTAAAGTGGTTTCTACCTTTAAGGGATCAGAAGAGATTTGGCCATTCCCTACTCAATGATCTAAAAAAGGAAATGTTCTTTCTCCTATTTTATACTTGGAGACTTTTATAGTCAGGCCTGCCTCTTTGAGCTTTGATAATACAATCCCCAAGTGTTTCTTGTTATCAGACCAAAAATTGCTGAACACTGCTATATCACTGACATAGGCCCTTGTGAAGTCCTGCAATCCATTTAACTCTTGGTTGGTCAGCAGCTGAAAAGTGCATCCTGCATTAATTAACCCAAATGGTAACATTTTGAAGTCATACAGTCCCATCTCAGTGATAAAAGCAGATTTCTTTCTGTGCATCAGGGTCCAAAGGACGCTGTGAATACACTTTTACAAAGTCAAATGTGCTAAGATACCTTGCTTCGCTTACAATATCAAGCATATCATCAATTCTGGGCATTGGATAAACATCTGAAACAGTGAGAGCATTCAGTTTTCTATAGCCCATGCAAAACCTTAAGGGTTATCTTTCTTGGGGACAAGCACAATGGGTGATGCCCAAGAGCTCTCAGATTCTTTTGTCACCCTCAAGTTTAGCATTGTAGAAGAGCGGACTCACCCCTGCGGCGCCTCCTGCTGGTCGCCCATGGGAATTAGCTCCTCTCAGCTCCAGAGTGCCCTCTGCAGGCCGGTTATCTGCCTTTCGCTGGTCCCGTGTCCCTCCCAGGACCCGGTGCCCCTTGATCTCGGGTGCTGCCCCTGGCAATACCCCCACAGTTCTGGGTCTCCCCCTCCCAGGGAACCCCCACCCACTATCCCTGCTTCGCCTCAGTATAAGTCTACTGCCCAGTCTCCATCTAGCCCCCATTCACTGGGGCAGACTGCAGTATAAGCCACTCATCACAGGCAAAGGGGGTTCGGACCTGCTGCCTCTGCCTACCCATGGGCTGCCTCCTGCAACCCTGCACCTACTTGGCCTTATGCTAGGCCGGAGCCCCCCCCCGGCTCCCTTGGCCTTTCCCCAGCCCTGCTTCACTCCGATACCCTGTGTAAACTCCAGGCCGGTCGCTCGCTCTCTCTCTCAAAATGCAGTGAGAGACTGCTGAGTGCCTGGCTTCCAGCCTCTTATATAGGGCCAACTGAGGCCTGATGGGGGTGTGGCCCAGCTGCGGCTGCCTCCGCAATCAGCCTAGCAGCTTTTCCCCTTGCCACAGCCCTCTTCAAGGGCTGTTTTTAACCCCTCTGGGCAGAAGCGGGGCTACAAGCATGCTCTGTATTTCTGTACAGATTTGCTCTAGCAATGCACCAGTGGTATGATAAGCCCGGCTGAGTGCAGGCTGAGGACAATCTTCTGGGTGATCACGGGTCTTCCCTAGCTTGCTGGAGAAAACCTGTTTGTGGCTCTTCAATTTGCCAGAATCTCTGCCCTTTAAGTCTGTGTTAATTCATTGCTTTCAAGTGATAAATTGTCTTGACATTCAGCCATCAAATCAATGAAATGGGGTGCCTCAGTTTCCTCTTCAACACAACAAATGTTGACCATTGCTTCTCTGCTGTGATAAAACTTTAAACCTGTTTATATTCAGCATCTGTGAGCATTACTGTGACATCTTTTGACATGATATGTATATGTCATACATGTTCCTCTTCTATTATTTCAAAAGGTCCCTCCCATGAGTTTTACATTTTCTATTTTTTTCACCAACACCAAGTCTCCTACTTCAAAAGAGCATTTACAGGTATGTTTGTCATACCAGACCTTTTGTTTGGACTGTCTGAGGTTAGCCTGAACCACATCCATCATGCTCTTTAACTCTTACCAGAACCATTGTACATATTCAGTCACAGGCGCCCCTTCTGCCTCAATGTTCCCTTCCCAAGAGTCTCTGTTGAGCTCTAAAGGTTCACTCACTTTCCTGCAGTATGGAAGATCAAATGGGGGCAAATCGTGTAGATTCTTGGGACACTTCACTATAAGCAAACAACATAAGGTAACTTTTCATGCCAGTCCTGGACCCACTTGTTGGCATATATCCCCAGCACAGATTTCAGGATCCCACTGAATCTCTCCACCAACCCATTTGTCTCTGGGTGAAAAGGGGCATCTTTCATCCCCCCGACAAATTCTATAACTCACTGAATGATTGGGACATGAAATTTGATACATGATCTGATCACATCTCTTTAGGGAAACCCAGTCTATTAAAAATAGTGAAAAGGACTTTGGCTATAGAATCAGCTTCTATGTTACTCAGAGCAACTGCTTCTGGATACTTAGTGGCAAAATCCACTATAACCAAGATATATTTTTTCTCCTTTTAGTAATTCATGGCACAGGGCGCCCAATGTTCATTGCTGCCTTATAAAATGCCTCTTGTATTACAGGCAAGGGGTGTAGAGGGACTTTTTGGGGTCCTGCCGGTCTTTTTTTCGCTTCTGACATAAGTCACAAGATCTGCAATAGTCTCTCATTATCATCTCTGGCCAGTAAAAATTCTTCTTTAACCTCTCGTCGG
Source organism: Platysternon megacephalum (assembly GCA_003942145.1). Taxonomy (NCBI): domain Eukaryota; kingdom Metazoa; phylum Chordata; order Testudines; family Platysternidae; genus Platysternon; species Platysternon megacephalum. The sequence goes on along the minus strand of QXTE01000055.1, from coordinate 7,475,117 downwards.
TTCTCTGTGCCTCCAAGTGATCAGCAAAAGGGCAATCATGGGTAGCAACACTGATTCCCCACAGTGCTGGAGTGGCTGCTTGTAAGGTTTCCCGGGGCTTTTGTCCTTCCCCATGGGTCCTTCTCTGTACAACTTTTCTTCCTCTTCAAAAAACCTTTCCCCATTTATCCTTACTGGGGGTCCCCTTGAGGATGTACCCACAGATGCTTTCTAGCATAGGATCTGCTCTCTGTTTATTTGCAAAACCTTGGCTACAGGCAACCTGAGCTACCTCTCGTTACAGGAGACAGCAACTCCCCTTTTAGCTCTGTATGCGGGCTATCCTCCTCTGCCTTGGCCCCTTCCACAACTGAAAGCACTTGCTTTTTTCTGATAAGCTGGGGCTAGGATCATCCCCTCCCCCATAGCTGCTTCTTTGTCCACGCAATTCTCTTCTGAGATCACAGAATATTCTTTTTTGCTGCAAGTTACTATGTTAACTGTTTTAGCTATAGACAAAATATCATTTCCCATAAGAACTGCTGTTAAAATACTATTCAGCGCACCAATTTTCAAAGTTCACTGCAGCCCTTCACACTCCATATGTACTTTAGCCAGAAGTACAGTGACTTTATCTCATCCCAATGCTAGTTCTGCATTCTCTCCAGGGAGTATGTCTGACTGTTTAACCGTGCTTCCCCTGACTAGAGAAATATGTGCACTTGTGTCTCTCCACCCAAGGCATTCTTTGCCATTTACCTTGGCAGTTTTAACAAATTCCAGCTCTACCCCCAATAGGTCAGATCTCACAAAATCAATCATATGACCTACAGATCTCTCTTGGGATCCTATGTTAAGAACAAGTATCAGGGGGTAGCCGTGTTAGTCTGTATCCACAAAAACAATGAGGCATCCGGTAGCACCTTAAAGACTAACAGATTTATTTGGGCATAAGCTTTCGTGGGCAAAAACCCCACTTCTTCAGATGCATGGAGTGAAAATTACAGATGCAGGCATTATATAATGACACTTGAAGAGAAGGGAGTTACCTTACCAATGTTGACAGGGCCAATTCAATCACGGTGGATGTAGTCCACTCCCAATAATAATATGTTAAGAACAGGTACATTAAACTTGGGGCTGGACAGGGTGTGGGCTTACCTTCTTTCTTTCCTCAGGCGCTCAGTAGAATCACAGGTGAAACATTCTTGAACTATTCTCCTGTACAGGGAGTCTGCAGGTGAGATGCCCACGGGATGATCGGTTCTGGGGAGGAGAATGCCTCCACTCCCAACCGCCCTCTCTCTTCCCAGGGACAAAACAGGGCCCACCTTAACACTGGGTTTCTGTCCTTCCCTCTGTGGTTGCGGTCACTGGATGCTTTAGCTTATAATATATATGTCAGCAAGAGCCACAGCTTTTTGAACCAATCCAGGGGTTTACCCCAAAGAGCTTGTCTGATTTCTTCAGAAAACATGCTCAGGAATTGTTCTTGTGCAAAAAGATCGAACAACTGATAAGTCTCTGCCCCCTTCCTCTGCACCCATTTTTTCCATCAAATCACATCTATACAAGTATTTTCTGTAACTTTTTTTTGTCATGCATTTTGAGACATCTACATTTCATTCTATACACTTCAGGGGTAATTTGAAACCTTTGCAATACACCCTTTTTAAATTCAGCATATTTCAAAGCCTGTTCACTTGGCATTTCATTAAATACACTGAATGCTTTACCAGCCAGTGTGGGGACGTCAATTACTTCCAGTGGCAGCAAGTTCTACAATCTAAGCATGCACTGTGTGACAAACAATTTCCTTTGATCAGTTTTGAATTTTTTACCTTTTAATTTCATTGAATTTCCCACTGTCCTTTTCTTATGAGATAGGGAAACAGAAGTGTGATGCTAGCAAACCAGGTGTCAGCTCATACCAAGGTCCCCATGCCTCACTTGGATACTGATCAGAACATAGCCAGAATCGCTCTGGCTTGCCTGTGTGTTAGTATTGTTAAGATACATATTAGAGTTATAAAAATGTGCGTAGTGTTTAGACTTTATTGAATAGTGGTAAATTGCCGCATTCATTAATCTAATTTATAACATCTGTAGTCCATATTGTAAGGTAATAATTAAGCATTTGTGTTTATAATACAATCATTCTACGATGGGGACTCTGGCTCTAGTCCCAGGACTCTGGCTCTACCCCAAGCCTGATCGTCTACACAGCAATTTTAATCCTGCAGCCCAAGCCCCAGTCAGCTGACCGAAGCCTGCTGTGATCATGGCATGGGTCTTTTATTCTAGGGTAGATGTACCCACAGAGCTTGCTTATTCTAGACACTTCTATTACTTATTGGAATTTTAGATTGTAACTCATTTGTGTGTATATCAGTTTACCTGCTTTAACCTTGTAAATAACTCGTTTCCTTTTCTTATATAATAAATCTTCAGATACTTTATTATAGCACTGACTACAAGCTTTGTCTTTAGTGTAAGATCTAAGGTGCAATTGATCTGGGGTAAGTGACTGGTCCTTTGGGACTGGGAGTAACATGAATATTGCTGTGATCTTTGGTGTAAGGGACCATCTATCACAAATGTAAGCTTACCTGGATTGCAACATAGATCGACAGACTGTCTGTGACTCCATGTTAAGGCTGTTATAGTGCCTGAGGAGTGTATACTTGATAATTGGTTGGTGAAATTCACACTCTTGAGCCATGCATGGCAGGACAGCTTGAAGAGAAGGTCCAGGTCTCCCATCTTTAGGCCATTCATTATTTTATAGACAGGTCTGTCTCATCTTACGCTGGGGTTATGTTCCGCGGTCAGCGCATAAAGCGAAAACCGCGTATAGTCAAAATTACATTGAGTGTAATGGCGGGCAGAATCGCCCACACTACAGAAACAGTATTTAAAGTGTTATTTTTCTATTTTTTGTTTTGTTTTTTTCTTGTTTTTGCTGACCGCGTAAAGCTGAAATCGCACATGTTAAATGCGCCTAAGATGCGACAGACCTGTACTCCTTCCTGAGGTAAACAATCCCAACCTCTCCAATCTCTTCAGATAAGATTTTCCATGTCCTTAATCATCATTTGCACCCTTTCTGAATCCCTTCTAATTCTGCAATATGTTTTTTTGAGACAGGGTGACCAGTATTGCACACAATATTCCAGATGAGGCTGCACAACTGATTTATATAAGGGCATTATAATATTTTCCATATTATTCTCCATTCCATTGCATACATATCCTCATATTTGCTTTTTTTTTTAAAATAAAAACACCTGCACATTCAGCAGCGGTCTTCATTGAGCTGTCTAGAATGACACCCAGGTCCCTGTCCTGCATTAATACAATTAATTAAGAACTTGTAATGTGTGTGACTAGTTTAAATTTTTTCCTCCAGTGTGCATTACTTTGCATTTATCAATATTAAACTTCATTTTCCCCCTCACCTGGCATGTTTAAATGTCTCTGAAATTCCTCACGGTCCTTTCTGGTCTTCATTAATATCAATAACTTAGTTCAATCTGCAAATTTTGCTACCTCATTACTCACTCATCTTTCCTGATCATTAATAATTATATTAAAAACCACTGGATCTAGTACAAAACCCTTGATGCATTCTCCTGTTAACCTTCTGCCAGGATGATTTATCATCAAATCAATGGACTCTACAAGAATTTCATACAAGGCCTCAAAGAATATAGGATATACAGATGACCAAATTAACGACTGAAGATGAGAAATGAGTCCAAAGCAAGACCCCAGGATGCTCAAGAACCTTGGACTTTCAGAAAATTTGGATCCGGAGCAGGAATCAACCTGAATTAATAACAGATTATGAAAAAAATTAAACTGAAATAGTTATAGGCACTCTAGCATACCATTCATGTGTTCTACATATTCAGCCAAATACCTCTTACACCCATATAGATGTGTGGAAATAATGTTGCCCCAAAGGAAAGACAAAACTGACATGGAGATCAAATGATGGCTTCACCCAGAAATAGCTAGACTAGGGTAGTCAACAGGCGGACAGCGGGCCAAATCTGGACCACCAGATGCTTTTGAACAGACCCTGAAATCTTTTTATTTACTTATTATTATTATTATTATTATTATTTTCTCTAGAGTCCGGATCTTGATTATACCTTGACAAAAAATAATCGACTTCCCCTCAGCTAGACTATGTTGCCATTAATTGGAGCTGGAAAAGATCACACCCTAGCTTCCAACAGTATAAGAGTGCTGATGTTGGAAGTGACCACCATCTTGTTATTGGGATGATCCAAATAAAAATAAAGAAGACAGCACCAGGCAAGGCAGAGGGTATGTCTGATACTAGAAAGTTAGCACATCCAGCAGTGAAGGTGCATTTCAAGCTGCAGATGAACAACAGATTCAAAGAGTTACATACACTCACCAATGACAGAAGAACAATGGCAGCTTTTCAAAGAAGTGCATGTGGATGCAGCCAGGATTATAGTGGGAATGAGAAGGCCTAAGAAGGAAAGTGGCTCCAACCAAATACATGGAGACTTGTTGGAGAGAGGAAAGAATTAAAGAAGAGAATTCAGCAGGAACGAGACAGTAGCAAAAGAGTTGTTCTACAACAAAAATATGTGGTCAAAGACAAAAACGTTAAAATATCAGTTGGAAGGGAAAAGAGAGAATGGCTGGAAAACAAAGCAAGACAAGCTAAGGAGGTGTACGGAAAACTTTTTCTAGTATCTAAATGACTGACATCACAATTCTCAAACCGTTGTGGCATTGTGAAGACATGAGATGGTAGGATTTTAAACCACAGAGGAATGACAAGGAGCCTAGTGGATGGAACATTTCTAATTTGTGGTCAGCCAGCCAGAACCACAAACATACACTGATAGATGTGAAGAAATAGTGGATTTACCTATATCAGTAGAAGTAACCATCTTTGAAGAAATAACTGAGGCCATAAACCAACTGAAGAGTGGTAAAGCACCAGGCTATAATAAAATAGATGCTGAAATGTTAAAAGCTGAAAAGGAAGTGATTTGAATTACATGTGAAGGTTGTACAGAATGGTTTGGGAAAAGGAGATCTATTCTAAAGATTGGCGAAGAGGCGTTATCTGTATAATCCCTGAAAAGTGAACCAGTTTATTTGTGATAACTGGAGAAGAGTGGCATTCCTATCTGTACCTGAAAAAGTGTTTTGCATTATCATTTTGAATAGGATGAAATGGTTGTTGAAAAAGTATTCAGGGAAGAACAGGCTAGATTTCAATAAGAAGTTACGTTCAAATCAGCTTTTTCACCTTGAGAAGACTTATTGAGAAAGGCTTAGAATACCAGCAGAAAACAGTTTTAAATTGCATTGATTTTATGAAAGGATTTGATAGTGTCCACAGAGAAGCCCTTTGGAAGATCCTGAGACATTCCAGAATAGATTACTGTCTGTCCTGGTGCTGTCTGCAGACTTGGCCTACAAAGTTTTTATCAAATTAGCAAAGAAATGAAATGGTTTAAGATTATTATTGGTGTAATGCAAGGTTGCATAGTATCCCCACTTCTCTTCTGAACTTCCTTTCTGTGATGAGAAGAGTGATGGTTGTTGCTGAGGATATTGCTGTTCTTTGAGCAAGAGATAAGCTGGAGAACCTAGATTTAACAGATGACAGTCATACTGGATACCAGCATGGATGGAATGAAAAGATTTGTTATGAGCATAAAAGCAGAAGCTGCCTAAGTGGGACTTGGTATCTGTATGCAGAAGTCCAAGATTATGTAGATAGGAGAGAATACTGTCAACAATGGCAGATGTGCAATTGATGGAGAAAAATACAAAAGAGTTGATGACTGTTTATCTTGGAGAGATCACTTGATCATTGCCTGTTAGGTTCACTCCCTCTGGGGCACCTGGTATTGGCCACTGTCGGTAGACAGATACTGGGCTAGATGGACCTTTGGTCTGACCCGGTACGGCCTTTCTTATGTTCTTATGAAGTACAATATCTTCTAATGGCTAGCTTACTAAAGAAGTGAAAGAATTGGCAAAGCAAGTGGATAATTTTCTCATTTGTCAAACACCTGGAAAAGAAAGAAGATACATCTACACACTGAAATGAGATTGTACAATGCTATTATCCTTCCGACACTACTGTACGCGTCAGAAATGTGGCAGATGTTGGAAGTACACAAACAGAAAGATGAATGCATTTCACCAGCTTTGTTTGAGAAGAATTTTGGAAACTCATTGGTTACACAATCTCTCCAATGTAAGTGTTATACGGCACGAGTCAACAGACTGAGGACTCAGTTAAACATAGATGACTATGGTGGTTTGGCAAAGTCATCAGGCTACCTCAAGGCAGAAGCACAAGGTATATCTTAGCTGTGTCTACACTGGAACTTCGTTGGCAAAACTTTTGTCATTCAGGGGTGTTAAAAAACACCCCCCCACCCCCCGAATGACAAAAGTTTTACCAACGAAAAGTGCCGGTGTGAACAGCGCTTTGTCAGCAGGAGCACTCTCCTACCGACAAAGCTGCTGCCGCTCGTTGGGGGTGGAATTTTTTTGTCGGTAGGAGAGCTCTCTCCTGCCGACAAACAGCAGCTACACGGTGCGCCTTTTAGCAGCACGGCTGTAGCAGCACAGCCGTGTTGCTAAAAGCTGCGTAGTGTAGCCATAGCCTTATATTGGATTCCACCTGGAGGGAAGAGAAGGCATGAAGGATAAAAAATGACCTATCACAGGACAATTGCAAAAGTTGTTGCCATCATGGAGACAATTTACAATTGAGTCAAACATCTTGCTCTGGACAGGCAGCAGTAGGAAAAGTGGGTTACTTCATGTGCCACTATGCACAGGAGATTCTAAGTCTAAATAAGTCATAGATGGGCAGTATTTGGACCACTAGCCTTATTTACTGTGTCTCGGGTTTGGTTGTTTTTTGTGCAAATCCTTGCGTGAAAGTCTAATTATTTTAATCTCTGCATTCTCAAACAAAAGGTAGTAAAATGGATGATGTTTCTGAGTAAATGCTAATGTCATTCTGATATTCAAAGATTTAGTATTTGCAGTATTTATCATATTTTAGCCTGGCTCCCAGTTTTGTTCCTGCTAAACATTCTTCAAATTTGGCATCCATTTCTTGGCTTTGAGCCTCAGTGAACAGATTCTTCCAATCTCCAACAGTACCTGCAAAAGAACAATGAAATAAACTAATAACTATTCCTGGAAGTATAAGATCACATGTCAGGTAGAGGTAGATAACAACGAAATGCTGACACAAACAGTTGGAATGACTGAACTTATTGCCACATTTCAAATCAATATGAGGCTTGAAATCTTTATGAATGTGGATGGTGTTCTTAAAATTTTAGGTTAAAGAAAACCCTTTGCACTACATTTTGCAGGTATATATGCATGCACCTTTTACAACCAAGGGATTTTCCACAGAGCTAATATTTTGAAAGAACAGCATTCAGTGCCTGAGTGATCATCTAGCTAGGGATGTCCACTCTCAAGAGAAGAAAATTCATTATCAGCTATGAATTAAACACATTAATTCTGCATTTGGGAGCTTCTGAAAAGGTCATAACAGTCATGTATCTTATCAAGCCTTTTAAATGTTAATTAGCTCCCATGACCAATTTGGATACCTGCTCTAAACTCTATGACTATCATCACTCTGTATAAATGTACCTTTTCTGAAAAGGATGGGACCAAATTTGCCATGTGTTTCTTGGGATTTATTGCTCATTGATTCGAATGTGGCATTCTCTGCAATAGACTGAATCTTCTCCTCAGGCAGAGAGAACCCCAAAAATTCAGCTATTTGTTTCACTCCTCCAAGTAAGTTCTGAAAAACAAGAATGTGATAGAGTTATGTATGAGTTAAAGCAAACATGTCAGACATTTTCCCCTCTATCTTGTCAAATGAATGTAGTTGATAATATTCTCATCCATACAAAGGGCAGAACATTAGAGGAATATATTAAGTTCAGCAGCAGGAGGTTGCAGGAATGGTGGTTACTTTTGATAAGATTTTGGAATGTGCCTCCCTTGCCCAAATGGCAATGTGTTCAGTGAATGCTCTCAATCTTCTGCATGGATCTCTTTATTTTAGTATTAATTACTACGGATAACATTTATCTAGCCGCATCAATTAGTATTGTTCTATATAAGCACTGGCATTATTTAACCCAGAGAATTTACAGTTTAAGATCCTCAAACTGCAAACATGGACATGCTTAACTTTAAGCATGTGAACAGTCTCACTGAAGTCAATGGGACCACTCTCATGCACGTGCTTAATGTTGCAGAATCAAGGCTTTCGTGCTTGAGGAGGGAATCGGGCTGCAGATAGAAGGGCTAGTAGCCAGTGGGAAAACAGGCTGCAACATCATATACCTGTTCTCTGCACAATAAGGTTTTCCCTGGGACAAAATGAAAACTGGATGGGACAAGATGCTTGCGAATATACTGAAGGGAGCAATTCTGTATCAGAACTGAGTACATGACCTAATAAGTCTTTTCCATTTTTAAATTTCTACACAAATTACCTCTTTCATTTCTTCATATGTGATGATCATGATATTCTCTTCATCCATGTGTTTGTCCCAGGCAAGAGCATGGTCAAAATATGAGCTCCAGCAGACTAAAATGAAGTTAAGACAGACAGGTCAAAAAACAGAAGATAATTTAAAGCAGGGGTCTCAAACTCAATTTACCTTAGGGTCAGTGCCAGTCCTCAAATCCTCCCAGTGGGCCAATAATGTCACTCATGCCGCCCAGAACCCGACCACCCCAACTTCACTGCCCACCTACCTAAGGCTCTGGGAGGGGGTTTGGGTGGGGGAGGAGGTCTGGGGTAGGGGATTGGGGTGCAGGCTCTGGGAGGGAGTTTGGGTGCAGAAGGGGTGAGAGGTTGGACTCTGAGAAGGAGTTTGGGAGGGGGTCTGGAGTGCAGGCTCTGGGCTGGGGCAGGGGATGGGGGTGCAGGCTCTGGAAGGGAGAAGGGGGAGGGGTGCAGCCTCTGGGAGGGAGTTTGGGGGCTGGGGGTGTGGGGAGGGGGTGCAGGGGGAAGGGGTGCAGGCTCTGGGAAGGAGTTGGGGGACGGGGTATGTGGGGAGGGGGTGGGGGTGCAGGCTCGGGGCGGGGGGCCTCCGCACGTAGATGCCCCCAGGCACCGCCCCCGCAGCTTCCCATTGGCCGCAGGGCACTCGGGGCGGGGGCAGCGCGCAGAGGCACAGCCCCACCCCGCCCCGGGGCCGCAGGGAGGGGCTGGCAGCCACGTGGAACGAGCGCAGGAAGCCGCTCAATCTATCACATAACCAGGCTAACATTGCACTTATGAAATGGCGAAGTTAAAAAATAACCCCAACAACACAGATTTAAGGTCCTGCAAACACTCACCATATGAATAATTTTCTTTACGTTAGTGGGATTATTAATGTGTGTAAATTTTACTCACATGCCTAAGTGTTTACAGGGGTAGGCCCTTACAAAATATTAACAATTAGTTTCTACCAGCATACTTTATTTTCCAATAATTATTTACTAGAATATGGCACAGATTCTTTGCTGTATTACATTTCCTCCTTTTGCTGCAGGGGCTGTCAGGCAGGTTATGGTTCCCTGCCCAGCTCAGACCTGGCTCCAAGGTAACTTCAAGCAGCCTAGAGGCTACTCTAACCTATGATAAGTGGCAAGGTCCCCAAGGAACTATTCATCAGTTAAGGTTAGTCTCTTGACACCACCCCAGTGCCAGTTATAGTGGCAGAATAGTACAAGAATCAAGTATGCCAGCTTTGTGTCCATGGAGAGCTCTCCTACATCAGGGGATTTCTCAGCTGGCCAGATCCAGCTGATTTTTGGCCTCTTTCCTGACAGAACTGCACAAAAAGGGGTGAAATAAAGAGACTTCGCTTATATTGTACATAGACACTGTATTGTACAGTCAGCAACTTCTCAAAATCCCTGAAATGTACCTCAGTGTCAGAGCATCTAGTATGACATAGGGGTTGGATCAACATTTTGCTAAAATGCAGTTCTCTGCAAAATGAGTATGTGAAACAAGGCACCTTCTTACTAAACAGGTCTGTTTCCCTGAGTGTATACAGTGCCCTCTCTGCTTACTTTAGGAAATAAAAAGCATCTTTAATGCTTTTCACTCCTTTTAACTCTGCCAAATCAGCACAGTTAGGAGAGTACAAGCTGGAATCTATTCCATCTTGTGCATCATCATCATCAAAATAGCTTGCCAAATTGGAATGACAGGCCAGTGGGGTTGTACAGATGTTACTAAGAGTGAAGTTTGGCCTGCAGAGTCCTTATCGCTGGCAGCGGTGTTGAAGAAGGAAAGAGCCCAACTTGATTCACAAATCCCAGATGGAATTTGAGGAGCTGGCAGTTACATAAAACATTGTTTATTTGTAAGCCTAGCACTTCTGATCTGGAAGTAATAAAGAGATGTGCACAAAATCCACTATGCCATTTTTACAGTCTCCTTTTCCCCTTTACAAGAGAACTTCACTTGAAATGTAGGGTTGCTCTCAATGTTGTTTTCCTTGAGTCTATTTGAGCCCGATTCCTATGAAGCTCCCTGACATGACAGGAAATCTGCAACTCATGCTGCTTTCATTGCTTTGACAGCGTGAACTCTCTTTGGAATACTGTTCCTTCCAGCATCATAGTGCTATTTGTCAACAGATGATAGTGAGACTAATACTGAGTTCTTCAGTTTACAGAAAGGGGTTTGTCTATTCCAGTTGTAGCTCAAACCTCTGCTCAATTATAAATAAAGGGCCAAATTTTCAAAAGTGCCTAAGAGACATAGAAAACCTGAATCCCATTTTCAAAAGTGATTTAGATATTATGGGCAGATGGAATTTTCAAAAGTGCTTGAAGTCTATGGGAATTAGGTACCTAGGTGCTTTTTGAAATCTCACTAGGCATCTATCAGCATCTTTAGGTACTTATATGCCTTTAAAAATATGGCCTTTAGGTGATTAAGTCTCACTGAAAGTCAATGGGGGTTAGGCTCCTAAGTCACTATGGCACTTTTAAAAATTTTACCCCAAACCTTTATTTTGAGTTGATCTAGAATGTGTACCCCTGCTCTGAGATGCAAATGAAAGCAAGAGAAAAAAGGAGCTGAGAACAAAGGGGGAGAGGCTCACTCATAAATCTAGTTGTTACGATGCAAAATCACAAGAAGGATAATGCCTTCCAGAAAGAAAAGGAAAGCTGGAGTTTACCCTGTGTGTGCTGGGGATGAAGTAGAATCCCTGTATACTGCGCCATCCTGACCATTTGAATGTCTCCACAACAATACTCCCAGTGCTGAGCATTGCTCAGGGTTGAAGAAAGAAGCACCTTCAACTCCACAGCACTAGGTCCCCTGCTTCCCCAACCCAGATCATTAGTTTGAATCCATTTGGGATTAATTTTAACATGATGATGACAGATTTCCTTTTTGGACTGCAGACCAAGGAAGAGTTGAGAACATTGTACTAGAGTGTTTATAAATGCCACTGAGAAACATTACAAAGATCTAATAACTGTACCTTCTCCACTCATGAACTTCTGAAAGAACTCATCCCAGGAGCTGACATTTGGAAGCCCAGGATTTTTGTTGTAGAAGTGGTAATAGGAGACAGCTGCATCTTTTGGATTTCGAAATACCACCAGTACCTTTTAAAACAGCAAAGGCAAATGAGTTTTTGATATTTTAAGATAGGACCCTTGAGATCAAAGGTTGCATTAAAAATATATTAGCTCTTACAGGAACTGAAATTTGGAAAGCGAGGCCCCAATCCTGCAAATTGATTTGTGTGGTGAGACCTTACACCTGCCTGGAGCCCCTATGACTTCATGGGGGCTCCATGGAGCAATAAGGGTTATCCCATACAGATCACCTTGCAAGGCTGTAATTCACCTCTTTGTGTGAATTACAAACAACAATCAGTAAAAACTGAATTCCACTGTTATAGTGAAAGATGTCAGATTGTGGGATCTGAAAAAGCCAAGCAGAGAACTAGAGTTGGTCAGGAATTTTTCTGTTAAATGTTTTTTCACCAGAAAATGCTGGCTGGCCAAAAGTTTTCCCAGAAACTTATTAATTTCTGGTTAAAATGGCAAAGAGAGAGAGAGGGAGGGAGAGGCATACACACACACATATCCCAGAATAGCCAAAATCCCAACAGTTAGGGCATTAACCTGGAACATCAGAGACCCAGGTTCAAGTCCTTGCTCTTTCTCTGTCTGGTTTTTCACAAAAAAATTCAAAAGTTCTTGGTTACATCCCAATGCCGAACAAAACCAAATGCTGAAACCTTGAATTTTTTTGTGAAACTGAATTCCTGTTTTCCAGGCAATCCTATAGAGAACTTCTGCTAGGGGAAAACTGAGAGTTGCTTAGAAAGTGGATAATATCAAACATTATTAAAATGCTCACTTACCTTTGCGTTAGTCCCAAAAACAGGCTTGGGAATATTATCATAATTGAGATGTGTGGTAAAAACACGCGGCGAAGGAAAACTTTTTATTTTCTAAATCAAAACAAAAAGTACATGTGAAAAAAAGGAACCACAACATTTCTACCTCAAATATGTTGACAATTTACAATATGTATACATTTGCTCTAAACATCTATTTTGCATGGAAAGAATTTGTATTGGTAACTGTTAAATAGTAATCTCTCTTCTTGGTTCTTCTCGTCCTTCATGATGTCATCTAGATGGCATTGTTATTAAAGCCTCATTTCTGCAAAACTGTATCATTTTTAGCAGATTTCAACATCGACCCAAAGCAGGTAGCATAGGGAAGCCAGAGAGTTAAAGAAAGAAAGCTGCTTGCATTGTTCTTGCTATTAATTCATTATAATTATAAAGGCCTAGCTTTTGTGCCATTTTACGTGGCAATATTTAGGCCCAAAGCAAAAGAAAGAGCATGCACCGGTGGCTGCCGCTGCAGAAAACACACACACAAACACAGAGGGACTCCACACCCTCCTGTGCACTGTAGACAAGAGTTCCAGGGTCGATCATGGAAGAGATAAGCATGAGCAGTGAATTTTCTCATATAATACACTGGAGAACAACAGGCTATATTGGCTACTCCCTTGTATCTTGTAGTAGCCACTGCTTTCCTGCTGTGCACCAGCTCCTCCTGTTTAGGGATTTTCCCTTAGACCTTGTCTACACTGGCAAGTTTCTGCGCAGTAAAGCAGCTTTCTGAGTTGTAACTCCCAAGGTGTACACTCTGCCAAGCCACTTAGTGCGCAGAATCTGCGCAGTTGCAGCGCTATAAAAAAACCACCCCAACAAGAGGCATACAGCTTTCTGCGTCGGGGCTACAGCGCTGTGGTGCCAGTGTAGACATCCTGGTCGATGACAGTGCTGCGATTGGCCTCCGGGAGGTGTCCCACAATGCCTGTTCTCACCTCTCTGGTCATCAGTTTGAACTCTACTGCCCTGCCCTCAGGTGACCAACCGTCATCCCCACCCCTTAAATTCCTTGGGAATTCTGAAAGTCCCCTTCCTGTTTGCTCGGTGACGTGTGCAGTGGTCTCAGCGCATCTTTCCAGGTGATCATGCCTGCTCCACACAGCAGGTGATCTCCCGCATGGAGCAATGCTGGACCTCATCAGCATTTGGGGAGAGGAGGCTGTCCAGTCCCAGCTGCGCTCCAGCCGTAGGAATTATACCACCTACGGACAGATTTCACAATGCATGACAGAAAGGGGCCATGACCGGGACACACTGCAGTGCAGGGTCAAAGTGAAGGAGCCGTGGAACGCCTACAACAAGGTGTGGGAGGCAAACTGCCGCTCCGGTGCTGTGCCCACGAGCTGCCAATTCTACAAAGAGATGGATGCGATACTTGGTGACCCCACCTCCACTGCGAAGGCCTCTGTGGATATTTCGGTGGCTCGCATGCCAGTCGAGAGTGGACTGAGCCAGGAGGAGGAAATCTTGGACGAGGATGTGGATGGGGAGGGGGACCCAGAGGCAGAGGATGACTCGGAGGTCAGAGATGCATGCAGCCAGGAGCTCTTCTCTACCCCAAAGGAGGCTAGCCAGTCACAGCTGTCGGATCTTGGCAAAGCGCAAACAGGAGAAGAGGCCCTTGGTAAGTGGCTTTGATTTTTGGAATTGCTGAAGTGAGTTGTTGGGGGCAGGAGGGTTGCAGAAAGGAGGCTTGTGTCTGTATGATGCGCGTACCACCACATGCCTAGTCTGAGCGGCGGAACAGGCTGTTGATTGACTCCCTCACTTCACGGGAATCTGCCTCAGAGATCTCCAGGAAACTCTCATGGAGATACTGGGCAATCCACTGCCGCAGGTTCTTTGGCAGAGCTGCTTTATTTCTTGCCCCATTAAGGGTAACTTTCCTGTGCCACTCTGCCATCACTGGGGGAGGGGACGGGACACCATTGCTGCACACAGGCGAACCGCATAAGGGCCAGGGCAGAAGCTGCAGTCTTGGAGAAGACCCTCCCTTGATTCCCTGCTAACCCTCAGCAGCGAGATATCTTCCATAATGAACACAGCCTCTAGAAAATGTGGGGACAAGAATGATTATAAGGCCCCCACACACACAGTGCTGGCTCTCGCCAAGAGCCACATGCCCAGTGTACAGTACGGTTCTGGAACACTGATTTCCCCGCCCCCTGCGGTTACTCACCATTTTGGGGGTCTTGTGGCTCATGTGTGCTTTCCTGGGGTCAGCCAGTTAGTGACAGGTATGTGAATAGCAGCTGTGTTTTAAATCAGTGGTCTGTGTGTTGCAAACAATACTGTTTCTGTAAAATGTTGCATTTTGGCTTCACAGATATGACCTTGGGAGCCCAGCCTCCCTCTTTATCGCCGGCTGAACGGCTGCGCAGAATTAGAAAGTGGCCACGAAGAACTGAAGAGGACTTTCTGCGTGAGGTCATGATGCACTCCACAGCCGAAAAACAAGAATTGAAGGAGTGGAGGAACAGCGAGAAGAGGGACTGAAAGGAGAACACGGAGCTCCAGAACAAAGCCCTGGAGCAGCTCTTAAACGTTATGGAGCTCTAGGCGTTACTAACACTGCAAACCGAGCAGCTCCGTGCCCGCCCTCCCCTGCAGCCGCTGTCGCAAAACTCTTTCCTATGCGCCCCCCACAGACACCACCAACACACTCTTATCAACCTCCTGGCTCCAGTCTGTACCTACTGCATTCCACTCCTGCCCCGTCACAGTCCAGCCCTCCGGACTCCCAATACCCACTGCACTCAACATCGTCCCTCTGCAGTTTAGCCCTGCTGAAGTACAGTACCCACTGCACTGTACTCCAAAGGAGAAGGTTGGATATGATACCTGGACATACACAAATCTTTAACCGTCCCTGGACCCTCCCTTCCCTCATCCCCCACAGCGCTGATGTCGTTTTTTGTTTGTCTCTCTCCTCTGGTTGTTGTTTTTTAATAAAAGAATTGTTTTGGTTTGAAAGCAATCTTTATTCCATTAATTGAAAGCAAACGGAGCCCTGCAAAGCAACAGGCAATTTTCTTACACCTTCATAGTGCATCATCTGCACCAATCACAATCACCTCCTAGCATTACAAGCATTGCACTCCCGAGCATAGCAACAAATATTAGTGGCTCTCAGCTTCAAATTGCTGCCTCAAGGCATCCCTGATCCTTATGGCCCCGCCCTGTGTCCCTCTAATAGCCCTGGTCTCTGGCTGTTCAAACTCAGCCTCCAGGCGCTGAGCCTCAGCGGTCCAGCCCTGAGTGAAGCTTTCACCCTTCCCTTCACAAATATTATGGAGTGTACAGCATGAGGTTATAAGTATAGGAATATTGTCATCAGCCAGGTCCAGCCTCCCATATAGGCAGCGCCAGCGGGCCTTTAAACAGCCAAAAGCACACTCAACAGTCATTCTGCCTGTTGTTGAACCGAGGATCACAATGGGCGTTTTGACTTCCCCCACAGTGATCTTCTGGTCCGGGAAGAAAGTCCCTGCTTGCAGCTTCCTGAACAGGCCAGTGTTCTGAAAGGTGCGTGTGTCATGCACCTTTCCGGACCAGCCTGCGTTAATGTCCGTGAAATGCCCACGGTGATCCACAAGCACCTGAAGAACCATAGAGAAATACCCCTTCCGATTAATGTACTTGGTGGCTAGGTGGTCTGGTGCCAGAATTGGAATATGCGTGCCATCTATCGCCCCTTCGCAGTTAGGGAAGTCCATTTGTGCAAATCCATCCACGTCACACACATTGCCCAGAGTCACAGTCTTTCGGAGCAGGATGTGGTTAATGGCCCTGCACACTTCCATCAACATGAATCCAACGGTCGACTTTCCCACTCCAAACTGGTTAGCGACCGATCGGTAGCAGTCTGGAGTAGACGACTTACACAGTACACTTCTCCAACGGCAGGGCAGCTCTCATTCTCGTGTCCTTGCCCCGCAGGGCTGGGGCGAGCTCATCACACAGTCCCATGAATGTGGCTTTCCTCATCCGAAAGTTCTGCAGCCACTGCTCGTCATCCCAAACATGTATGACGATGTGATCCCACCACTCAGTGCTTGTTTCCTGAGCCCAAAAGCAACATTCCATTGTGGTCAGCAGCTCCGTGAATGCCACAAGAAATCTCGTGTCATAGTTACTACACGTGGCGAGATCAATGTCGCACTCCTCTTGCTTTGTAGTTTAAGGAATAACTCCACTGCCACTCATGACATGTTAGTCAGAGCGAGCAGCATATTGGTCAACAGTGCGGGATCCATTCCTGCAGACTGAAGAGGCAGAGCGCGCAGTACACAAACTATTGAAAGATGGTGCCAAATGCGGACGAAAGCACAGGGATTGCTGGGATGCAAAGCAATGTATCACGGGGCATTGGGACAGGACCCAGGATTCCCCGCGACCCCCTCCGCCTTCCCACAACTCTTAGCGGTAGAAGAGGAAGAGATGCTCTGTGGGATAGCTGCCCAGAGTGCACCGCTCCAAATACCGCTGCAAGTGTGAACATGCTATTACGCAGGCAGCTGACAATCTGAACACACAACAGCCGTTTCCCTTCAGCGCTCTCTGAGCGGCGCTGTAACTGCCGGCACTGTAACTCTGCCAGTGTAGACATACCCTTAGTCCTGCAACAGTGTCTCAGATTTTACTCAGGTTTTGCTCCATTGCTATCAGCCCATATGATGTCTTAACTGAGGTTCTTAAATATTTTCAAACGCTAATGAATTAAGTCTCACAGCACCTCTGTGACAAAAACAAATAATATCTCTGTTTTACAAATGAGGAAACTGAAAAGGAGAGATAAAATGTCTCGCCTGAAGCCAGACACAGAGCTGTGATTAGAGATCTCCTAACTCTGACTCCCAATCTTGTGCATTACTTATAAAACCACATAAAGAAAAGTAACAGTCCATCAGGTGTTACTACTCATGGTTTGCAATGATAACATTATATATATAAATAAATATATATACACACACACACACACAGAGCCATATACACTGTTAGAGTCACACATTCCCTTGATCCTGCAAAGACTTAGACATATGCTTAACTTCACCTTGGAAAAGTCACACCTTAAACTAGGATAGATAGAAATCAGGAATAATCAGCTAATGATTTCATTAACCTTTTCTTTTCAAACATTTTTAAAATATTGCACTCAAAATTTACACTAAGCATTTGAAATTCTAATACAGCAGTACGAGGTCCAGATTAGAGTTAAAATTAACTTCTGTTCTTTTAGTACACAAAAGTCAATTTCATTTCAAATCACACTTGTTTGCCTGTGTTTTAATATTTTATAATATATTCCCACATACAAAAAGTAATTGAGAGAATTAACTTCAAATTGCTTGATGTGGAAGTGTATAGCTTATCTGTAAAGTGTTTTGTACTTATATGAGATACTGTAAAATAGACATTTAAAAAAATACCATATGCTACAAATAAGCTTCATGAATTAGTCCATGCTGACCTGAAATTTTTCTGGAACTCCAAATTCAAGCATTTGAATATGCTTTGTTGGTGGTACCTCCTCCTCCTTATTCTTTGAAACTGCAGATGTCAAGTCATTTAAAATGTGTTGAACCCAATTTGTTCCTGAAACATAAAATAACTGTTAGAAGGAGCCAAGTAGGAATTTCAGAACTGTAGCCTGTTAAATATCTAGCATAACTTTCTAAAGAGTCATTATATGAGTCCTCCATATAACTTGTAGGTGTTCCATACAACTTGTAACAGTTGTAGGTACATAATTTTCAGACAGAAGTATGATTTTTACATTGAGAGTGTCTCTTTAATGCAACATTAGGGGTGAGAATGAAATCCTGTGCTTTGGCAATTATAAGTTAAGTTATATAACCCCTGAACAACTGTACTTTATTTACATTGCCTATGTGCATATAATGGTAACCCTTGTAAGCACTTTAAGGCTGCTGCTTCTGCTACATACAGCTTGTGAACAGTGTAAGGATATGCCTACACTGCCATAAAAAACCCATGGCACCCATAGCCTGGGTCAACTGAACCTCACAACCTAGGTTAACTGAGCCAGGCTCGTGGAGCTAAAAATAGCAGAGTAGACGTCTGGGTTCAGGGGAGCCTGAGCTCTGAAACCCCACAATGGGGGAAGGTCTCAGAGCCTGGACTCCAGCCCAAGCACAAACGTCTACACTGCCATAGGCGCTGACTCTGTGGGTGCTCCACGGCTGGAGCACCCACGGGGAAAAATTAGTGGGTGCTCTGCACCCACTGGCAGCCAAGCTCCCCTCTCACCCTCTGCCCCACCTCCTCCTCCCCTGAGCACGCCGCGTCCCCGCTCCTCCACCTACCTCCCAGCGTTTCCCGTCCAGCCGCCGCCAAACAGCTGTGACGCTGTTCTGCATGTTCTGCTAGGAACGTGGCGCGCTCAGGGGCGGAGGCGGGGAAGGGATTTGGGGAAGGGGTTGGAATAGGGGGGCAGGGAGGGGGCGGAGTTGGGGCTGGGACTTTGGGGAAGGGGTTGGAATGGGTGCGGGAAAGGGGCGGAGTGGGGGCAAGGCTGGAGGCAGACGGGGGGTCGAGCATCCTCCGGAAAGAGAGGAAGTCGGCCCCTATGTACACTGCGATTTTTAGCTCCGTGTCCCAAGTCCCGCAAGCCTGAATCAATTGACCTGGGCTCTGAGACTTGGTGCAGTGGGTCTTTTATTGCAGTGTAGATGTACCAATTGTGGCTCAGACCCTGTTGCTACACAAAATTCTCCTTCATGGGGAAGGAGGAGGGCATCTTCGCTGCAAGACTGAAGAACAGAGAAGTGAAAATAACTGATTAAGAGGTTTCCCTGCAACATCCTCAAACTGCCACCTGCTCTTTCTCTATTGCCCCAGTCAGCTCAGCTACTACACATATGCTTCCTTTTGGTTTGGAAGGGAAGAGTAGAGCACAAGCTGTGCTCAGGGGTAGCTCTCTGTGGCAAAAAAAGAGTATTACTGGGAGAGGAAGGGCTTTGTCCAACGATCACACAATCCCTACAAGGGTACTATCATGAGTGGTGGGAGATCCCAGTTCAAGTCCCTTCTTTTCATCAGGAAGAGGAGGAAATTCATCTGGGAATCTCTCACATCCCAGGTGAGTATCCTAAACACTAGGCTAAAGGTTCATAGATTCCAAGGCCAGAAGGGACCATTGTGATTATCTAGTCTGATCTCCTGTATAACACAGGCCATAAACATCCCCCAGATAATTTCTAGAACATATCTTTTAGAAAAATATCATCTGTCCCCTCCTCCCCAAGTCATTTTGTGCAGAGTTAGGCTGCCTCTGAGTACATCTACTCAATCAGGCCCTACAAATGAGATAGCTGAGACAGTGCCTATCTGCAACTGGCTTGAAGATCATGGTGAGGCTTAGGTGTGAGGTAGGCATCTGGGTGCCTCTGTGAGGCATCAGTGTATTTGCCCAGAGGAAGAAACATAGGTGTCTAAGAGACTTTTACAGCAAAAATGTAGGTGGTGAGTAAATTTAGTTGTCTACAGGATAGGCAGCAGCTGAACTGGGGATTTGTAAATTGGAGTGGTGCCTAAAACTAGGACTTTAGTGCCTAAGTCTGGAGTTTGCGCATCTACATTCTTTTGTGGATCTGGGCCAAACAGACACCAACCTGTTACCAAGTGTTCTGAAAAAATCATCAGCCTTGGGCTGAGAACAACTTCGATAAGGGTATTGAATGGCATGTATCCCCCAAAAGTGGTGCTATTGCACCCTTAACCTAATGGTGCATGAGGGGGGAGATTCTGCCAAGCAGGACAGCAAGTTGGAAGATGAAGGTTAAATCCTATCATGGGTTTTGGTATCCCAGCTGGGAGTGTCTCCCATAGCCAAGGCAATCAGGAACCTAATTAAGCTCAGACTCATAAAAAAGAAGAGGGCTGATTTATTTTCACAAGAAGGGGAGACAGGGTTTTGCTAATAAAAACCAGGACAGTGCGCTCTGGAGGTATCAGAGAGGCCTTTCCTGTTTCTTTACAGTTTAGTGTTAAGCTACATTAAGAGAATGTGGCCATGGATATTCCTGATTTGTGTTATTTTGGCTGAATAAGAACCCTATAAATAAATTGGAAATCTCTCAATTTATTTTACCTGGATCTTCTATGAACTGTCTCTGCAATTGCTCAGCCTATGGCTCTGCCAGAAAAAACTTTCAGCTCCAAGAATAGTTTATTTAGTAAATGGAGTTATAATTTAAGTGCTTTCTCATTCCTGCCTACATACTGCAAGGCCAACAGTATAATTTATTTTTTTATAGATACTCTGGTTAAATTTCCTATATAACTTGAATGGGAGATCACCTATTAGCCAATCAGATTCCTTTTCAGTTTGCTTAGCAGAATCTTCCTTTTCTCCTGCATCAAGAAAACTCCTTTCTTCCTTCAGAGCCCTCTTCAAAACATGTCTCCTACAATGTCTTTCCTTTTAGGATCCTATTCCGATCTCAAGTTCACACCATGTCTTACAGTGGGATTTTCAAAAGTGCTTAGCATTGACCTATCTTTACACCCATTGACTTCAATGGGAGCAGAATTAGGCTAACGCTGATTGCTTCTGAAAATCCCATCCTTTGTGAACTGTGTGTGAACTGTCTTGTCTGTGTCTGTTCTAAACTAGTGGTGGGGACCGTGCCTCTTTATACCCGTGTACAGCTCCAAGCCTGCCATTAGTGTGTTATTAACAAAATTTTGGGGCAGTTCAGATTCTGTTCTGGCTCTGAATTCTGTGGACTGACCCCATCTCTTCATCTTCACCATATATATGAAGGTATAATGCGCTACATATGCACAAAAAAGATGAATTACAGCAGCTATAGGAATCAAAGAGCTTAAAATTTCCTGACACTTGTGTATTTAAGATCTCCATAATCTTGCACGATTCTGTGTATTTAATTTACTACAGCCAGAAGCATGTCTGTCACGGCTAGATTAAACACACATCTGAGATTATGGAAGAGGAAAACACACGGCTCACTAGCACAGTGCTTCCCTGTGACAAATGAGGATTTACTGCATGTAGCATTTGAATTTCAGTGCTTTTCTGCATTCTTAGAAAATAATCACACATATTTGACATCTAAGCACTTTTTCTTTCAATTTTGCACCAAAAAAATCCAGACTTACCACATTTAGGATAAGCAACTAGGAACACATCATCTTTTCTAACTTCCATGATGTCCAATGCTTGGAAGGTCTCAGTGCAACACACCGCACTAGGGTATAGCACCCCCTTGTACGTGACCAGCAGCTCCTCAGGTTTTTTCCCTTTAGCTGCATCAAGAACTTCGTCTATTTCCATAACAATGCTGTCCATAGCCATGGTTGGAGTTTGCTTTGCCTTTTACCAGACTCTGCCCTTAAACCATGTCTCTAGTTTTCTTTGTGGGGTAGGAGGGAGGAGGAGGCTGATGAGGAACTCTGACATATGAACTCACTGGCTTATCTGTTGCCTCACCCTGTCTCTCTTGCCCAATGAGGGAAATCACAATTAATAGAAGTCTTGAATTACAAGCTCCTGGTGCGTGTGAACTCTTGGTCATGAACTGTAACTGATTTCAGCCAGTGTTGAGGTTTACATTTAACTTCCGCTTTTCTTTGGCATGAATTGTAATGGGAGGAGTAAGTAAACAGAAACAGCTAGTGGGATAAGGGGGAGAAACAAATTGTGCTTGTTCAGCTCCCCAGCCTCCATGTGGAATGATAACACTTTCACCTACCTAACCCCCTGCTGTTAAGTTTCCACCTAAGGTAAAGTGATCTCTTAAGCAACCTGGGAATTGCTGATGTAGAATCATGCTGCTGTTTGCGTGAGAACTACAAGTTGCAAAACTGGATGAATCACCACAATAATAGGAAAGAGAGAGGACTAAAGGGAGATGGGTTAACTAATTCTCAGGCTTACAGGATTACAGTGGTTTTACAACAGAGAGATTGGGATCTCTTCATAGTAAAGATTGTGCCTAACTTTTTCCTATAAGCCTAATACTGATAGCCAAGTTAGGGTTTTAGGTAAAACCAACAAAACAGCCCTCACTGTAAAGGCTGGATACTCCAGTATCTAATATTAACCCTCCACATAAGAATCTGTTACTGTCCACAAGGGACTCAACAAGGGAATCCAATCAAGCCCATTCATCAGTATTCTTCAGAGATTCCACACTTCAGATATACATCAGAAATCAATTTTACTATGTCCAGTTGTGACATACCCTGGCACAATCCAGACTAGTGGGGGTTGTGTCATCCCTGCCCTGCAACCTTGGGTGGCTTACGATGCCTTGCTGTAGCAGCTCCTACCTGGGCCACTCACAGTCTCCCAGCATGCAAGCCACACCTTGAGTGTCTGCATGTAACTGTAGCCTGTTAGCTACACCGGGCTCTCATCAGTATTGGTCAGTGCTTAATTTGTGCTGGGGCTGAGTCCCAGCACCTCTGGGCTTGGCAGTTCATAGCCCCAGCGCCTTTGGATTTACCGCATCAGTTATTTCGTGTGCGCAAGAGATTCAAGCAGCAGCGCAACCCTCCACCTCCACTCACACGTCACTCAGCTGCCAGAGGAATGTCCGTGGAGCACGGCACGGCTGCTTGCGTGACGCTTGAGCCCTGCCACCTCTAGCTTGAGCCCCGGCACCTCTTTCATTACAAATTAAGCACTGGTTTTGGTTTTATTGCAGGGAGACCCCAACACACCATCAGTCCTGTATCTTCCCCCAGAAATGTATGTCCTGTACTGCCCAGCCCTTTTCTGGACAGTACAAATATATTAAGTCCATTATACCTTTAATGGAATAACATGCCAACTTATGACCTTAAATAGCTACCCAGACACTTCAACTTAAACACATTGCATAAGATTCAACAGTAAAACCAGTTTATTAACTACAAAGAGAGAGATTTTAAGTGAGTTCAAGTAATGAGGCATAAAAGTCAGAAATGGTTACAAGAAAAATAAAAATTAAAGCACGTACTAATATCTACTTAAGACACTATTTTAGTTGCAAAGCAAACTTTCTCACATGCTTCAGCAGATTACTGACCAAACTGTCAGGTCAAGACTCCTTTCCCTGAGTACAAAAGCTGTTTCCTTTTGTCGTCTCAGGTGCAAAGAATGAGGTGCACAGGGGATGCAAGAGAAGTGCCTTGGGTTGTTTGTCTATCCTTTCTATAGCAAGTAGTGGGGGTTTGCCCATTAGTAAGTAGAGAATAAGTAAAGATAAAGGCAAAGATGAATTTAGAGTTGGTAACTTGACTGAGAATTTCCAGACTTTCTGCAGATCAGGGTTTTTTAAGCTGCAACATACTCTAGATCAGCAGCTGTCAACCGGGGGTCCGTGAGCCCTTTCAGGGGGGCTGTGGAGCCCCGCGGCTGAAACCCGGTGCCCTGAGCCCCAGCGCTGAAGCCCCCCCAAATAGAAGTAAAACTATGCCTATGCCAAAGAGTCCCCACGCTGGCCCGGAGCCCCGAGTCCCCCCCACCACACTGGGCCCTGGCGTTTTTATAGCATGTTGAGGGGGGCCTCAGCAAGAAAAAGGTTGAGAACCCCTGCTCTAGATTACTGACTTTCAAACTTTATTTTTAGGTAACTAGAGTCTTGTAAATTAGTGGTCTATTTACAATTTTAACATAGACAAAGTTTGCATTTCGCATTCCTCTTCTTCCCAACTCTCTGCAACAGCAATCAGCTTTTCAGAATGACTGATAAATTAGCTACATGGCCCTCAGAACAAAGATCTGAAACTGGCTATCAATGCCCAGAGATCACACCTATTAAAACAGAACAAGCACTTTTAAAATAAAACCTTACCAGTGTCACTCTCTGCTCCCTCATCCCACAGACAATCCCCGCCTCTCTATATACTATTGTAGGTTCATGCCCACCACCTACCCTCCCCTTTCACTCTCTTCTACCTGAAGATTCTCCTCTCCCTCCCTCTTCTTTCTCCTTGCTCTGCAGATGGTGTGCCATTAGTAAAGATGTGTTACCCCATCGCTGTGCCCAGAGCAGGAGAGATAGGGGGCTACCACGGCTGTGCCCAGGGCAAGGAGTGTGTGTGGGGGGGGCTGCCACAGCTGTGCCCAGAGCAGGAGAGATAGGGGGCTGCCATGGCTGTGCCCAGGGCAGAAGGTGTGTGGGCGGCTGCCACAGCTGTGCCTAGGGCAGGGGATGTGGTGGTGGGAGGGGCTCCCATGGTTGTTTCTAGGGCAGGGGGTGGAGGCTGCCATGGCGATGCTCTTTAGCATCTTATCTAGACTAGCACCTTATCACCGCTCCACCCGTTATCAGGGGTGGCGCCAGCTCGTGTGTATGGAGAGAAGGTTGTTGGCAGGAAACCCGCCGCCGCCACTACCGAGGGACGGAACCGAAACCCACTAGGACTCGCTGCGCGCGCAACCACATAAGCTGACTGAGCACACGCCACCCGAGAGTACGAGTTCTCGCGCTGTTTTGATCGTCCCGCCCCGCTCCCGTTTTCCGGGCCGCCCTGCTGGGAATACCCTGAGAGACCAGCAGCTCTCGCGAGATGTAGATGAGCGCGCGGCCGGGCCGAGCGCAGCAGCAGCGCGGGAGCGAGGCTGCGATGGGGTTGCAGGGGGTCAAGGCCGTGTTCTTCGACTTGGACAACACGCTCGTCGACACGGCCGCCGCGGGCCGGCGGGCCATAGAGAAGGTACCGGCCCGGGCTGGCGCCCCTCCCTCCCCCGGGCGCGGCAGCCCCCAGAAATGCTACCCGGGGGACAGCGCTCTTCCTTAGCCAGCCCCCCCCCCGCCAATATTACTAACCCCTTCGTCCTGGGGTCGCGGTAAGGCAGTGGCGTGGCCGTGCCCTATACGGGGGGGACACAGTCAGCGATATGTGGCCGAGGGACACCCATTCCCCGCCTCGGGCGGGTTGCGGCTACATGGCTGTGCAGAGGATTAAGGGGAAATAACAAGTTCACTTGCACCCCGAGTGGGCTACCTGGGTCAGAGCGCACGGATGCGGGCAGTGTCTGCACTAGGAGGCCCAGGTACAAAGGGGTGGGGAGTAGGCCGAGTGGTGGCTTAGTGCACCGGCCGGTGCTGCTGAGCTGACATGGGAGGTGTCTGTAGATCTGCCAAAGCAATGCGGAAGAGGGAGGTGCGTGTATGAAGCATTATTTATGCTGCTTGGGGCTATTTCTGGCGAGGGGCAACTTACACACCATTCCTTGCTTAGGGGTTTCAGTAGTGCCCATCCCTATAATATCTGAGGCCTTACTGTAGTCATCCTAAATAAAGGTTGCATAATTAGGCTGTTTGTCACTATTTGTGATTTTGTAGCAGTAATTACAAGGCTCTGAAGTTGTGATCACTTATTGATAGAGTATTAACCGGGTTCTTCAGAGATTTATAACAGCTTAGACCATGGGTCTGAACGTCACACCGTCACAAATTCAGCATTAGATTGTGCTAGCCCCCGTGGGAGTATGAAGGATTAACCTCCCACCCAGGTATCCCTTACGTCAGGGGTGGGAAAACTATGGTCCGGGGGCCACATATGGCCCTTCAGACGTTTTAATCCGGCCCTCGAGCTCTTGCCAGGGAGCGGAGTCGGGGCCTTGCTCTGCGCAGCTCCCAGAAGCAGCAGCACGCTCCTGCTCCTACACGTAGGGGCAGCCAGGGGGCTCCGCACGCTGCCCCCACCCCTGCAGCTCCCATTGGCCAGCAAACAGGGCCAATGCGAGCTGCAGGGGCAGCACCTGCGGACGGGGCACCTGCGGACCTGTGGCTGCACCTCCACGTAGGAGACAGAGGGGGGACATGCCGCTGCTTCTGGCTGGTGTTTGAGGTAAGCGCTGCCCGGAGCCTGCACCTCTGACCCCCTTCTGTACCCCAACCCCGATTCCCTTCCCACCCTCTGAACCCCTCAGTTCCACCCTCCTGCACCCCAGAGCCCGCACCTCCAGCTGGAGCCCTCATCCCCCCATGTGCACCCCAACCACCTGTCCCAGCCTGGAGCCCCCTCCCACACCCTGAACTCATTTCTGGCCCCAGCCCAGAGCCTGCACCCCTAGCTGGAGCCCTCACCCCCTCCTGCACCCCAACCCCCAATTTCATGAGCATTTATGGCCCACCATACAATTTCCATACCCAGATGTGGCCCTTGGGCCAAAAAGTTTGCCCACCCCTGCCTTACGTGGTCATATTATGTGTATGCTACACTCAGGGGTGAAGTAATTTACTCTCTCTTGCTCCCTCCCACCTACCCTCTGGTGCCTTCTGAGGGCTCCTGCTGATGCAGTGGAGCTATGCTTATGGGTTAGTTTTTTAAAGTGACGTAACACTGAATTCTTTTAACTATGGGCCACATTCTGCCATCCTTACTAATGTTGAATAATACATTACTCAAAGAGTATCCCGATTTATTTCAGTGGGACTACTGTGGAAGAAAGTAATACTTCATATAAGCCAGGGTGGCAGAATCTGGCCCTTAGTGTTTAATGCCTTATTGTAACCTTCCTTTCCCTTTACATTTGTTAAAGGTAATAAATGTTTTGCAATCAAAATATCAGTGTGATGAAGGAGAAGCTCACATGATTTGTAATAAGGTCCAAGAAAAACTCCTCAAAGAGTGTCATGATCCAGCTAAGGTGTGCATTACTGATTTAAGGATCTCGCATTGGGAAGAAGCAATACAAGAAACAAAGGGTGGTGAGGCAAATCGAAATCTGGCGGCAGAATGTTATTACCTTTGGAAAACTACACGCCTCCAGCATCTAACCCTAACAGAGGAGACAAGAAGCATGCTTACTGAACTTCGAAAAATGGTCCGCTTGCTTTTATTAACTAATGGAGACAAACTCACTCAGAGGGAGAAGATTGAAGCGTGTGCCTGTCAACCATACTTTGATGCCATTGTTGTGGGAGGAGAACAGAAAGAAGAGAAACCAGCACCATCTATATTTCATCATTGTTGTGATCTACTTGGGGTACAGCCTTGGGACTGTGTGATGGTTGGTGACTCACTAGACACAGATATTCAAGGAGGCCTGAATGCAGGTTTGAAAGCAACTGTCTGGATAAATAAAACAATGACAATGCCAGTAAACACTTCCCCAGTACCTCATTATATAATTTCTTCTGTTCTTGATCTTCCAGCACTCTTCCAGAATATGGACCACAAAATGAATGCTAACTTAGAAACTGACAAGATGGTTAGTATTAATGACGTACATGACAGTGCCAATATAGAATCGAAGAAATGCTAAGTCCTTAGCCTGCTAATGCTTTTGTTGAAAGTTTGGCCCTAAAATCTTACACACGTAAACATGTTTACTCAAACAGTGGATGGGTGAGTAAGAGTATATTTATGAGTGGTCAATAGAAGAAAAGTATTGAAGTGCATCTTGTTATTGATGGAAATTTTTTGAAAAGAAATGAAGCATAAGTGCAATTGTCTTAAATTTATGCTCTACATCTGGAAATTACCGAGAGATTTTTTTTTAGCATTGATCAGAGACAACCCTGCTTATCAGTCTTTTGCTTTTACAACGAAAAAGGAAAAACTCCATGTTTTGATTTTCATTTTGGTTTGCTGGCTTATAAATTTAGCAGGAATTTCAGTAATAAAAGATTGTTTGTGGTATAAAACAGTAGAAGGTGGAAGAGAGAATATGGTAGAATTCTAGATTCTTCCCAATCTAATCCATAGATTTCTCAATAAGGATTAAAATGAATTTCCCCATTTGAAAAAGTGATTGGATCTAGTACATAAAGCAGCCCATTCTAAAATTTTTGACTTTGCTTTTTGGGCAAACCTATTGACTTTGTAATTTTGGAAGCTAGTGACTTTTCACAAATTTTGCAGTGACTGTTCTTAAATGATAAGACCCAAATCCCTGTCAGAAAAAGACATATATGTACACCTGAAAGCTTGTGTATGTATAGGGGACCATTTATCAGCAGGACTTCATGGATAGAGTTTTGTTTTAATCACATGCATCTATCTGCATTAAAACAGTATTTGTAATGCAGATTATGATTTACGTTGCACTATATTGTGAGTTAACTGATTTTTTGGACATTTGCAATGGTCTTCGCTCAGTTTTGTCTAATATTCTTAAAGCTTATGCAGTTGTTCTGTTTGGTTTTATTAGTGAATTTTGATCAAACTTTGGTCGTGCAGTTGGCTCAGGAAGGTGCAGGGGTCTACCCACTTGGAGCCAGTAACAGGATTGGAGCCTTTTTGGCTACTAATTCCATTGGTGTAGAACCTTTCCAAATTCTAGCTTCTACATGTACTTCATCTGTATTTCGAAAAATTGTATACTAGTAAAAAATAAGTGGTTTGCATAATTTTTCCAGGAATTTGAATTCAGGTATAGAATGTAATACTGGATAAATAGCTTCGCCGTGTACACTATTGACACTGGATTTAGAAGATTACCCTGTTTATGCCATATTATAACACTACTCTTCCTCCACAAATGTATTTAATTTTGCTGTACTTCATTTCCTTTTGTGACAGTCAGTTAATTTCCCTCCTTACAAAACACCTCTTTTTTCAAGAATGTAACTTTTCTCACACTTCAAAAATATGAACATTTGGGAACATCAAATTTTAATTTTCATATTTTTAGAAATTGGGATTAATACACTTATTGGAAGTATTGCACATTTTAACACCCATGCCTATCTGTCATTATGTGATGGATCACAAATTTCATGTTTTAAAAAATGTTCATCACAATTGATATATTTTGGATATGTTTGAGTTAGGATAAAAACATTTCAGAGTTGGAGAGTCATAGAACACCATAAAGCAAGGAAACGTACCAGAAGGTGTGGAAGGACATGTCTACATGAGAGAGCTGCATCAGTTGAACCTAAGGTGTGAATTTAAACCTATTTTAAACTGGTGCAGTGCCCTGCATAGACTTTTGGTTTAAATGAGGCTTTTTTTGGTTTAACTTAAATTGATTAGCAACAGAGTGAAGCTAAATCAAAATGTCATCCCTAAACTGAAATAAGTGTCCGTGAAGGATTTTGCACTTTAAATTGATTTTTAAAAGAAAAGTTCAACTTCTTAATTTAGACAAGCGCTAAGGAAGGACCTCAAGGAGCAAACTGCCAGAGCCATACAGAACAATCAGTTAAAGAAAAGCAGGCACCACCTAAGACTCTAACATAATTATGGGGAAAAATTAAGAAGGAAGGCCAAGCATTAAATGAGGTTTATGTAGAGCAATAAAATGTATACAAAAGGTTAGATGGTGTCACCAAGTATTCAAATACTTTAGACTGTTGGCTTGGTTGTGTAAATGAAGACTGTTTAAAAAAAACAACACCACCAAAAAACTGTTTACCACAGCCTTCCAAGATTTGTTACACTAAAAATCTATTGTTTGTACAGCACCCAGCAGAATGGAAGCCCAGTCTGATAAGGGCCTCTGAGTGCTAGTGTAATAAAAAATAATCCATAATTATGGGATGAGGCTCTGGACTGCAGATGTCCATGGAGCCATAAGGCCAGATCCTCAGCTGCTGTAAATTTGTTTCAGCTCCATTGACTTCACGGAACTACACCTATTTATACAAATTGAGGATCTGTCTAATACTTTTTCTTGCCAATAATGCATCACCATTCTGCCTCGGGCTGCTGCGCCTGCTGGCTTATTTATTGTTTGGAAGGTCTCACTCTGTTTTAGAGAGGAACATTGTTATTTCTGCTTTGCACATGGACAGTGTCTTAAATTATCAATAAAACAAGAAGAAAGCACAGTAACTGCATACTCCGCTTCATAGGGGTCACACAAATATTTTCCTTCATTGCTGAGTACTGTACCAGGATACATGTAGCTACCAGTATGCACTTTGGCTACTATTAATTATTACTATGCTGCTATAAAACAAGAAGAATGTAGAACCTATTCTTTTTTCCTATCTAAGGTGCTTTCAGAGTATCAGTCATCATATCTAGGTTATCTGCATGTCTTAAACTGGCAGGCTGGTTTTCTTGAGATTGATCTCTTCCAAGTTGCCTAGTGAAATTGAAAGAAAAAAAACAGTTGGATCATTTTTATGAGAGAAACAGCAAAACAGGACAGTGTAACAGTCTGTATTCAGCGGAGTTCTGATTTTGCCAAGTCTTTATTAATATAACCAGGCAATTAAAAAACAAAATAAAAAGGTTCCTTTGTTTAAAATGTACTGTCAAAATATGCTAAAATTCCACCTGCACTTTTACTAAAAACGTTTACTTTGGGAGATAATGTTCCTTATGGGAGGCATATTCTGAAATAGTTTGAAATTCTTTTGATTTTTGTGAAATGCTGATCTGGAACATTTGTTTAACACTGATAAATGACATGCTTTGGGTTTAATTGTTAATTTAAAATAAATGATGTACTTGTCAAATAAAATCTCCTGTTTTTAAAGCATATTTTCCTTGGCTCTTTGTAGATAGAAATGGTACCAATAAGGTGTCTTTTTTTGTTTTTTTTATACAGGGCCTATTTTTCAAAAATAGCAAAGTTAGGCTCCTAAACCCATGGGTCTGATTTTTCACAAGTGCTGAATAGATGTTTTCCATTGACTTCAGATAAAGTTGTAGGTGATCAACAATTCTAATAATTGGGCCATTACTGATTTACTAATTTCAGTGGACATAAGTTTCATGTTTGTCTTGATAATGCATTATGTTGTTTGTGGATTACAAGTATTTAGGAGTAGCTATATGAGGGGTAAATAAACATTTTTGCTAGCACACAGGATATTACAAATATTTTAATGCTTTCCAGTGAGCTCTATTCTGTTGTAACAAGTTGCTTGAAACAGATTTGTAGCGTATTGCTTTTACAGTAATTTATTTTTGTTTTGGTTTCAATTTGAAGTACCTATCCCTTGCCCTGCGTGCTTTCAGAGAAACTAAAATGTATAATTACAAAAATAAAAACTATACAAATGCATACTGGACCAACCATACAAATCACAAAACAACTCGCTCATAATAATTATACATCTGATCACTTGCTAAGCCCCCCCAAAAGATGAACTTTGTGTAGAGATCTGAAGATTAAGCTCTACATAGCACCTTTCTCTACATAGATAGGCTTGGCAGAATTCAATTTTCTTTTTTAAATTTTGGCAGATTATTTTTATTGATTTAAATTTTCACAGTTGTGGGAAATCATGGGGGGCAGACTAATGACAGATGTTGAGATTCAAAAAGTTAAAGCTTTATAACTGTTAACACACTTAAACTTTTGAAAACTGCCATTTAGCAGAATTCAGAAAAGGATTGGATGTTATAGGTAACAAGAACATTCAGTTACAATAAAAAAAAATTTTTTTTAATTAGATTTAGAAGGGATATAACAATCTCATGCTTGAGGGACTTAAACAGCCTTTAATTATTAGGAGTTAGGAAGAAGCTTTCCCTATGGATAGTTTATTCCATCTCTGTCTACTAAAAGTTTTCTTCCATCTTCCTCCAAAGCTTCGGTACGGGATACTGTCAGTGACAGGATATTGGACTAGATGAGCCACTGATCTGATCCATCATGGTAATTTCTGTTCCTAGGAAATGAGCAAAGTCTTTTTATCCAACATTAATTTTTCTTTAGATTTAATTTTTTATTAATATCCCTCATCCTTGTTTTTCTCTTGCTTTTTTAGTTTGTCATACTAGCTTACTCATGGCAGGCATTGTAAACGATAGGCAAAATTTACTTGGAAAGTGGTATGGCCACTTTAAGTACTACTTCAATGCAGCTGTTGATGGAGGGGAGTGCATAATCAGTAATTCCAGTCACCAGTTTGGAAATGGTAGTAAAGAATACGCTAGTCAATCAAAATCACACCGTGAATTGAGGTAGCCAAAATGTAATTATCTGATTTTTAGAATATGGCAGGACACTGAGGTTAACACCCCCACACTTACAAAAAGATCCATGATGTCTTTCATGACCAAGGCACCAAACCTTACACACATGCTTAACTTTATGCATTAAGAGTAACCCCATGTCACTAGTCACAGTAAGTAAAATTATATACCATGTGTAAGTAAGTCTTTGCAAGATCAAGGCCCAAATAAGATCTTCATTTTGTCTCTTCCAAAAGATGCCACTTTCAGCATAAAGAGCCTAAACCAAAGCCCACGGAAGTCAGTTGAGAGATTCCCACTGATTTCAGAAGGATTTGGACCAGGCCCCAAAATATTGAAATATGTTATTCTTTCAAATGTGAGGTCTGTAGCAAAGTGTTTACTTTCCTTTTAGATCATCTCTGTTCCTTTTAACAATTCTTAGCAGAATATTTAAACAATCACTTTAATTTACTGCTAGCAAAATATTTCTCCTATAAAACTGTTTTGGACTCCTTGCCTTCATTTCTTAGTTTATTTATTTTGATTTAACATAGAAAAATAGATTATCCCTAACTATAGGTGCTTTGAGGAATCATTAAGGCCAAGATTTAAAAAAAAAGAGAGTTCCAAAGGTTGACTGATGGCTTCATGGGTATGAGGCATATATGTGTTGGTACAATAGCTGAGTGAACAACTATATTGAAGCATAAGAACTGTGGGGAAGGGGTGTGCAATGATTATGAACCAAAAAAATATACTGGGAACAAAGTAGCCAAGTGTGCATTTGTAATGGGATTTCATGTGGCCCTGAAGAAGCCAGGATGCACGATTGTTTCTGATGTAAACACAGATGCAGCTTGGTATAAATATTTATTGTTTAACCTTTGTATAGCCATAGTGTCTAGAGGCCAATCAGGTCAGGACCCTATTGTGCTAGGCACTGTACATCCCTTTAGTAATGCCAGTCCATGCCTCAACCAGCTTACAGTCTAAAAGAATAGCTATGTACAGTCATAAGATTGTATAAGGTAGTCTAATGAGATGCAGTCTTAATTTTTGCAGTCATTGATAACAGGACATTGACTCTTTCCAGTTCTTCTCTTGTTAACTTCACTGGAAGTAGGATCAAACTAATGGGGCATGTTTCTTCCATGGCAGCATACAAGTAACTCCATCTGAAGTCAATGAGACTTACATATATCCTGCGGGCGTAGACTCTGGCTCATTGTAGGTTTCTGGCTGTTCTCAAGGAATGATCCAGGACTAGAGTTGTGGTTGTCCAGGTGAGTTTGATTGTACCTGCATCTAGGGTCTTTGTTTTTGAAGTCTAACCTTAAAAACAAAAACAAAATTCAAAGTTAACTGCAAAATTAGTTTAAGGCTTTTACCCAAAAGATTAATGATTGTTTGCAGTTGCTTCCCAGATGACAAGTTATCAGAAGTAACACGCAAACAGAAGTACAATATCTGTGTTCTACATAGTGTTTTTCCATTCTTTTGTGCATAGCTTTTATTTTTCTACCAAACCTTGTAGTGGATTGTCCCCATTATAATTCACTTTCTAGATCTCACTGTGTACATACAAGAGACATAACAATGCAGGCTTGATGTCAGCTGTGTCTAAAGCAAAACTGCAGCTTTGTGCCTATGTTGTTAGGAACCCAGACATACAGCATTGCATACTGTCCTTGCTATATAATATAATTTGGCCACTTATCCCACGTTATTGCAATGGAGTTGCATAGGAGACTTCTAACGTCCACATGAACTCAGCTAAAGGGCTAGAGCTAGGAACTTTTTAAAAAATATAAACAGTGGGTGTTTGTTTGAATTTTGAGTCCTTATGAATGAGAGATTTATTAGCAATGCCCAGATCTAATGACAGGCCCAGGTCCTGCAGAACCTTGCACATAGGCCTTATTTTACATATCTATGTAAGTAGTCTCACTGAAGTCAATTGGACTACTTGCATTTAAATTAAGAGTGTGCATAAGTCTTTGAAGGATCAGGGCCTCGGTACAGACAGGTGATTTCCAAGTCTCCCCTCTTTGCTCCAACTTTTGCTAATGCTTCTCAGTTCTCTGTATGATCACCCGTATTCCCATTGCTCACTGAACTAGAAATACAGTTTGCACCTGAGAAAAAATGTGGCAGAAAGTTGCAACAGGAATGATTGGGAGAAACCCCACTTACACAGAGAGGAGATGAGCCTCTGAATTTATCATCAGCTGGTTGGCAAGTATGGGCTGCAAGTATTTTTTAAAAGGCTTCCCTCCAAATATATTTCTCTCTATAATATACAGCCTATGCACATTTGACCTTTTTGTGGCAAATAGCTGCTGTCAACCAATGAGATCCAGGCACAGCAGATCAGTATAAAGGATTACAGTTTAGATGTTTTTCCCTATGATTTCAAACAAAATGTTGCAGATTAACTGGTTTCAAAAATGGATCTGTGGGATCAATGAATATGGATAATTCTTGCAACAATTTCCATCTGTTCTAGTAATTTTTGTTTTTGAAGGAATATGGTATATTGCATATGGTAATGTAATGTCAAAGGGGGTAATACGGTATCACAAAGCAGTAATATATTATTGTTCAGGCTTTCTGAAAAAAACCATTCTTATAGACATTGTTTTTTGGCACGGTATCATTTCCATAGCTGATAAGATGCTCTGTGGTGTTAACATTGCATATTTTTGTTGGCATGTAAAATCTCACAGGATGGAGGGAGGAGGGCTAGGATTTATCAGGATGGCTGCAGTGGATGAGTTGATAGGTTTTGTTTTCCAAACTGTTAATGTTTTCCATTGTGTTTTGTTTCAGATATTTAAAAGAGAAGGGTCTGGAACATTCTGAGTCCTCTTTTCATTCAGTAAGAAAATACATCAGTGACAGTTTATTTTTCTTTCTGTCTAAGGTATTTAAAAGGTACCTACCATCTCGATGTCTTAGACACATTGATTTCCTTTCTATGTCAGTTTGCGAGACTTTCCCTGTCCCAGTCGATATCTGCCTATACTTCAGTCACAGATTCATCATTCCTGCTGTGTTATTTTCTTTTTGGTAACTGGACACAAAATAAGCACCCCTATCTTAGAAATACATTCATTTGCAACAACAGATCTGTCAACTGTCATGGTTTTCTGAACATCTTGACTGTTTCATCAGCTTGTTTACCTACATTCTACCCATAACATTTCTTGTGTCTATAGGGCTACCTATGTGTGTTCCCTCTGTGAGTATTTACAGCATGAATGTGAGGCAATAGATATGTGGAATCTGGAAAACTTAATATATAGTTTCTAATCTGTTTATAATTATGTTTTTCAAACTTTTTAGGCGGTGTTAGTATTTAGGCTGACAGTATTTTCCCTGTAACAATTTCTATCTTCAGTTCGAACGTGAGCAAGTGCAATTTAATATATTTTTTTATTGTGTGATTACTGGAATTAACTGAACAATTAATTACACAATACAGTAATAAATTCAGTAGGCTGCAAGAAATAGCTGTAGTGGGTCCAATTCTCCACTCCTTTACAACAGCATGGCTCCCAGGACAACAGTGGACTTTGCTATACCAGTTTTACACCGGCATAGCACAGTGTAGGCTCTACCCTGTTTAGACATTTTTAAATGGGCCAGATTTTTAAAAAATAGATCAACACATTTGCATGCATTCATTTGAGCGCTCTTCATTTGTGCACAATTAGGGTCACATCCACAATTCTTGATAGCCATCTGTGCCACACTAGTGGCACAAAGGACATTTAAAGCTACCTTAAGCAGGCAGCTGAGGATTCCCCCTAGTTGCTCCATTGTGGGCATGCCAGAAAGGGATATGTACAGTGTTCCATCTGATCTGTGGTCAGCAGTGCAGGCCCTAGTGGACTATTCTAGCCAGCACAACGTAGAGTAGCCCTTAGGAAGTAGTAAATCTAGGAATAAGAGAAAATGAAGGCTGAATATAAGGAGAAACTTCCAGCTTATGGAATAGCTTCCCAGCAGCGCCGGCTCCAGGGTTTTTGCTGCCCCAGGCAGCAAAAAGCAAAACAAAAAAAAAAAAAAAGCCGCGATCGCGATCGCGATCTGCGGCGGCAATTCGGCGGGAGGTCCTTCGCTCCGAGCGGGAGTGAGGGACCCTCCGCCGAATTGCCGCCGAATAGCTGGACGTGCCGCCCCTCTCCCGAGCGGCCGCCCCAAGCACCTGCTTGGTCAGCTGGTGCCTGGAGCCGGCCCTGCTTCCCAGGGGAACTTATGGAAGCCACTATCATTTGGGACTTTTAACACTAGATTGGTGAAAGTACTAGACAGACAGTGTGCTCGGGAGAAGTTTTGCATTTGTGAGAAGATGGGCTGAATGATCTGATAACTCTTTTCCACCTCTAATTTATATGATTCTATTCCAAACATATCCAGTTAGACATGGTTTTGCAAAGACTTCTGGCATTCTCGGGTTCAAATCAGATGGCCCCAGATATCTCACTGGCTATTGGCATGCAGAAATAGCAGATTTACACACATACTCATGTTAACTATTCTCACAATTTCTCACCTAATTTTCTGAAAATCATTGCAATGTTCAGACTATAGGAATTTGAAAATAGACCAAGAAGAATATTTCAGTAGTGTGTCTCTCATATTTGGTGCTTGTTGAATATTGTTATTTACAGGGTTCCGTCAGGAGGTGCGGTCAGAAAGTTATAAATTGTAGGTATAACTAAGGGTACGTCTACACTACGGGATTACTCCGAATTTACAGAATTCGATTTTTTGCAACTGATTGTATAAATTCGATTGCACGTGGCCACAGTAAGCAGATTAATTCGGCGGTGCGCATCCATGTACCGAGACTAGCGTCGAATTCCGGAGCGTTGCACTGTGGGTAGCTATCCCATAGTTCCCGCAGTCCCCCCCGCCCATTGGAATTCTGGGTCGAGATCCCAATGCCTGATGGGACAAAAAACATTGTCGCGGGCGGTTCTGGGAACATCCTCCCCCTCCCTCCGTGAAAGCAACGGCAGACAACCGTTTTGCGCCTTTTTTCCTTGGTGAACTGTGCAGACGCCATACCTCGGCAAGCATGGAGCCCGCTCAGCTCAAGACAGCAGTCATGAACATTGTAAACACCTCGCGCATTATCGTGCAGTTTATGCTGAACCAGGACCAGAAAAGCCAGGCGAGGAGGAGGCGGCTACGGCAGCGCGGCGACGAGAGTGATGCGGACATGGACATGGACACAGAATTGTCTCGCGCCACGGGCCCCGGCGCTTTGGAGATCATGTTGGCAATGGGGCAGCTTCTCGCTGTGGAACGCCGATTCTGGGCCCGGGAAACAAGCACTGACTGGTGGGACCGCATAGTGCTGCAGGTGTGGGACGATTCCCAGTGGCTGCGAAACTTTCGCATGCGTAAGGGCACTTTCCTGGAACTTTGTGACTTGCTTTCCCCTGCCCTGACGCGCCAGAACACCAAGATGAGAGCAGCCCTCACAGTTGAGAAGCGAGTGGCGATAGCCCTGTGGAAGCTTGCAACACCGGACAGCTACCGGTCAGTCGGTAATCAGTTCGGAGTGGGAAAATCTACCGTGGGGGCTGCTGTGATGCAAGTAGCCAAAGCAATCGCTGAGCTGCTGCTACCAAAGGTAGTGACTCTGGGAAATGTGCAGCTCATTGTGGATGGCTTTGCTGCAATGGGATTCCCTAACTGTGGTGGGGCGATAGATGGAACCCATATCCCGATCTTGGCACCGGAGCACCAGGGCAGCCAGTACATAAACCGCAAGGGGTACTTTTCAATGGTGCTGCAAGCAATGGTGGATCACAAGGGACGTTTCACCAACATCAACGTGGGATGGCCGGGAAGGGTTCATGACGCTCGCGTCTTCAGGAACACTAGTCTGTTTAAACGGCTGCAGCAAGGCATTTACTTCCCAGACCGGAAAATAACCATTGGGGATGTTGAGATGCCTATCGTTATCCTTGGGGACCCAGCCTACCCCTTAATGCCATGGCTCATGAAGCCATACACAGGCAGCCTGGACAGTAGTCAGGAGCTGTTCAACTACAGGCTGAGCAAGTGCAGAATGGTGGTAGAATGTGCCTTTGGACGTTTAAAGGGTCGCTGGCGCTCGTTACTGACTCGCTCAGACCTCAGCCAAACCAACATTCCCATTGCTATTGCTGCTTGCTGTGTGCTCCACAATCTCTGTGAGAGTAAGGGGGAGACCTTTATGGCGGGGTGGGAGGCTGAGGCAAACCGCCTGGCCGCTGATTACGCGCAGCCAGACACCAGGGCGATTAGAAGAGCACACCGGGAAGCGGTGCGCATCAGAGAAGCTTTGAAAACAAGTTTCATTGCTGGCCAGGCTCCTGTGTGAAAGTTCTGTTTGTTTGTCCCTGATGAAAACCCGCCCCCTTGATTGACTCATTCCCTGTAAGCAACCCACCCTCCCCCCTTCGATCACAGCTTGCTTTGAAAGAAATAAAGTCAGTATCGTTTAGAACTCATGCATTCTTTATTAACGGGTAATAAACATAGGGAGAGAACTGACAAGGTAGTCCGGGTGGGGTTTGGGAGGAGGATAGGAGGGAAGGAACAGGTCACTAAAAAAATTCAAAATAATGACAGCCTTTTGCTTGGGCTGTCCACTGGGGTGGAGTGGCAGGGTGCACGGAGCTTCCCCCCCCCCCCCCCGCGTTCTTACACGTCTGGGTGAGGAGGCTATGGAACTTGGGGAGGGGGGAGGGCGGTTATACAGGGGCTGCAGCGGCACTCTGTGATCCTGCTGCTGCCGTTCCTGAAGCTCCACCAGACGCCGGAGCATGTCTGTTTGCTCACGCAGCAGCCCCAGCGTTGCATCCCGCCACTTCTCGTCTCGAGCGTCCCTTCTCTCCTCCCGTTGGTCCCTTCTCTCCTCCCGTTGGTCCCTCATGTCCTCACGTTGGTCCCTCTTGTCCTCACGATCACTGGCATCTTTCCTGAACTTTGAGACCGTGTCCTTCCATTCATTCAAATGAGCTCTCTCATCGCGGGTAGATTGCATTATTTCTGAGAACATGTCGTCTCGCGTGCGTTTCTTTCGCCGCCTTATCTGGGAGAGCCTTCGGGACGGAGGAGGGAGGCTTGAAAAATTTGCAGCTGCAGGAGGAGGGAAAAAAAGGGAGAGAAGTATGTAAAAAGATACATTTTATAGAACAATGCTTATACTCTTTCACGGTGAACAACACTATTCACATTACATAGCACATGTGATTTCAGTACAAGGTCGCATTTTGCATCTTATATTGAGTGCCTGCGGCTTTGGTGTTAGAGATCACAGACGCAGGGCCGGGCAACAGAATTCGGCTTGTATGCAGCCATGGTAAGCCATTGTCTTTCGGCTTCTGCATTAAATCAGCGCCCTCCTTTCCCATAGCAAGCAAAGCCCATTAAGTGCTGCGGTTTTCCTGTTACCGTGCAGCAGCAGAAAACAAAATAACACCCCCTCCACCACCACCACCACCACCCATCCAATTCTGTGGGATGATCGCTTTACCCCTCCCCCCACCGCGTGGCTGGTATCAGGGAAGACCCCTGCTAGCCAAACGCGAAAACC
This sequence comes from Platysternon megacephalum, assembly GCA_003942145.1. Classification (NCBI taxonomy): domain Eukaryota; kingdom Metazoa; phylum Chordata; order Testudines; family Platysternidae; genus Platysternon; species Platysternon megacephalum. Next base: position 7,435,190 of record QXTE01000055.1, on the reverse strand, counting down.
TCAGCGCCATTGTCCACCCACTCCCCCCCGCCCGCTTGGCTAACTGCAGGGAAGGATTTCTTTTCAGCTACAGGCAAACAGCCCAGTAGGAACGGGGCCACCTCTGTCCCCTTAATTACATTCCCGTATTTCAACCAGGTTACCCTGAACGATATCACTCTCCTGAGGATAACACAGCAAGATAAAGAACGGATGTTGCTTGAATGCCAGCAAACACCGGGACCATACGCTGCCAAGCTTTGTCATGCAATGATACCAGATTACTTGCTGCTAGCATGGCGTGGTCAAGTGTCCTACCATGGAGGACGGAATAAGGCTGCCCTGCCCAGAAACCTTCTGCAAAAGCTTTTGGAGTACCTCCAGGAGAGTTTCATGGAGATGTCCCTGGAGGATTTCCGCTCCATCCCCAGACACGTTAACAGACTTTTCCAGTAGCTGTACTGGCCGCGAATGCATCCCAAGTCCCCAGGGCAAATTAATCATTAAAAAATGCTTGTTTTAAACCATGTTTGATATTTAAAAAGGTACACTCACCAGAGGTCCCTTCCAGGGGGTCTGCGATACCGCCTTGGGAGGGTTCGGAGGGTACTTCAGTCAGGGTGAGAAAAAGATCCTGGCTGTTGGGGAGAACGGAGTGCTGTGTGCTCTCCGCAAGCTCGTCCTCGTCCTCCTCCTCCTCTTCCCCGTCCGCAGAATCCTCATGCATGGATGAGATTAACCCCTCCTCGGAATCCACGGTCAGGGGTGGGGTAGTGGTGGCGGCCCCCCCTAGAATTGCATGCAGCTCCTCGTAGAAGCGGCATGTCTGCGGCTCTGCCCCGGACCGTCCGTTTGCCTCCTTGGTTTTCTGGTAGGCTTGTCGGAGCTCCTTCACTTTAACACGGCACTGATATGAGTCCCTATTGTGGCCTCTCTCCATCATGCCCTTGGAGATCTTGTCAAAAGTTTTGGCATTTCGTCTCTTGGACCGTAGTTCTGCTAGCACTGAATCCTCTCCCCATATAGCGATCAGATCCAGTACCTCACGTGTGGTCCATGCTGGTGCTCTTTTTCGGTTCTCGGACTGCATGGCTACCTGTGCTGTTCAGCTCTGTGTGGTCACCTGTGCTCTCCACGCTGGGCTAACAGGAAATGAAATTCAAAAGTTCGCGGGGCTTTTCCTGTCCACCTGGCCAGAGCATCCGAGTTTAGATTGCTGTCCAGAGCGGTCACAATGGTGCACTGTGGGATAGCTCCCGGAGGCCAATACCATCGAATGTCGTCCACACTAACCCTAATTCGAACCGGCAATACCGATATCAGCGCTACTCCCCTCGTCGGAGAGGAGTACAGAAACCGATTTTAAGAGCCCTTTAAATCGAATTAAATGGCCTCGTTGTGTGGACGGGTACAAGGTTAATTCGCTATAACGCTGCTAAATTCGAACTAAAATCGTAGTGTAGACCAGGCCTTAGATCTAACATCTATTCTTTTATTTTCTTCTTCTCTATTATCTGTGTTACATCAACACCTAGAAGCCACAAATGAGATCAGGGATCTATTGTGCTAGACACTGTACAGACATAGTAAAATAATCCCTGTGCTGAAGAGTTTATAATCTAAATAGACAAGATAGGAAACAGAGGTGCAGCAAGATTAAATGACTTGTGTGACCTCACACAAGAAATCAGGCAGAGCTAAGAATTTAATCCAGATATCAAGTCTAAGCCCAGAGCCTTACCCACAACACACTCCTATTTAAAAGAAAAAAAGAAAATGTGGATCATAGTTTTGAAATATGTGGTGTAGTCTCTGTAATTCTTCATCAAAAGGGAAGATTTCTAAAGTTTTAGAAGCCTAGAAGTTTATCATAAGTATGATGGCAAACAGGATCTGACTTTAAAAAGGTAAACTTAGTTGATGAAGTTGTGCCAGTGAAGTTTGATTTATCAGGTGTAATCATTGGATTTATTTAAGAAACAAGTATGTTTATTTTCTGTTTGGTTAGTGCAACAGAAACACTTATTTGATCTATAAAATGCTGCTTATAAATTACTTTTTACATTTAAAAAATGGTACAGCAGCATTTGCTTTCTGCAACCTAAATTTATAGCCTACATTTATATACCTGACTTACACACACAATATGGGTATATTTAGACAGGTATTTGTCTAACTTGCTCTTAAAAATTTCCAATTATGGAGATTCCACAACCTCCCTAGGCAATTTATTCCAGTATTTAACCATGCTGGAATTAGGAAGTTTTTCCTAATGTCCAATTTAGACCTCCCTTGCTGCAATTTAAACCCATTGCTTCTTGTCCTATCCTCCGAGGTTAAGGAGAACAATTTTTCTCCCTCCTCCTTTTATGTACTTGAAAACTTATGTCTCCTCTGTCTTCTCTTCTCCAGCCTAAACAAACCCAATTTTTTCAATCTTCCCTCATAAGTCATGTTTTCTAGACCTTAAATCATTTTTGTTGCTCTCCTCTGGACTTTCTCCAGTTTGTTCACATCTTTCCTGAAATGTGGTACCCAGTCTGGACACACTACTCCAGTTGAGGCCCAATCAGCGCGGAGGAAAGCGGAAGAATTACTTCTCGTGTCTTGCTTACAACATTCCTGCTAATGCATCCTAGAATGATGTTTGCTTTTTTTGCAATAGTGCTACACTGTTGACTCATTTATTTTGTGATCCACTATGAGCCCCAGATCCCTTTCTGCAGTACTCTTTCCTGAGCAGTCATTTCCCATTTTGTATGTGTGCAACTGATTGTTCCCTCCTAAATGGAGTACTTTGCATTTGTCATTGAATTTCATCCTATTTACTTCAGACCATTTCTCCAGTTTGTCCAGATCATTTTGAACTTTAATCCTATCCTGCAACGCACTTGCAACCCTTCCCAGCTTGGTATCGTCTGCAAACTTTATAAGTGTACACTCTATGCCATTATCTAAATCATTGATTAAGATATTGAACAGACCCAGAACTGATCCCTGCAAGCCCTGACTCGATATGCCCTTTCAGCTTGACTGTGAACCACTGGGAATGGTTTTCCAACCAGTTATCAGAGAGTAGTTATGACTCACCTTACAGTAGCTACATCTACGGGCTGGGGGAGGGGTGTGTATATATAAAAAAATCAGTTTACACTGATTCATGCTCTATCGAAGGGTTTAAATCAAGGCACTGTCTTTCTAAAAGATACACCATAGTTCAGGGGTCCCCAACGCAGTGCCCACGGGCGCCATTGCGGCCGCCGGGGGGTGTAAGTGCGCCCGCGGAGCCCTCGGGTTTTGTTTTTTTTGCTCCGCCGGCAGCGCTCGGGGTGGGTTTTTTTTGTTTTTGCTCCGCCGGCAGCGCTCGGGGTTTTTTTTTTTTTTTTTTTTTTTTTTTTTTTTTGGCACCTGCCAGAAGGAAAAGGTTGGGGACCACTGCCATAGTTCAAGCAGAGATTATGGGCTTGATGCAGAAATGGCTGGATGAGGTTCTACAGCCTGTGCTATACAAGATGTCAGATTACATGATTGTAATGCTCCTTTCTGGCCTTTATCTATGTCTATATCCTGCCTTTACAGAGGGTGGAGTTTAGGATCCAATACCGATGTTTTCTTTCTCTAACTAGAGCATAAGCACCTAAATCCATACTTAGGCACCTTTAACAAAGTAGCTTGATTTTCAGAAGTACTGAGCACTTACAAACATTAGTGACTTCAATGGGAACTGTGAACATTCAGCACCTCCCAAAACTATCCACTTTCATTTTGGTGCCTAAAATACGGATTGAGGAAGTTTAATTTAGGAAATCAAGTTTGAGAACTGGATGTAATGTTTACTGCATTTTTCCTAATACACAGCAGGGGGCAGTTTAGGATTAATTTTCTGTTTCATGCTTAATACAGGTGGCAAACATTTTTCTAGTCTTCTCTTGGCTATGAGGCTACTTTTATGCAGTGAGCACCTAATACAAAGGGGACTTACCTTCTAGTTTTTTAAATTTAAATATAGGCACAGTTATTTCCTGGCAAATCCTCTCAAAATGGTGGGATTAAAATGTAAGGTTTAATTTTTCTATTTCCTTTTTCAGATTTTATATAAATTCTTTGAAGGAAGGAAATTTCATACTAACACAGTGTATGTAAACTAATATTATAAATATAGCTTAAGATCTACCAGTTATGTCCCCCTAAACATTTCATACAAGCTATGCCACTTAGTTGATTTACAACTAAAATTAAATGAAGAAATTTTGGTTTGGATTTTTGGGGGCAGGGGTCAGAGGTAGATAAAATATATTAAGTAACTTTTTTATTTCGAGAGTCTTATACAATTATCTTGCTACTATTTCGGCATTATAGTTCAGGATGCCAAAATCTTGAAGTGAGCTATAGATCAAACTGATTGATTTATATTGCAATAGCACGTAGAAGCTCTAAATCATGGACCCAGACGCCGTTGTGCTAGGTGCTGTACAAATAGTGAGCAAAAATAATCTTTTCCCCACAGGCAGATGTCCCAAAAATCCCTTAGGAATGTTTTATTTTATTATAGCAACAGTGTATTTGTTTATAGAAAAGGAACCCCACACTCAATCTTTTATTCCATTGACTTTTCAGCAGAAAAAACACACAACAATCCCTACACTAGCTGCTGCTGGCTAGACCAGTAGCAAATTATAGCATCCTGCTCTTCTCATGTTGGCTGAGCTGTGACAGCTGTGCATTGCCAAGTTGGGCAAAGCTCCATCTGTTCCTCTCTCCTCCCCACACCCCATCCACCTGCTTTGGGGGGGAACTAGTGAGTATGCAGTGCCCACTTCAACCTACTCAGCTGGACCTAAAATAGCCCATGCAGGGAAATAAGAGGGAATACAAAAAATCCTCCTTACGACTTGTGCAGGCACATAGGCCACAACACAATCTGGCCCTAAGTAACAGCCAAAATATATAGGGATAAGACCAAACAGTTGCTACTATATTATGCTCCATTATACTTCATTGAGCTAAATCTTAAGATTGAGAAAACAAACACTCAAGAGTTAGGATTTTATCCACACCATTAACTTATTCTGTGACAACAAAGCTCCCCTCCCACTTTGCCAGGCGGGACAGAGCTGTAGCTCATTTTGCAGCTTTGCGTGCCATCACTGTTCAAGCCCTCCAAAGAGAGAGTTTCTCCCCGACCGCTTAGTTAATCCACCTCCGGCCGATATAGCGCTGTCTACAGTGGCGCTTAGGTCAGTATAACTAAGTCGTTAAGGGTGCAGATTATTCACACCCCAGAGCAATGTAGTTATACCAAAGTAATTCTGTATAGTAGACCAGGGCTAGCTGTTCAACACATGGAATGCACTTAGGGAAATCTCTTTTGAAACTTTACTCGTGTTTGTGCCTTTGCAAGAAAACGGAGCTCAGAGCAACATTCAGTATCTGAAGTTTGATGGGAAACATTTGGAATTGTTTTTTATTAATGGTCTATATTTCCTTGATCCACTGAGATTGCAAAAGACTGATTACTGATTCTAAGTAGCTAAGAATTGTGTGAATCCTAATATTTTAGTTACCTCATCGTTTCCATCATCCACCCAACCCACTTGTTTGTTTCATTCACCTGTTAGGTCTCATCGGTTAGATTATAAGCTTTTTGGGACAAAGGCTTATTTACGAAGTGTTTTTACAGCACCTAACACAACAGGGTCCCAGCCTGACTGACTGGTAAGCGTTACCACAATGTAAGTGTTTAGTTTTGGTATACAGTATTTCTTCATTGGATGCTGAAAAGTGGGCCAACTTAAAGTCCTCTTTACTTGTCCTATGTGCTGAAGTTGGCAAATTTAGTAGGTTTTGTTGACTTATAGAAGGCCAAGTGGTACCATTCCAACATTTATAGGTCACACCAGGCAAAGCAGTAGCATTTGCTAGTGATGTCCTTATCTTTTGCTCTGTCTGGGTCAGATTCTGGTCTCATTTACACCAGCGTGGCCCAGAAGCAACTCCATTAAAGTTGCACAGGTGTAAAACTGCTGTAAGTGAAAGGAGGATCAGGCCCTCTGCTTGTGAAGTACCTTCATTGCTTGTGGTTGACTAATATTTCTCTGTTATCAGGTCTTATTTTAGCAAAACAAAAACAGTGCTATCCCTAACAGATCAAAGTCAGTGTCAAAACAAAACCAGAGGGTCATGCCCTTTGTAACAAATCAAAGTCAGTGGGAATTCCCTTTGAGCAAAAGAAGCAGCTGTTACCTCTAAGAAACATAGATCACGCTCACCTGGAATTCACCATGACAAGACTCATAACTTCTGGCAGGCAGCATCTACTCAATCAGAATGCAACGATCTATAGCACAGAAAAACAAATATGCTCTTGAGTCTTCTCTTAACACTAAGTTCCTTAACTTGGTATACTGCTTCTAACAGTGTTCGATCCATTGTTGGGGGAGAAGATGGAGAATTCCTACATCGTGAAGCCCTCAGAACTTCCACAGCTTAGAACAAGGCAACTACATGTACATCTAGCAACGTTTTCCAAACACTTAAAAGCAAAATCCTCAGGGCAGCAAACAAAATTTATATAATTAACATATTGATTTTACTCTACCTCTCGTTTAGAAGTGATTTCATCATGCCTCCCATATCCTGTGAACTGAATAGCTCAGGAGGTAGACCAGAACGTTGTGGCATTTCAGATGCAGTGCTTATGACCTCTGAACAGCCATCATCCTGATCATCTCCAAACTTGCAGGCACAACTGGCAACATTGCGAAGGCCATTTCAGCAAAGTACTTAAGCATGTGCCTAACTTTAAGTATGTTAAGCATCTGGTATGGTTTTTAAGTACCTTGCTGAACTGGGGCCTTAGTCAGCAAAGAAACAACCCAAGGTCAGTCATATTGACAGGGAACCTCAAGTTTGTACCCCAGTTTATGACTGACCTCCATGTCTAATCAACCATGGAGTTTAGCCCTCTCAACCCCACTATTTTGGAGTACTTCTTTCAAATACTACTGAAAGGTGAGATAGTGGCTTGCTATGGTGGCCCTTTTTGTTCTCTAATGTAGTGCTTAGATAAGGGATGATTATCCTGAAATGCAATGCTTATCTCTCCCAGTAATAAGATTTTTTTTAAAACTTCTTTATTATCCCTTCATATACCCTCCAGCTGAAGTTTTAGCCTTGTTAGTGTAGCATTACCAGATTTCAAATATGTCTCCTCTGAATAACTATATAAGAGCTGGTGATTATTATTTAAAGTTAAAAGGTGGTCTTGTGTGTATCAAATACTGTAATTCTGCCCTGTAATTATTTGACAACTGCTTCATAGTTCCTTCTTACACCTTGTATTGTAATTTGTAAAAAAATTATAGCATCACAGATATCTGAATGAATATGGCAAGATCACATAATAAAATAAAAAATCCAACAAATTTTAATAAACAGAGTTAACACAATGGCATCTCCCTCCCCTAGAGCTGAGGACAGGCAGCCTCTACACTCACAAAAAAACCCTCCAACCCACACCTGTTTCAATTCCTTTTTCCCAGCATCTCCTTCAAACCACACCCACCTGCAATCCAGCTAGTGTGAAAGGAGACCCATTATCCTATCAATGTATAGAAAAGAGTACATTGTAAGTTAGAGAGTAATGTTATAAAGTTCATCATTAGAGACCCCATACAAATTTATTTCCATAAAGGAACACCCCTTACCCTGCACGGTATTTTAAGGCTTTGAGTGACGTTTGCCCTGTGTGGAGATTCTGCACAAGACCTATTCACAATGCTAGTCCCCCTTCAGATATGCTGAACATCAGGACACTTAAGCCCTGAATCTGTAAAGATTTCCATGTGTGCTTTAGTCCCATTGAAGTTAACGTTAGGCTTAAAGTTAAGCGCATACTTTGCTGAAGCAGGGTCTCTCTGCCAGCCCTGCCTCTGTGCTTGGCATAGATGGGATTGTATACAATGCCACCCCAGACTAGGATTTGAGTAATAATATTCATAGCTGATTCCTCAGAAGCGGGCCATCTTAACACATTCTTACATGTTTATGAACACCTAGCTTCTCCTGACATTTTGCTAGTGTCATTTTCTAGATGCTGCTAGTCAGTGGTCTCAGAATGTATCTTTTTAGGGCCAAATTATATTAGATGTCTGTACTTCTCCTCCGGAATGAGGCATGAAAGTAGCAATTAGCAGCACTTGTGAACTAGTCCTGTTATAATAGTAACAGCTAGTGTCTGCTAACTCTCAGCGCTCGGAGTATCTGCCTAGCATGCAATCACATAGTTACATCACACAGCGATAAACAAGTACTTTCCTAAAGAAAAGACAGACATGGCTACTGTTTCCAATGTTGAGAATTACACAGACATTTTTGTCAGTCACGGCTTAGTGTGGGAATACAAGCCCGAAATTCCCTGGCGAAAAGCTACAGGTACGCTAATTCTATTGTTTGATAGCTACAGCTCTGTTACTGTTCACTAGATCTCCCCTTTGCATTCCTGGGAACAGAGTGATTCAGCAGTAATTGATTAAAAAGCTTTTTCATATACACAAGTCAGATTCTTTAAATGTTGGGGTAAATAAACTTGTATCTTTTCGGTTTTAAAAAAAATACCCAAAATGACTTAAACTTGGCGATAACATGCGCCTTCATGAGAACTGTACAATTTCCAGCAAGTTTTTTTTTTTTTTAATTATTTGGATATAGTTTAAGGGTTGTTGAGATGAAGTGCAACAGTACAAATCAGGGATGGAAAACTCCAGTCATCCAAGGCAAGGAGGAAGCTTCCCAGGAAAAAATTCTATCAACTTCTGCAGGATCCAAGATTTCATTAAGAATAAAGTTTCTAGCCTTCTGGGGGCAAAGAAAAGTCCTGAATCTTCCAAACTCATACTGATGCTATGCTGTTTTCTCTAGGCCATGTCTCTATTCAAAGTCACCCCACTAACTTTAAATGAGTTCAAAAACTGATTTAGTTAAATAGTGCCCATGTGGACCCTGCTGGCATGCACTAAAATTCCCTAGTACACTTTGATCTACTCCCAATTTCGATCAAAATGCACTAGGGAAGTTTTAATGCATGTCAGCAGGGTCCACACAGACACTTTGTAGATGGCAGACTTATGCAGGGTACATTCCCCCTCCCGTTAGCTGCAAACAAAGCGTTTGTGTAGCCAAGTCCTAAGACAGGAGAGTGCAGGTTTTGAAGGAGGAGATGAGCAGACAACCACAAAGTAGTGAAGAGGACTGTTCAGAGGAATGAGGACAACAAATGGGTTGGAACATATAGGCATGGGCTCTCACTGACTAATTTCATTGGCCTATTGGATTTTTAGTAGGGCTAATACATTACTGCAGGAATTTTACAGATCTGGTAGCAACACATTTAGTGACACATTTTAGGATTGAACAGAAATATGTTTTGCGATCAATGGGTTAGGTAAACAGTTATAGAAAACATGTCGTTCTAATGCTACAATAAAATAACGCAGACAATTGTCATTCAGAAGCTGACAATAGGAATTCCTATTTTACATATTGGAAATAGCAATTATTTATATTTGTTAAGCATCAACAATATGTTCAATCCTGTATAAGACATGGTCCCTGCCCCGAGGAGCATACATTCTAAATAGACAAAACTCTACAATTCAGACTGTTCTATGATTTATATAACCAAACAAACAAAAAACAGATCTTTGGCATGGCCATCTCATAACTAATCAATAACTGGTTTTCACTATTCCTGAACAAAATAAAACACCTTATCCTGTACGCTAGCAGTTCTCATATTTTGAATGCTTAAAAAAATATGCTGTCTCTCAAACTGTCGAGGACATGTCATCCAACTCAGTTAGAACAGATCCAGCCACAAGCAGAGAGAGGTTTTTAAAAGGAAGTCTGTTTAAAATCAACTTTAACATTGTGGGCCACTAAAATCGACTCAATATTTTCTTTTAAAGAGGTAATTATAATGTGGTGTAAATAATATGCTATTTGCATGTGTATGTTGGAACCACAATATGATCCTAAGTTTGTTTTGGTCTGTGTTTGAACTCTTCCCCCCTCCCCGCTGAAAATAATTTACCTTCATAGTGGCTGAAATACTCACTTTTTTTATTATTTTTAGAATCCAGCAGATAGGAAATAAAGACCTAGTTTAGTGAACTGAAATAGCAGATGATTATGGTAAATAGGCTGCACATATTAACAAGAAAAGAGCTTCATTCAGCACATTAAATAGGCTCTGAAATGTAAAGACCATTTCCATGAGCTAACAACCCTGCTTTTTCTTGTTCCAGAAAATGTATAAAGGGGTTACCTAATTAGAGCTAGAAGTATCTGATAACCCTTTAAAAACAAAACCACCACCACAACTATGATTTGGTATAATACCTAGTTTTAGATTGATTTCCTCTGCATGATCATAGCAACTAGATAATAAACCTGTTCAGTTTGAGGGAATTAAAGCCAAGTAAATATTTACCTGCACAAATGTTTCTCCTGCGACCAGGCAGAATAATAGGTTTGCACATTAAACTAGCTATTCACTTTTAAAGACTGCATTCAAACCCAGATCAAGCCAGAACTAAAAGAGCATGAAAAGTTTTTTGCCACTTTATTCCTCAAATTGGAAAGGCCCAGGCCTGGAATAGCAGGAGGAACCTGAACTGTGCCAGTCGCACTCTGATGGACTCCACTCACAGCTACATGTTTCAATTTTAAGACCATAGTAATTGTTTTATAGAAACATTTCTCTGATTTATTTTATACCTGACCTAAAAGACTATTTTTTTAAACTCTGTATAATGAGCTGTGTCAAGAGTCACCCTATTCAGTTCTCTTCTGAGCCTTAAACACTGACAACTCTTGGGAAATTTGCATTTTATGGGTCAAATCCTCTGCTGGGGTAAATTGGTATTGCTTCATTGAAGTCAGTGAAGCTATGCTGATTTACACGAGCTGAGGCTCTGGCCATATATCCCTGGTGATAATTTCTCTTCACATTCAAATCTTGCTCATGATTGCATCCCTCTACTAGAGAAAGAGGGAGCAAAATCCTAATGTATTTTGTCTGAACACATAATGATGTTTGATTAATAGTAACACAAGAATTGCTATAGCAGGTCAGATCAATGGTCCATCTAGCCCCATAGACTGGCAGTTGCCAGCAGAGGAGAGTGTAAAGCTGCCAAAATGGTCAATTATACAGTAACATGCTTATGGGAGAAGTTTCATCTGAACACCTGGCAGTGCTTTATTGGCTCATGTCCTGAAGCAAAAGGACTGATACTCCTTTATGTCACCTCTTATTTGTCTCCTTTCTAAACTAAATAGTCCTACTAGCTTCAATATCTCTTTGTATGGAAGTCTTTTAATGCCCCTAATTATTTTCATTCTCCTTCTCTGGACTTTTATATTTCTGGTATATTCTTGGAGATCAGATGCTCATTATTTACCTCGCTTGTTCTCAGTCCAGTTTCTTGAGTTTTTCTTTAAAAAGAAAAGAGCAAACAGCCTGAGGTTAGTTATATGTAAGCAGGGAAAACTCAGACTAGTAGATTCTGGCTCAATGTGTCTTTATAGTGCAGCTAGCAGTATTTTTAATAGTGGATTTTGAAATTGTTGCTATTTGGCCTGATTTTCCTTTACATTAATACCCCTCTCACTGCTCTGGCAATTTAAAGGGGTCTTGAAATGGGGGTAAATTGTACCTTAAGGCCCCTTTACGCTGCCAGGATTGTGTAAAGAGACCCTAATATAAATGAGAAACAGGCCCTTTGTGTGTACAGCGCAAGTGTAAAATTACCAAATCAATCTACTAAGAAGAGAAATCAGCTGATATTAAACAAATCTACTGGTCTTATGATGCATTGCTGTATTGGGCAAAGTGCCACATCCTGTGCAAAATTACTTAATGCCTTGTTTGAGAAAATGGAAAAAACTTCATGACCATGAAGCACAAGTACTGTATATAATACAAAGCCGTCTAGCAGATTTCATCCTCAAAGAGCCATGAAGCATCCCATTGCATTAGCTCTCATTTTCTAGCCTAACTACTTGGGGGGGGGGGGTGGGGGGTGTACATAATAATTACAAAAAAATAAGTGTCTAGATTTTATTCCAATGTATCAGTGTGGTGCTCTTTTATGCTATTCAGACTTGAGCGACTTCAACAACACAAGGAAAGCTAATATGACCTATTTAAGATTCAGATGGAGCCTTTGCATCGTGGTCTGTGAAAGGGGCGAGATGTAGTTGAGCCAGCCCAGCCCCAGGTGAAGTAATTGGTGATGTTGCTTTTTTCAGGCACAGATAATTCCACCCCACCCCAGTTCAACTCGGCTGGCTGGCTCGCTCAGTGGGGGACCGGGCCAAGACCCCCTCCACTCCTTACCTGTCGCTCTCCCCTCTCTGCACACTTGCTTGCAGGGTGTTAGTGGCTATGCAGAGGGTACTTTCCCCCTGTGCTTGGAGTCTAGGGTGGGAGGCCACACAGTTAAATGTATGTGTTTGGCGGGTGGGGAGGGTTCCTCCCTTATATGCCCCTACATGATTAAGACCAGGGATTTCCCTAGACGCCCCTGAATTTACCTAACACTCCCCCCTCCTCCAGTTACATGCAGTTTTGCCAAGTTAGTCATTGGTTGGAAATCTGAATTGAAATTGAAACATTAATACACACTTTAAAAGCATATGCAGTATGAGAAAATACTTGTACCTGAGAAAGCATAATGGGTTTGAAAAGTCTGAACAAAAACTATCTTCCTCATACAGCTGTTACTTATGACAATGTCGGCACATTTGTTTCGGCTATATTGGCCTACCTAATAATTTCAAATTATTATTTGTAAGCAAGGTGTGAATGAGCTCTCCCCTGACAGCTAGTGATGAGCCAGTGGTGGATGGAAAGGCTTCAGGACCAGACTCTATTTACACAAAGTCACCTAGTCTGCCTAGGTATCCAGCAGACAGAGCTGTGCTGCCCAAGTGATTAATTTTGGTTGGTGTTGGTTACAAATCACTTAAGTATTAAATGTGGGGGTGATGAAATGTTGTTATCCTTATTGTATGAGTAAAGGGCAGCAGAACTGTGCTTAGCCTGACTGCATAAGGGGGGTCACCCTCAGTGCTTAATTTGTGCTAGGACTTGCCAGGGCTGAGCCCCAGCACCTCTAGGCTCGGAGGTTCATAGCCCTGGGACCTCTGGACTTGCTGCAACAGTTATGAATGTAACAAACTTGCTTGAGCCCCGGCACCTCTTTCATTACAAATTAAGCACTGGTCACCTGCAAATGAACTGCACTCCCTAAGCAGGAGGTTTGGATGCCATATCCTAGTGCAGAGAGAGAGGGTGGGGCACAGGTGTTTTGCTTGGTGGTGTGGACTCTGCCTAAAAGTCACAGGCACTATTTGACCTGCCCCTCTTTACTGTTTAGAGATAGAGCTGAGTAGGCTCCATAGAGAGTCTTTTGGTTTAAGTGACCACTAGAGCTGAAATCACTGATAATCAGGTCTAAGTGCTTAGACCTGCTGCAGGATGGTGTTTCTGTGGAAGGATGGCCCAGCCTGCAGTAGCAGTGAGGTTCCCCCACTTAGAGCTGAAATCACTGAGAGCTGGTGGAACCTCAAGAGACTGTCTCGCAGAGGCCACAGTGGCAGGTGGCAGTAGCAGGTGACAGTGCAGGGCCATTGGGGACGGAGCGGTAGAGTGAATGGTGGCACGACAAACAGCAGCAGCCAGAGCACTGGATTATGTTTTAGTGACTTCACTACAGAATGCTAGATTTGTGACTGGGAAACTTATAAATATATGTTTCCTAGTAGGCCAAGATTCTTAAAGTGCATTATTTGCCAAGGTCATTATCTCACATCGTCGCTATCTCAAGAGGTCATTATCTTGTGGAGTTTCTGTAATAAACTTTTTTAGTATTATAATTATTTTTATGCAAGAACGGCCGTATTGGGTCAGACCAATGGTCCATCTATCCCAGTATCCTGTCTTCCAACAGTGACTAGTCCAGGTGTTTCAGAGGGAATGAACAGAACAGGGAATCATCGAGTGATCCATCCCCTGTCGTCCACTCCCAGCTTCTGGCGAACAGTGACTAAGGACACTCAAAGCATGGTTTTGCATCCCTGCCCATCCTAGCTAATAGACATTGATGGACCTATCCTCCATGAACTTATCTAGTTCTTTTTTGAACCCTGTTATAATTTTGGCCTTCACAACATTCCTGGCAAAAAGTTCCACGGGTGAGTGTGCGTTGTGTGAAGAAATACTTCCTTTTGTTTGTTTTAAACTTGCTGCCTATTAATTTCATTCAGTGACCCCTGGTTCTTGTGTTAAGTGAAGGGGTAAATAATACTTCCTTATTCATTTTCTCCACACCAATCAAGATTTTATAAGCCTCTATCATATCTCCCCTTAGTCATCTCTTTTCCAAGCTGAAAAGTCCCAGTCTTTTTAATCTCTCCTCCTAGGGAATCTGTTCCATACCCCTAACCATTTTTGTTGGCCTTCTCTGTACCTTTTCCAATTCCAATATATCTTTTTTGAGATGGGGTGACCATCAAAAATATGGAGATATACCTATCTCATAGAGCTGGAAGGGACCCCGAAAGGTCATCGAGTCCAGCCCCCCTGCCTTCACTAGCAGGACCAATTTTGCCCCAGATCCCTAAGTGGCCCCCTCAAGGATTGAACTCACAACCCTGCGTTTAGCAGGCCAGTGCTCAAACCACTGAGCTATCCCTCCCCCCTTGTATGCAGTATTCAAGCTGTGGGCATATCATGGATTTATATATTAAAAGTGGAGGAGCTTGGTTTGCCAGACTGATCAGCTAAGCCAATACTGGCAACCTATATGAAAAGGCTGCAAAGCACGATCCCTCTGGACTGCATCAACATGCAGAAAGCCTTATAAGCCAGTCACTGTCAAAGCCAGTTTTAGAAGAACTTAATGAGGCTGTTAAAAATGCTGGAGACACAACTCAGTTTATGTGAACCAACATGGCTGTTGCATCATACGTTCTATTTAAGCAAGAGCTACCACACACTACAAACTGGAGGCCAATGTTAAGTGCATTGTCACTTGTTCATCCTGAAGTTGTTCGAAACCAGTGTCCAAGACTGGCAAATGCTCGCTATCTTTCTGAAAAAAAACTCAGCTGGCTCTCTAGAAGCATGCAGTGCAACAGTGAAAGACTCAGCAGTTCAAAAAGTGAAGAACTCTCTCACCATATTCAAATATGTGCATACATGGCTGATGAACGCACCAATGCAAATAGGCAAGTATTGCATATGTTATTTTGATATCCTTGGTAGGCCAGTAGATGCATTCTAGATGTTCAGGTTATAGAAGACACATCAGCTGCATCTGTGACATCTTAAGAGTTAAATGCTTGTCAATTGGACCCCAGACAGATGGCTGCTTGTGCATTTGATGGAACTAAAAACTTTTCTGGAAGACATAATGGCGTACAAGCTTTGCTCAGAGAAAAGTGTAACCCTAATCTCTTCTATACACACTGCAGAGGCCATCTACTCCAACTAGCACTAGTACAAGCTGCAGAATCTTCAAAAGAAATTAAAAAGCCATAAATGTAATGGCTTTTTTTATACTCTTTTTTTCAGCAAGAGTCCAAAAGGACTCAACATCTTGGAAACAAATAGAAGATACACTGGGATTGAAGTTCAGATTAGTCCAACCTGGAAAAACCTGCTGGCTTTCTCATGAGCGATTCTTGGCTGTTGTCTTAAAATTAATGCAACCATTATTACTGGCTTTGGAAAGTATCCACCAAGATAGGACAGATCTAAGTAGAGAGTAACTTTTGTTACTAAGTTCAGAGAAGACTATCGCCATTCTCTCTCTTGTAAGTCTACTATTGAAACCACTTGGGTCATTAAACAATGTCATCCAGGCATCTGCTACAACAGTAGTAGATCTCTGTCCAGCAACAGAAGCTACCCTTGGATCAATCAGAGATATCCATTGAAAATGTACTGGAAGAAGCAAATACTTCAGTGCAGAAGTTGACTAATGAAGGCATTTATATTGACTCCTTAAGTGAAGAGGACAAGAAGTGTTTGTTAAGCCAGCTGAAAAAGTACACAGACTTGATTCTTACAAATCTACAGTAGCGATTTCTGGATTCTACTCAACCTCCACGTAGCTTTTACAGATGCCTGTCTTATAAAACACCTATAGTTGAGTGGAGTGAGGCACTACCAGCAATAGGGCTGCCCTGTGACCAGGACAGAATAGAGAATTTTTAACACAGGGTGGAATATCAGATGACGAATGAATGAAAATTTAACTTCAACTTCTTTATCATCACTAGTGGTTCGACCCAATCTTTGTGCTATGTTTCCTGGGATGAAAGGAGTAGGAATTCATCTCTTGCTACTCCCAGTCACAACAGCTACAGTTGAGCATTCTTTTTTCTCATTGAATAGAATTTTGTGTTCTGAAAGAAGTCACCTTCTGTCTGATCATGAGCATATCATGAAGGCCTGGAAGTAACGGACACACAAGAAGACACCAAAGACTGCAAAATTACAACAAGAAACCAAGACGGACGTAGATGTAGTGCTTCATAGAAGGCTTGAGTAGTCAACTTTAATTTTTGTGATGATTTTAAAACATGAGTTAAATCTAATAAAATGGTTGTAAAACATTTTTCAGTTTTTACTATGGTGACATACAGCTCACCTTTGCCCTCACGGTCTCAACCCTCGTCGGCCCTGACCCCCCCTGAATAGTCCAACATCCCCCTAATTTCAATTCCTGGGGAAAACACTGAGTAAGACTGTGCCATGATCCAGCCCTACTTGTGATTTCCTATGGGGATGTTGTTGCTAAAGAAGCATTGTAAAGACAGAGATGGTTTTGCTATTGCCAAGGCTTATTTTCATTTAACTGCAATACCTCATTACTGATCAACATCCATTTAAGTTAATGAAAGGTACAGGATATTTTACAGAAACCCTTATGGCTTCTATTTACTTTCTTGTGAATTTAGTCTGGCTACGTAAGAATTTGATTGAATTTGATCTAGATCCAATCAGGCATCAAAGGTATATTATACTCACTGAAGAAGGCCTGTCTAGCAGAAGGGCAGCTGAAACAGAGCTAAAACTAAAACCTGAACAGAACTGAAAAAATAAATTGTATGGTGTACGCTGCATATGGACAGATACAATAATTCAATACACACACATACACACTACTTCCTTTGTGTAATGTAACTGAATTCTCACAGCATTCTTCTAAGTTGTCAAGTACTACTTCTCCTAGTAGGATTATATGAGTGGGTGAAACTCAAAATTTAAAAAGTACTTAAACTTTTTCCCAGTTGTATACTCCCTTTACTTTATTATGCTCTGTAGGCAACTTTCAAACATAATACCATGCTCACAAATGTCCGAGCATGCAATGCTAATGAACTTCCCACCTCATTTATGATCCCAGAGATATGATTATGCAGTAACGGTGTCATTGTTAAAGCTAATTTCTGTGTAAAATATATGCCTGTAATTTTCGATTCACCTTTCCCTATGAGCCTTCAGGGCCAGTGAAAATCATGGGTTTGTGCATCTCAGCCCATCCCCACCCATGTTCAAACATTGTTTTCATGTTTCCCAAGCATGCAGCAATAACGAACTGGCCTAACTTCCCAAGGATAAACTCCAGGCTGGTAGAATGCAAGTCATTCTGCCTCTGCTGTTTCAAATGATTGAGGCAAAGACAACTATATTGCATTGCAATAAAGAATAAAAAATTACTGTGTAAGGATAAGTAACTTGCAAAATATCCTACAGAAAATACAGCAAGATTTTATAGCAAGGTGGTATTAGTACAGAGGACAAGATATCTTTGAATGGATGCTTTGGATTTAGCAAAGGTTACTTAGCAAATTCAACAGATGAGACTACACTGTACTTAGATTGTAATACCGCAAGCCTTCATACAAAGTTTGGGGAGGGTTGGGAGGTAATAAGCAGACAAAATACTCAGTACATTTTAATCTCATATGAATTTAGAAACAGGAATAAAGAACAAGAATATGATAAAAATGGTTAGGAAACAATTATTCCTAAGGAAAAAAGTGATCTGGCAGGGTTTACTGAGGGGAACAGAGGAGATGTAACTAGATCAGGATCTTAGGAAAGTATTTAATGACTCACAAAATCTTACTAAAAAATTAAGTTGAATTGGTTTGGATATGAACAATCATGTAGATCAACACTGGCTGAAGGCAATTGTAAAAGGCATTGCACTGAGTTGCAGGGAGATATTGGGTGCAATTCCAGAGGGTTAGGTCCAGTGTTATTTAACAATGATCTGCAAGAGGGAGTACATAGCACAATCAAATTAACCGCTAAATAAAAGGGAAAGAAAGATTTAAAAAGCCATATAGGTATTTCTTGGCAAAACATCAGTGAGGGGTGAAGGGAACGGATGCATAATAGTCTATAATTATTTGAAGGGTGTAAAGAGCCAGAAATGGGAAGGAGGGGGAGAAGAGACTAGGCCTACAGTCAGCATCACACCACCCAGTCTCCTCCCCCACTCTTTTTCTTCCTCCATGTTCCTTCATAGTCTCCTATGCTACATCTGCCTCCCATATTTTCCCTCCCTTTCCTCACAGTCTCTTACCCCCTCACATTCTCCTTTGCCCCTGTTCCTCTGCATCTCTTCAGTCTGCTACCTGTATTCCACCTGCCCTTTTCCCTCTCAGTCTTCCTCCTGCCCCCACGTTCCCCAGTCAAGTTAATGCCGAGGATGACAATAATAGAAAAACAAGCTTCAGATACTGAAGGACCTCAAATAATCCTCAGATGTAACAGTAATATCCCCTCCTGACTTCAAGTAGAATTGCCTGCTGTACAACTGATGAAGTGCATCATCCAAAAATCATCAGGCAACCACACCCTCTTCTAATCCCTAGAAATTTAGGTGGACTCATAATTACATAGTCACAGTCAGCGAGAAGATTTTCTGCTTTTTGACATAGAACATAACTGCATTTTGAAATCTGCCACTCCAAAAGAGAGAGACTTTGGTTCAGTGATAACTTCAGGAAAGCAATACTGCTTTTGAGCACTCAACACCAAGTCTTCTGTTTCACTGATGGTAAATGAATCACAGATCAGTCATATCAAGGTACTGGCTGCAATCCAAAATACATCTTTCATTTCTGCCAGCTTTCATCATGCAAAATGCATTTAGAGAAGTCCACGATGGCATTCAAATTTGTGGCTCTTGTTTCATCTTATACAGTGCTAGTAGCAGTGAATCCATCCAAAACCATTATGAGGACAAAGATCCTAACTTTGCCCTTCATGTTTTCAGCTTGCAAACCTAAGGCCAGATCCTCAGTCCTTGGCCCTAACCAAGTGCCTTTTGTGCCTCTTCAGCGACATGTCGGGGATGGGAAGTAATAGGGCCAGAGTTCATAGTCCCGCTCTAGGGATCTGGCCATTTATGTCCTGCAAAGGAGCAATTCTATTGTATAAAGACTAAACACAGTAAGTTAAACGTTATTTAAATCGGGCATCTTAAATTCCAGTTTACTACCATCACCTCAAGTGTAGATTAAGCGGATTCCTTGTGTTCTCACAAATATTACTTTCCATCACAAGATAACATTGCCAAAGCCTTGTCAGATGAGACAGGTAACACCCTTTTCCTTTTATCTTCACTTTTAGTCCCCAAGCCAACCTAAGAGCGAGGGACTCTGCTCTGGGCAGTATTCCAGCTCCAGCAATACCAAAGCTTTCAGAAGCATCTCTCTTTCCTCCCGCAAATCCTACCTTTAATTCTCATCAAGCAGCTAATTGTCAATGTACACCACATTTTCTCATTCCAAAACACCTGGTACATAAAGTCTTTCGGCAAACTTAACAATTATAAATCAAGAAAAAACACCCTATTCTTGTTCAACAAATTCAATTGTGCTAGAGTGAAACAACAGTGCCAGCTAACTCCAATCAAGCACTTACAGCATCAAAACATTTTGCCTCAAAAACATTCATTATCTCCAGCGGTGAATAAGAATATCAGAAACCCAGCCCTTAATTAAAAATCACACTAGCAAAATGTTGCAGCGTTCCTACAGTAAGATTTGTGTTTCTGGGAAAAGGCACTCTCACACTGGTCTTGACAGAGCTGATAATATTTTTGCACCAATGTGCTGAAAAGGAGACCTTTCGCCAGCCACAAGTGAGACAAGTACAACAGCAAAGGTAGAATCCAGTTCCAAGAAAGGTGTAACAAGGATTATGCACAGAAATATTTATCATATGGGCAGGACTTTCCTGGCTCTTTGTCTAGTTCATTTTGTTCACATTGTTTGGTTAAGGTTTGGCACCTTGGTTTCTTAACCTGTTTTCCTTTACTCATCCTTTCCATTTCCTGTTCCTTTAAATTCATTTACTTTTTTAACAGCTCAGGGCTGACATGTGCCTTTAAAACTAAAAGTGACACATCCTGGATGAGGCATTCATCAGTAGATGTGAAGACACAGTTACTGAAAATAGCTTCACAGCACCTTGTAAATTAAGTACTATTCTTCCCGTTTTATAGACGAGCTAAATGAGACACTAATCTATTTTGGGCTAATTCCTGTTCCCCTTGTAGTCAACAAGAATTTTACCATTACCTTTAATGGATCCTATGGGCCTCCATTAACTTCAATGAGCATAGGATCAGCCCCTAAAGGTATGCCTACATTGCAATAAAAGACCCATGGTACAGCCGCAGCGGCCCAGGTCAGCTGACTCAAGCTCACAGGGCTTAGGCTGCAGGGCTATAAAATGGCAGTGTAGATGTCTGGGCTTGAGCCTGGGCTCTGAGACCCCTTTAGGGGGAAGGGTCTCATAGCCTGGGCTCCATCCTGAGTCCAAACATCCACACTGCCCTTTTTAGCCCCGCAGCCCAAAACTTGCAAACCCAAGTCAGCTGAGCTGGGCTCTGAGATTCAGTGCTGCAGGGTTTTTTGTTTGTTCTTTTGTTTGTTTGTTTTTAAATAGCAATGTATACATACCCTTAGACTATGTCTACACTACGAAATTAGGTCGAATTTATAGAAGTCGGTTGTTTAGAAATCGTTTTTATAAAGTTGATTGTGTGTGTCCCCACACAAAATGCTCTAAGTGCATTAAGTCAGCGGACTTCATCCCCAGTACCAAGGCTAGCATCGACTTCCGGAGCGTTGCACTGTGGGTAGCTATCCCACAGTTCCCGCAGTGTCCATCGCCCATTGGAATTCTGGGTTGAGATCCCAATGCCTGATGGGGCAAATACAGTGTCGTGGGTGATTCTGGGTACATGTCGTCAGGTCCCCACTCCCTCCCTCCCTCCCTCCCTCCATGAAAGCAACGGCAAACAATCGTTTCGCGCCTATTTTCAGCCCAGACGCCATAGCACTGGGATCATAGAGCCCGCTCAGATCACTGCGGCAATTATGAGCACTATAACCAACACGCGCATTATCCTGGAGTATATGCAGAACCAGAACCTGCCAAAGCAAAACCAGGCGAGGAGGCGACGGCAGCAGCAGCGCGGTGACGAGAGTGATGAGGAAATAGACATGGACATAGACTTCTCACAAAGTACGGGCCCTGGCAATGGGTACATCATGGTGTTAATGGGGCAGGTTCATGCCGTGGAACGCCGATTCTGGGCCCGTCGNTTGGGTGGGTTCGGGGGTTACTAGCTCCAGGTCCAGGGTGAAAAACGTATCCTGGCTCTTGGGGAAACCGGTTTCTCCGCTTCCTTGCTGTGAGCTATCATCTTCCTCGTCCCCAAAACCCGCTTCCGTGTTGCGTGATTCTCCATTGACGGAGTCAAAGCACAGGGTTGGGGTAGTGGTGGCTGCACCCCCTAGCATGGCATGCAGCTCAGCGTAGAAGCGGCATGTCTGCGGCTCTGCCCCGGACCTTCCGTTTGCCTCTCTGGTTTTGTGGTAGGCTTCCCTTAGCTCCTTAATTTTCACGCGGCACTGCTGTGCGTCCGTTATGGCCTCTGTCCTTCATGCCCTTTGAGACTTTTTCTAATGTTTTGGCATTTCGTTTACTGCAACGGAGTTCAGCTAGCACGGATTCGTCTCCCCATATGGCGAGCAGATCCCGTACCTCCCGTTCGGTCCATGCTGGAGCTCTTCTGCGATCCTGGGACTCCATCATGGTCACCTCTGCTGATGAGATCTGCACTCACCTGCACCTTGCCACGCTGGCCAAACAGGAAATGAGATTCAAAAGTTCGCAGGCCTTTTCCTGTCTACCTGGCCAGTGCATCTGAGTTGAGAGCGCTGTCCAGAGCAGTCACATTGGAGCACTCTGGGATAGCTCCCGGAGGCCAATACCATCGAATTGCATCCACACTACCCCAAATTCGACCCGGCAAGGCCGATTTCAGAATTGAGTCTTAAGAGTTACACCAAGGAACAATGCAAATCACCAAGATTTCTTATTACATTTACTATGACATCAATCACTAGTTCTTTAGCTCCTAACACATTTATCACACTTCTAGGCACACACTTGTCTCTAAGGCACTCTTAAGAGTGCGGTCCCAGCTATTTGAATGGATTGCTCCAGAATGGACATGTTTAGATTATCAAAAGCAGCTACTTCAAGCTATGGTTTTAAATCTCTTAGGCCAGTTTGCTTAGACTTATAACTGAGAGCATGCATATAGCATTAGTTAAAATCTAAAATATGGTTCCTTGATGTCTCAGTAGAGAGTGTTGTCTTAAGATAACCTTCAGTTATTTATGTTAAAGAACAGAAGTGAAAATATATTTTTCAATGAAATTGCACCACTTTTTCTTATGCTGCTAAACCCTGGGATGTGGGGATAGTCCTTTCCACGGGGCTGGTAGAGACCTACATCCCACTGGAGAGTCCGCTGCTTCTTCATGGGTTCCATCAACTCTGGGGTCCCACATGGTGATGTCAGTTTTATATACCCTGATTCCAGGACTTATTGGAGGGGCCTGCCGTTGTGATAATTGGGCCTACACATTTACCCGAATTGTGAGCTCAACTGAAAAGAGAGACTGAACGTTTATAAATGTCACAATAACCTATAACAACAAACATTGATAGGAAGAGAGACAAAAATGGAAACAGACTGAATTAGTCCAAACAAAAAGGTTTACAGATACAATTCCAAGACTGTGTTAAGATCGTGCCTGGTAAACAAAAACAGCGTGAAACCGAAAATCAATGTGCCAAGATTGGTTTGTTGGAAATTAGGTCCAATTTATGGACAAAATAATGAGGTTTTGGCTATTCCACCCATTACTCGCTTAGAAAAAGAGACTTTGGGGAGAACAGCTGGCTACTGGAACAAGCTTCTCCATCATGACTGCCACCCCACCATCGTCTGGGACCCCATACCTTCATCATCCTATTCCTAAGAGATGTCCTGACTAGAGCGAGGCACCCAGATGACATCACAACCTCTACTGACTCTGGCTGAATCCTAACCACCACCTGGTATGTGAGATTTGTTCTCCCCCCACCTTCCTCCCCACTGTGTTCTTTTCCTTCCATCCCTTATTTCTTTTCTTTCCCATCTTTCTCTCCTTTTTCTTCCTGTCTAATAAGAAACCTGGGTTAGCTGGCCAAGACTCCATATTTTGCAACACTGTTGTAAGCCTATGACCAGAAAAAAAGCAATGCCCTAAATAGCCCAATGCTGGTATGAGTTTGCCAGGACTTGGAGTAGCGCAGGGATCGGCAACCTTTGGCACGCGGCTTGCCAGGGTAAGCCCCCTGGCGGGCCGGGCCAGTTTGTTTACCTGCCGCATCCGCAGGTTCAGCCAATCGTGGCTCCCACTGGCCGCGGTTCACTGCTCCAGGCCAACGGGGGCTGCGGGAAGCGGCGGCCAGCACATCCCTCGGCCTGCGCCGCTTCCCGCAGCCCCCATTGGCCTAGAATGGCGAACCACGGGCAGTGGGAGCTGCGATCGGCCGAACCTGCAGACGCAGCAGGTAAACAAACTGTCCCAGCCCGCCAGGGGGCTTACCCTGGCGAGCCACGTGCCAAAGTTTGCCGATCCCTGGAGTAGCGGATAAGGCTGGGTGCCATGCCTGTGTTTTCCCAGCAGCAAAATTGCAAGTTGGAGTCAACACCAGAGACAGAAGATACATTTTCCCTTTAATATTATTTTCTCTCCCCTTTTGTGTGTGTTTGTCTTATGAGAAATAAGACAACAGCTCCAGCCTGTCTCAACTAACTTCTTCTCTTTTCCTCATAAGGACAGTTATTACCATCTTTGTCTCCTTCTAAGAACTCTCCCCAGCTAAAAGGAAAGGGCACAAGGGATGTTAGCTCATTAACCTTCTGCCTAATTAAACCATCTCCCCATTAAATCCACTCCAGGGAGAGAATAGCTATCACCTTTATGTGATCAGACTACTGGGTTGTTAAACTGAAAACCTAACTTAATACTCTACATTTCAAATGCTTTAACTGTTTTTCTGTCTTTTTGTATCTTTAAAAGGGTTTTTAATGGGTGTTTGTCATGGTAATAAGCAGGCTGAGATCTCTGTATAGCAAACCTTGTTTAACTATTTAATGTTGGACAGTGACTGGGTTATGTGAACGTGTCTGGCCCATTTCATATTTAGATGAAATAAAACCACCCACCTCTGATTTCCAGTGGCCATTTGCCAACTTGAGTGCTCAGCTTTCAGTTTCTCTGCTGCTTCCATTGGTATCCAGCAGATGGCATTGGTGTAGAACAGGTTTCTTCAATCCTTTTCTTATCGGGGGCTTTTTATGTTTGATTCAAGTGGCAGGGCTCCCTCCTCTGCCCCTTGGACCACCACAAACAAGTGGGGCACTTTCCAGGTTGTAAGCACCAGTGTGTTATTTATTAGGTCCCCACCACCAGTACTGCCTTGTACAACAACATACAAGTGGACATTAACTTTCCCCTTAGCCCAGAAAGGGAAAGATCTCATCCTCCTGCAAACCTGTATCCCCTGGCTCCTACCAGCCTCTTACCTTGTCTTTTTTCCTCGCCTCACTGTTCCCAGCTGATGGGTTGATTGTTCTCATTAGCCTTCTGCCTAATTAAGTCATTAAGCACCCATCTCCTAATTAAATCCACTCAGGGGTGGGGGGCAACAGCTAGCACCCTTAGTGACCAGAGCTGGATAGGTTTAGGCTCCTGGCACTCTGTGACAATTTATTTCCAGGATTTTATTTCAGTATTAGCCTATGTCATTAATTGGGTTTCTCACCCTTTTAAGCAATTTCTTTTAATAATTCCAAGTTATATGCAGGTCAGGTGATTTTATCTTTCAGCCTTCCTTTTTATACTATATAATGCCTATCACTTCCGGAG
Organism: Platysternon megacephalum; assembly: GCA_003942145.1. Taxonomy (NCBI): domain Eukaryota; kingdom Metazoa; phylum Chordata; order Testudines; family Platysternidae; genus Platysternon; species Platysternon megacephalum. Next base: position 7,409,837 of record QXTE01000055.1, on the reverse strand, counting down.
TGCAAGAGTCATTTACCAAGAAAAGAAAAACCAAAATCAATCATAGTATTCTAAATGTGGTCGATATACTCCATACATTCTTTGACTGTATATAAGCATTTCACATTATTTAGGGCTTACAATAGAACAAAGACATTATCAACACAGAGAGAGATAGAGAGAGTTTATCTGATTCATAGGGCAGAGAAATGAGCAGCTTCTAATTCAGAGTGAAAGACATTGATTGGACAAAATCGATTATTCATGTTATATTTGATTTAGAAGGGCAAACAAACATACAGTTTATAATTTGGGTGAAAAACAGGCAGTTTAGATTTCTCAGAGTAACAGGCAGTTTGCCCTATTTGACCTTCAGTCTCACAGCCAATTATTTCTAGTTTGTTTAACTCATAGCTTCCCCCACTCATCTCTTAATCCACTCAGTGTGCTTTTTGAGTTTTTGAGGGCCAGAAGGAATCAAGAGCTATTAATCATTCAAGGCATATCTGTTCTCTGTACCCCTTACACGGTCCTCTGCCTTAACTGCAAGACCATATATCAACCGAAAGTTGTGTTGTGTAACTTTACTCTTAATACTTACAGTCTTAGATGTCTCAAAGAAACATTCAGCAATTTCCTCACACAGCATATTCAATTGTATCAGATAAAGAAATGAAATAACTTCCTTTGCATAGCGAGCTTGTGTAATTGTAGAACAGAAGACTGTCCTGCAGGCCATTTAGTGGCATTATATACATGTTGATTTACCTGATCCTGAGTCAAACTCCACTTTAATCTTCCAAGGCTCATTTTAGTTTGAAGAACAGCCAAACACACCCATTTGGACAGACTCCTATAATGTGTTTCCTACTACTTAATGAAAAAGGAAAACAAAAATTAACTTATCTTTCTGAGATAATTTATTTCCGGAGATCAGGTAAATGATGTTTTAAATATTATTTTAATCCTTCAGCAAGTATATTTCAAAGGAGAGAAAGAGAAGTCAATTTCTTTTACATGTAGCATTATATCAACTGGTGGGAAAAGTTTCTTTGGGGGCAGGAATTGTCTTTTTGTTCTGTGTTTGTTCAACACCATCTAGCCCAGTAGGTCCATGACTGGACTCCTAGGCCCATACCAGGGGCGGCTCCAGGCACCAGCGCAGCAAGCGCGTGCCTGGGGCGGCAAGCTGCGGGGGGCGCCCTGCTGGTCTCCGTGAGGGCAGCAGTCAGGCAGCCTTCGGCAGCATGCCTGCGGAAGGTCCGCCGGTCCTGCGGCTTCGGCGGTAATTCGGCAGTGGGTACGCCGAAGGCGCGGGACCGGCAGATCACCCGCAGAAACGCTGCTGAATGCCGAAGGCCACCTGACTGCCGTGCTTGGGGCGGCAAAAAACATAGAGCCGCCCCTGGCCCATACAAATAAATAACAATAATATTAGACTTTTATTGAATAATTCTCAACCTGCTACTGAACAAGGACTTAATGCTCCTTTTATATATTTGAATATTTTAAACCCAAAGGATTGTTATGATAATCTAGTCTGACTTCTGCATAGTTATTACTGCATCTATCCCACAATTTGTGGCTGAACTCTAGCATATCCTTTAGAGATTTAAAGTCTATTAAAGACTAAGAATTTATCACATCCTTTGGTTTCCGTGGCTAATTATTCTCATTGTTAAAAATTCGCATCTCATTTCTAGTTTGACCTTTGCTGACTTCAACTTCCCACCATTGGATCTTGCATGGCCTGTGTCTATTAAATTTAAAAAGCCCTGTAGTGTCCCAGGTATCTACTCCCTACGTAGGTACTTAAAGACTGGTCAAGTTGCCTCTTAGCCTTCCCTTCAATAAGCTAAACAGATTGAGCTCCTTTGGTCTCATTCTCAGACATGTTTTCTAGGCCAAAAATCATTCAAGTAGCTCTTGTTTGAACCCTTTCCAATTTGTTCAATATTCTTTTAAATATGTGAACACCTCCACTGGACACAGCTCCTGTAGTGGTCTCATGAATGCTGTGTACAGAGCATTCACTTTCCTACCCCTACTCCACATTCCCCTGTTAAGATAGCCAAGAGAGTGCTGTCCTTTTTCAGAAAATGAAAAATTTTGATTTTTGATTCAAATAATTTTTTTTCAATTTCTGAGTTTTTCCTCCTTTTCTCTCTCTCTTTTCCCATCCCCTTTATCCCTTGTCAGTGGAAAAACGGGAGAAAGAAGACAGATGCAAAATCTCTAGTGTCGTGTAGCAAAAAAGGGCAAACAGTATTGCCCTGGGGGCTCATGTACATCTGGTTATCTGCAATGGCCCCTAAGTCATTTTCAGTCACCTGCTTTCCAGAATGCAGTCCCCAGTCTGGCAAATACATCCTACATTCTTTTTCTCCCAGATGCATGGCCTCCTATATGGCTGTATTAAAATGCATGTTGTATGATTGCACCCACCTAGCCAAGGGAACATGATCATGCTATATCAGTGACCTGTCTTTGTTGCTATTCATCACTCCTGTGTGCCACCTACAACTTTTTATCAGCAATCAGGGACTCTGTTAGCTTCCCACTAGCCGATAATTCCCCCATTAACAATTACATTTTGAGATCTATCAGTTTGCCAGATTTTAATCCATTTAATGTGTGCCATATTGATTGATATGACTTTTAGCACTGACGTCAATAGGAACAAGATCAGTGCTCTACTGCCTAACTCTATCTGTTTGTTTGTTTTGAAGCAGATTATCCTCTATCCTTGAATGACTGAGTAATGGTATTTTTTAAATTGAAATGAGGGTGAATCAGACTTCTCAGTATTAATCTCATATCAGACAAAAGGATTTCTGGAAGGCAGTAACGCTAGTCACTCCCTCTTCCTGACTCCAGCCTTTGACTGCACAGTCTGTACAGAACTTCCAGTACCTGAAGGGTAGGGGAGTGAAAAACTACAGCTGGAAACTGAACTCAAGCCTGTAAACCCGTAGCCCCATGTTTTTGCTTGTAACACAATTTTTAGTAGCATTATCAAAACCTAGTCCACTCACAGTCAGCGTATTTATGAATATTAGTCAAGTGGAACACAAATACAATCCGAATTTTTAAAATGACAGTCCTATTCTAAATCAGTGCAGTGCTAACTCTGGCTTCTCTCAGAGATGTTTTAACCTTCCATTTTTATTGATGAGAAAAGGAGCTTTAGAGAGAAGGAGGCTCCATTTGCTTCTGCCCAGGAGCTTTTGAACAGCTTCAAGTTTAATTACAGTGCAACAGGCAGAGAGTGGGCATGTAGGAGGGCGTTGGAAAAGGGACTACAAAACACCAACGTAGAGGGCCCTGGTGGTGAGGCAATGACTGGAGGGCAAAAGGAGGCAGAAAACAGTCATTAACCAAAGCAAGATCCCTGCACTTGTAGGAATCCCTATATGACTTGTTAATGCCTCTTTAGTTCTAGGAGTTCAAGAGAACAATGTCTATATCATTTGGGTATAAATCTTTAAGAGTTGTTTATATATTTTAAATTCCCAAAGGTTTCTTAAATAAATCACCCTGCCGTTAAGAACTGTGGCTGACATCCTCACTTCCTCTCAACCCCAAACATCATCATCAAGAACATTTTCTCCTCCCCAGGACCTTGATGCTCTACGTCTAGGCTATAAAGTTGCAATCAGGCTAATATTCCTAAATCCAGTTTGAGCTGAAAGCAAACATCATGGCCAGGAATACATCCTGTAGCTCCCTGTTGTTGAAAGGATATGGAAACCACTTTATCTGCCAGTATCCCATGCATGTAGGAACTTATAAATAATTCATTTTGATCAACCAGCCTACTATGTTGACATACGGAAACAAAAAGTACTTCCACTCAGCCAAACCGCATATCTTGGCAAACTACCTGCTAAAAGACAACAAAGACATAGTCAAAAGACTTGGCAGCCTTCCTGGCATGCTACACCTTGAGCGTAACAAGTCAGTCACGCTATGCTGTGGCTTAGCCATACAGTGCAATACCACAAAGGGGAATATCAGAGTTTGGGTCCGAACTTGTCTGTCTCTTCTGGGCCTTCAGAGGCTGGCAGTGATGGGGAGGCAGCAAGGTCAGACCGTAGGGCTAGGAAGCATTTTCATGAAGGAGTAACATGGAGAATTATACTTAGCCCATACTGTATATAACTCTTTATCTGAATACCTGTCTATCTTTCTTAGGAGCTTCTAATGCCCCAGTAACTGTATCATTCAAGCCTCCATATCACTTTGTAAACCTTAAACTAACAAATTAAACAATCAAGTTCAATGGTGGATTCTGAAGGGAGCTTTGTCAATTTCTCCTCCCAGGTGGGAAGAGTCCTGTGGTATTGTCCATCTAGAGGTCCAGGGCAGTAAAAGAGAGAAAATGGAGAGATCTTCAGGTCTCTGATGGGCTGAGAGAATCCCCAAACCCCCTTCCAAGAAACAAACATCAGTCAGACTGTTGCAGCACCAGGTTGCCTGTGCCAGCTAAGCCAAAAAATCATGGTGGCAATTGAATATATAGCAAATGATCATAATCATCTGCAGAGTTACTGAACATGCAGACTGCGAGCCAGATCTCTGGCTACTGTAAAATGACATAGCTACACTAAAATGACTTAGCTATGCTGATTTACACCAGCTGAAGATCTGACCTTTTATTGCAAAATGGTGGCTGTCAAAGAATCAGCACAGATCATAATGGCTCGAGAAAACACCTTGTAAAGAATTCAGTGTGAAATTCTTACAACAGACTGAATTCCATCTGATCTGGCTAAAGCCAATACATTTTCAGCATGTTATGCCAAAAATGGTTGATGCACAAATCAGGTAGCTCACTGCATTCTGGGCACCAGCAGGATGTTTTTACTGGATGGATATGTCTATTAGGTTCCAGTACTGTAGATCAGTGGTTTTCAAACCGTGGGTTGCGACCCAGAACTGAGTCATGGAATGGAAGGGACTGGGTCATGGTGGCTCTGGTCAGCACCACTGACCGGGCTGTTAAAAGTCCCGTTGGTGGTGCTGCCTGGCTAACGCAGGCTAGTCCCTACCTGTTCCGACACCGTGCTGCGCCCCGGAAGTGGCCAGCAGCAAGTCCAGCTCCTAGGCGGGGGGCCACGGGGCTCCGCGTACTGCCCCCGCCCCAAGCACCGGCTCTGCACTCCCATTGGCTAATGCGGGTTGGGGGGGCAGTGCCTGCAGGTGAGAGCCGCGTGGAGCCAGACCTGCTGCTGGCTGCTTCCGGGGTGCAGCACAGTCTGTGGTGCCAGGACAGGCAGGAAGCCTGCCTTAGCACCCCCGCTGCACCACTGACTGGGAGCTGCCCGAGGTAAACCCATGCCCCAACCCTGTGCCCCAACCCCCTGCCCCAGCCCTGAGCCCCCCTGCAACCTGGAGTCCCTTCCTGCACCCCAAACCCCTCATCCCCAACCCCACCCCAGAGCCTGCACTCCCAGCCCAGAGCCCTAACCCCCTCCTACACCCCAACCCCCTACCCCAGCCCAGAGCCCCCTCCCACACCCTGAATCCCTCATTCCAGGCTCCACCCCACAGCCCGCACCCCAACCCTCTGCCCCAGTCCTGAGCTCCTCCCACACCCCAAACCCCTCATCTCCAGCTCTGTTGGGTCGCAGGCATCAACAATTTTTTTCAACTGGGTCACCAGAAAAAAAAGTTTGAAAACCACTGCTGTAGATGAAGATTATCAGCATTCTGCACAGGCTTGCATTAGTAGGGTTTGCAAGAGTAAACAGACTATGGCAGCACCTGACATTCTGATCTGCAGATGCCGAGTCACAAATAAAGTAGCAATGACACACTCCAAGCAGAACCGAATTAGTCGCCCTGGGAAAAATTCAATAAACTAAATACTGTGTTTTAAACTATTATATCAAAACCCTTTCCAAGGGTTGATTTTTTTTATTTTTATTTTTTTGCAACATAACTTTTCAAAGTACCGGAGTACATACTGAACGTCTCAACTGTATCCATAAATGTTTCATTGAGTACCTATCATGTACAATGTATGTTTTTCACAGTGGAACCTGATTCCCAAAAGGGATTCACTATTCCTCTGCTCTGAGGTTGCAATCCTGCAAATAGCACATTACATTATATAGAGATACTGCAGTGTTGGGAACGTTGCACTACTCAGGAATTCAATCTCATCAGTTCAGGTTGCTGTGGTATATGGAATAAAAATGAAACATTACAGATATTATGAACAAATATATAAATATCCATGGATCTACTTTAGAAGCCCAAAAGTTATATTTGAAACCCTTTTTTAAGTTTAAAGACTACATGCATTTTTGTTGTTCAGTATTGTTCCTGAGGAGCTAGAGAACACTCAGGGATATTAAATATTGCACAAATGGCTTGTGAGTCATTAAGTGAGTTATTACGTTGTGGGACTAATTCTCTGGAGTCTAATAGGTGCAAACTCTATACAGATTCTTATTCTTCAAAGAGAAAAAATATACTGTATATCTTGGAAGTGTCTATCCACTGTCGGAAGACAGGATACTGGGCTAGATGGACCTTTGGTCTGACCCAGTAGGGCCATTCTTATGTTTCTCCTTGTCTTTTGGCTTTTAAAAAATTATTTACTGCTTATCATTCGCATACCAATGTAAGAAAGTCATGGTACAATCATCATATCACTAAATAGTTTACTTCTAACAACATTTTTCATATTCATAGTTTTAAATTTTTTTTTAGCAAACAGCATTTAAATCTAAACTTACTTTATAAGCAGCAAAATAAGTTACCAAATAATTCCAGCAAACACAAGTAGTCCCAAGAAAATTAACTTTCTTTTTTTAATTTTAGATGCTTCTCCTTCAGATATCCTCATGTTACAAAGACAGACCTGCTAAATATTTAAATATCAGGAGGGCAAATATAACTTCTTGAACTAAAACGCCAGAATCCATATTAGCCAGCCCGTGGAAAATCCGGATTATCTGAACCTCAGTTATCTGAATTTTGGTTTATCTACAAATTGTTTAATCCTGCAAATCTGAAATTGATATAGAAACTGAATTTTGTTTATCCAAAACTCTGATTACTGGCAATTTTTAGTTGTCCTCAAGACATGCAGATAATAAAGGTTCCTGTTGTGCAGTATTCTTTTAATAAGGATTTGCAGGGTGGCAAGATGCCCACCATCCTTTTTTATATTCTTCTACTGTGGTTCTCATATAATGCCTAACACCATGGTGTCTGAAGGAAGCCAAGGCATTGTCTATTGCTTTGTTCATGTGAAACAAGGTGGCTGAGGTGATATCTTTTATTGGACCAACTTCTGTTGGTGAGAGAGAGACGCTTTCCAGCTTACAAAGTGCTCTTCTTCAGGTCTGGGAAATGAAGAAGAGTGCACTGTAAGCGCGAAAGCTTGTCTCTCTCACCAACAGAAGCTGCTCCAATAAAAGATATCACCTCACCCACCTTCTCTCTAATATCCTGGGACTGACAGGGCTACTACAAAACTGCATACAACCTTGTTCACGTGACAGCTTCAAGACAGCTTTGGCTAGATGGGCATGGTAATATGGGGGCAGCCATTTTGGATGTGATATAGGAATATGTCATTATAGCATAAGGCAGAGAGAGGAAGGAGGTATCATGTCTAACGCAGACTGTTGCCACTGTAAAGAGAAAAGAGGGAATGGAAGAAAGCCTGAAATTTCAGAGTGGGCCAAGGGCCCAGGAAAATTTTAATCTAGGATTCAGGAGTTTGAAGATCAATCTCCCTTCCTGTTGAGAACTGTAGTCCAACAGTTTTTGTTGGGGCAGGGAGGGGTGGGGGGGAAGTGGTAGGGGGGTTTTATGGTATGGGAGATTGCAGCAACTATTTGCTCTCTAAGAGGCTGTCTAGAGGCCACAGTGTTGCTTGGATCCTTTGAGTCTATAATTGCTTCAGGCTTGTTGTGGAGCTCAAGTTTCACTTCACAGCGGTCAAGGAGGGCAGCACAAGAAAATAAGAGCTGTTTAAATGCTAGAGAAAGTCCCTAGGAGTGAAGGTCTTCACACCTGGACAGAAAATTTTCACAGGAGATGGACTGGGGTCATGCACCACTGGGGGCTCAGCTCCTAAAAGGACAGTGTCCTGAACTCTATATGCTCTGTTACCCTGAGTAAATGGAGATGTAGGACTGACTGCTCAGAAGAGTGGAAGTTGTTTCATCCCCCAAGGACTCATTCAGGTCATATATTATAGACATGTCATTATGGAAGCAGTCATATATATGGAGTCCAGATCAAACATAAAGCAGTTTGTCCAGACAGGCTTAACTTATTTTATTGAAAGGAAAAGAACTAGTAGAGCTTGTCAAGGATTTTTGCCTCAAAGTTTTCCTTTGGAAAAAAAATAGGGTTTTGACAGTGACATTTTGTGAAAAAAAAAAATCAGAATTTTTCATTTTTCAATGAAATTTTGAATAAAATTTTTGAATTTTTGTTAATTTAAAAAAAATTGTTTGAAATGGTGGGGGGAAATCCCACTTCCTTTCACTGTTTTACTTTATCAAATGAAAGGACATAGGTGGAATAACCCACTTTCTCTCACTTTTTTCCAGGGGAACAAAGGGAAAAAATTAGAGAAAGTGAGGAAGAAATCCCAGAAAATTCTAAACAATTTAAAAAAAACAAAAACATTTTCATTTTGTTTCAAAGATTTTCATAGAAACATGCAAAGAATTTCCAACAAAATGAAAATTCATTTTTTGGACATTTTAATGAAAAAAATTCAACCAGCTCTCTTAAGTAGGCAGGGAGAGCCAGCAGCAGCCACAGTACCAGAGACTGAGTGGTGTCAGATACAGAAAAAGTAGTCAGATACAAGCTCAAGGCTAACGCTATGTAAAGGGGAATCTCAACTACAAGCTTTTAGCATGAGGATTGTATGAGACCCATCATTTGAAGAGCAAGGTACCGCCTAAAGGTAATAAAGTAATAAGACTTTGCTCCTGGAGGTCTGAAGATACATCTGGTCTCCTTTTAAATCCCAATAAACTGAATCAAGATTTCCTGTGGCAGTAAAATCCACCTGTTTATTATACTGTGCATGATCCATGGATTTGTACAAGGTCAATATAGTCTTTACTATTATTTTTAATTCAACCTAATATCTCTGTTAGCCTTATCTACTTTAAAAATAGTTTTTCTATGATCATCAGAAAACTGGGAAACAAGTGTGGAGAAGGTGTGGTTCTATATGCTCTGTTATCCAAGCTATGGTAGTGCCTGGGATTGTAACTGAAAATTTGTCAAATGAAATGTGACCTGCATGAATTACTGGTGTGATACATCTGTATGGATCTTTACAGTTTGGCATAAATAACTCAATACAATCACAACTTACTTGCTAAGGAAATGTCTCTAGGCTTTAAAGGTGCGGTTCACACTGTCAAGGGGTAACGATACAGTATGTGAAAAATTAGTTCAGATATATGACTCCATGCTTCATATTTTGCAAACACTGCTCTGCAATGTATTGATGCCAGATGTGATGTATTGATGTGTGGGATCTGAAAACATAATATGTTGCATAAAAATATGAAACAGATGTCTTTCACCTGACAGGATTCATTCCAAATTCTGGTCTAATTACACGCTACCTTTTCCCTCTCCCCCGCATGAAATATGTTCTTTCGATTTGCATTTTCTTTTCTTTTTTTTAAGACAATCTTTATTAAACATGTAAACAGCTATGTAATGCTTTATGAAGTACAGAATTTGTTACAATATTACCTGGACAATATAGGATATCTGAAGATAGCAACCTTGTCAGCAGTAATGATTCCTCCTCCCATGTAGGGTATATCAAATGTCTATCCATGATGACCGTAGGAGGAGACAACTATTTCCTCAAAGGAAGAAAATAGACAACTAATTCATGGGGAAAGTAAGGGGAATAGAGGAAATACAATATCAGCTATAGTGATAAGTAATTACTACTCTTAATAATGATCTTCGCAATTTTTCTTCATGGTCCAGACCAACAATCATTTTGTGTATGTCTGTAAAAAAGCCCCCTTTGCATGCCTCCTTCCCACCTTGGATCTTGTGTCAAGTGTAACACAGCCTCACCCAAGGACTGGGACCCTGAACTATGTTCATCATTAGGAAGAGATATTGAGCCAGTGAGAAGAGGGCAGTTTTACATCCTATACAGACTAAAGAAATCAAGAAACTCTAGACTCCAAAGTGTCACCACCATTACTCAATCACCTTTAAAAAAATATTAGAGACAGGGAAATAATTGATGAGATTGCCAGAGTGATGAGCAAGGTATTAAAGAAACTAGAAACTACCTAGTTAGCTAAGGCCTGGTCTACACTGAGTTTAGGTTGAATTTAGCAGCGTTAAATCGAATTAACCCTGCACCCGTCCACACAACGAAGCCATTTACTTCGGGTACGTCTACACTACGGGATTAATCCGAATTTACAGAATTCGATTTTTGGCAACCAATTGTATAAATTCGAGTGCATGCGGCCACACTAAGCAGATTAATTCGGCGGTGCGCGTCCATGTACCGAGACTAGCGTCGAATTCCGGAGTGTTGCACTGTGGGTAGCTATCCCATAGTTCCCGCAGTCTCCCCCGCCCATTGGAATTATGGGTTGAGATCCCAATGCCCGATGGGGCAAAAAACATTGTCGCGGGCGGTTCTGGGAACATCCTCCCCCTCCCTCCGTGAAAGCAATGGCAGACAACCGTTTTGCACCTTTTTTCCTGGGTGAACTGTGCAGACGCCATAACAAGCATGGAGCCAGCTCAGCTCAAGACAGCAGTCATGAACATTGTAAACACCACGCGCATTATCGTGCAGTTTATGCTGAACCAGGACCTGAAAAACCAGGCGAGGAGGAGGCGCCTACGGCAGCGCGGTGATGAGAGTGATGAGGACATGGACATGGACAGAGAATTGTCTCGCGCCACGGGCTCCGGCGCTTTGGAGATCATGTTGTTAATGGGGCAGCTTCTCGCTGTGGAACGCCGATTCTGGGCCCGGGAAACAAGCACAGACTGGTGGGACCGCATAGTGTTGCAGGTGTGGGACGATTCCCAGTGGCTGCGAAACTTTCGTATGCGTAAGGGCACTTTCATGGAACTTTGTGACTTGCTTTCCCCTGCCCTGAAGCGCCAGAATACCAAGATGAGAGCAGCCCTCACAGTTGAGAAGCGAGTGGCGATAGCCCTGTGGAAGCTTGCAACGCCAGACAGCTACCGGTCAGTCGGTAATCAATTTGGAGTGGGAAAATCTACTGTGGGGGCTGCTGTGATGCAAGTAGCCAAAGCAATCGCTGAGCTGCTGCTACCAAAGGTAGTGACTCTGGGAAATGTGCAGGTCATAGTGGATGGCTTTGCTGCAATGGGATTCCCTAACTGTGGTGGGGCGATAGATGGAACCCATATCCCGATCTTGGCACCGGAGCACCAGGGCAGCCAGTACATAAACCGCAAGGGGTACTTTTCAATGGTGCTGCAAGCAATGGTGGATCACAAGGGACGTTTCACCAACATCAACGTGGGATGGCCGGGAAGGGTTCATGACGCTCGCGTCTTCAGGAACACTAGTCTGTTTAAACGGCTGCAGCAAGGCATTTACTTCCCAGACCGGAAAATAACCATTGGGGATGTTGAGATGCCTATCGTTATCCTTGGGGACCCAGCCTACCCCTTAATGCCATGGCTCATGAAGCCATACACAGGCAGCCTGGACAGTAGTCAGGAGCTGTTCAACTACAGGCTGAGCAAGTGCAGAATGGTGGTAGAATGTGCCTTTGGACGTTTAAAGGGTCGCTGGCGCTCGTTACTGACTCGCTCAGACCTCAGCCAAACCAACATTCCCATTGCTATTGCTGCTTGCTGTGTGCTCCACAATCTCTGTGAGAGTAAGGGGGAGACCTTTATGGCGGGGTGGGAGGCTGAGGCAAACCGCCTGGCCGCTGATTACGCGCAGCCAGACACCAGGGCGATTAGAAGAGCACACCGGGAAGCGGTGCGCATCAGAGAAGCTTTGAAAACAAGTTTCATTGCTGGCCAGGCTCCTGTGTGAAAGTTCTGTTTGTTTGTCCCTGATGAAAACCCGCCCCCTTGATTGACTCATTCCCTGTAAGCAACCCACCCTCCCCCCTTCGATCCCAGCTTGCTTTGAAAAAAATAAAGTCAGTATCGTTTAGAACTCATGCATTCTTTATTAACGGGTAATAAACATAGGGAGAGAACTGACAAGGTAGTCCGGGTGGGGTTTGGGAGGAGGATAGGAGGGAAGGAACAGGTCACTGAAAAAATTCAAAATAATGACAGCCTTTTGCTTGGGCTGTCCACTGGGGTGGAGTGGCAGGGTGCACGGAGCCTCCCCCCCCCCCCCCCCCGCGTTCTTACACGTCTGGGTGAGGAGGCTATGGAACTTGGGGAGGGGGGAGGGCGGTTATACAGGGGCTGCAGCGGCACTCTGTGATCCTGCTGCTGCCGTTCCTGAAGCTCCACCAGACGCCGGAGCATGTCTGTTTGCTCACGCAGCAGCCCCAGCGTTGCATCCCGCCACTTCTCGTCTCGAGCGTCCCTTCTCTCCTCCCGTTGGTCCCTTCTCTCCTCCCGTTGGTCCCTCATGTCCTCACGTTGGTCCCTCTTGTCCTCACGATCACTGGCATCTTTCCTGAACTTTGAGACCGTGTCCTTCCATTCATTCAAATGAGCTCTCTCATCGCGGGTCGATTGCATTATTTCTGAGAACATGTCGTCTCGCGTGCGTTTCTTTCGCCGCCTTATCTGGGAGAGCCTTCGGGACGGAGGAGGGAGGCTTGAAAAATTTGCAGCTGCAGGAGGAGGGAAAAAAAGGGAGAGAAGTATGTAAAAAGATACATTTTATAGAACAATGCTTATACTCTTTCACGGTGAACAACACTATTCACATTACATAGCACATGTGATTTCAGTACAAGGTCGCATTTTGCATCTTATATTGAGTGCCTGCGGCTTTGGTGTTAGAGATCACAGACGCAGGGCCGGGCAACAGAATTCGGCTTGTATGCAGCCATGGTAAGCCATTGTCTTTCGGCTTCTGCATTAAATCAGCGCCCTCCTTTCCCATAGCAAGCAAAGCCCATTAAGTGCTGCGGTTTTCCTGTTACCGTGCAGCAGCAGAAAACAAAATACACCACCACCACCCCCCATCCAATTCTGTGGGATGATCGCTTTACCCCTCCCCCCACCGCGTGGCTGGTATCAGGGAAGACCCCTGCTAGCCAAACGCGAAAACCTCAGCGCCATTGTCCACCCACTCCCCCCCGCCCGCTTGGCTAACTGCAGGGAAGGATTTCTTTTCAGCTACAGGCAAACAGCCCAGTAGGAACGGGGCCACCTCTGTCCCCTTAATTACATTCCCGTATTTCAACCAGGTTACCATGAACGATATCACTCTCCTGAGGATAACACAGCAAGATAAAGAACGGATGTTGCTTGAATGCCAGCAAACACCGGGACCATACGCTGCCAAGCTTTGTCATGCAATGATACCAGATTACTTGCTGCTAGCATGGCGTGGTCAAGTGTCCTACCATGGAGGACGGAATAAGGCTGCCCTGCCCAGAAACCTTCTGCAAAAGCTTTTGGAGTACCTCCAGGAGAGTTTCATGGAGATGTTCCTGGAGGATTTCCGCTCCATCCCTAGACACGTTAACAGACTTTTCCAGTAGCTGTACTGGCCGCGAATGCATCCCAAGTCCTCAGGGCAAATTAATCATTAAAAAATGCTTGTTTTTAAACCATGTTTGATATTTACAAAGGTACACTCACCAGAGGTCCCTTCCAGGGGGTCTGCACTACCGCCTTGGGAGGGTTCGGAGGGTACTTCAGTCAGGGTGAGAAAAAGATCCTGGCTGTTGGGGAGAATGGAGTGCTGTGTGCTCTCCGCAAGCTCGTTTTCATCCTCCTCCTCCTCTTTCCCGTCCGCAGAATCCTCACGCATGGCTGAGAGTAACCCCTCCTCGGAATCCACAGTCAGGGGTGGGGTAGTGGTGGCGGCGCCCCCTAGAATTGCATGCAGCTCATCGTAGAAGCGGCATGTCTGCGGCTCTGCCCCGGACCGTCGGTTTGCCTCCTTGGTTTTCTGGTAGGCTTGTCGGAGCTCCTTCACTTTCAAACGGCACTGATATGAGTCCCGATTGTGGCCTCTCTCCATCATGCCCTTGGAGATTTTGTCAAATGTTTTGGCATTTCGTTTCTTGGACCGTAGTTCTGCTAGCACGGAATCCTCTCCCCATATAGCGATCAGATCCAGTACCTCCCGTGTGGTCCATGCTGGTGCTCTTTTTCGGTTCTCGGACTGCATGGTTACCTGTGCTGATGAGCTCTGTGTGGTCACCTGTGCTCTCCACGCTGGGCAAACAGGAAATGAAATTCAAAAGTTCGTGGGGCTTTTCCTGTCCACCTGGCCAGAGCATCCGAGTTTAGATTGCTGTCCAGAGCGGTCACAATGGTGCACTGTGGGATAGCTCCCGGAGGCCAATACCATCGAATTTTGTCCACACTAACCCTAATTCGAACCGGCAATACCGATTTCAGCGCTACTCCCCTCGTCGGAGAGGAGTACAGAAACCGATTTTAAGAGCCCTTTATATCGAAGTAAATGGCTTCGTTGTGTGGACGGGTGCAGGGTTAATTCACTATAATGCTGCTAAATTCAAACTAAAATCATAGTGTAGACCAGGCCTTCGACATAAAGGGCTCTTAAAATCGATTTCTGTACTCCTCTCCGACGAGGGGAGTAGCGTTGAAATCGACATTGCCGGTTCGAATTAGGGTTAGTGTGGACGCAATTCAACGGTATTGGCCTCCGGGACCTATCCCACAGTGCACCATTGCTGTCCAGAGCGGTCNTTTTGGCATTTCGTCTCTTGGACCGTAGTTCTGCTAGCACGGAATCCTCTCCCCATATAGCGATCAGATCCAGTACCTCCCGTGTGGTCCATGCTGGTGCTCTTTTTCGGTTCTCGGACTGCATGGTTACCTGTGCTGATGAGCTCTGTGTGGTCACCTGTGCTCTCCACGCTGGGCAAACAGGAAATGAAATTCAAAAGTTCGTGGGGCTTTTCCTGTCCACCTGGCCAGAGCATCCGAGTTTAGATTGCTGTCCAGAGCGGTCACAATGGTGCACTGTGGGATAGCTCCCGGAGGCCAATACCATCGAATTTTGTCCACACTAACCCTAATTCGAACCGGCAATACCGATTTCAGCGCTACTCCCCTCGTCGGAGAGGAGTACAGAAACCGATTTTAAGAGCCCTTTATATCGAAGTAAATGGCTTCGTTGTGTGGACGGGTGCAGGGTTAATTCACTATAATGCTGCTAAATTCAAACTAAAATCATAGTGTAGACCAGGCCTTCGACATAAAGGGCTCTTAAAATCGATTTCTGTACTCCTCTCCGACGAGGGGAGTAGCGCTGAAATCGGTATTGCCGGTTCGAATTAGGGTTAGTGTGGACAAAATTCGATGGTATTGGCCTCCGGGAGCTATCCCACAGTGCACCATTGTGACCGCTCTGGACAGCAATCTAAACTCGGATGCTCTGGCCAGGTGGACAGGAAAAGCCCCACGAACTTTTGAATTTCATTTCCTGTTTGCCCAGCGTGGAGAGCACAGGTGACCACGCAGAGCTCATCAGCACAGGTAACCATGCAGTCCGAGAATTGAAAAAGAGCTCCAGCATGGACCGTACGGGAGGTAATGGATCTGATCGCTGTATGGGGAGAATATTCCATGCTAGCAGAACTACGGTCCAAAAGACGAAATGCCAAAACATTTGAAAAAATTTCCAAGGGCATGATGGAGAGAGGCCACAATCGGGACTCATATCAGTGCCGCGTGAAAGTTAAGGAGCTCAGACAAGCGTACCAGAAAACCAAAGAAGCAAACGGACGCTCCGGGGCAGAGCCACAGACATGCCGCTTCTACGCTGAGCTGCATGCAATTCTAGGGGGGGCCGCCACCACTACCCCACCCCTGGCTGTGGATTCTGATGAGGGGTTACTCTCAGCCATGCCTGAGGATTTTGCGGATGGGGAAGATGAGGAGGAGGAGGAGCTTGCGGAGAGCACACAGCACACCGTTCTCCCCGACAGCCAGGATCTTTTTCTCACCCTGACTGAAATACCCTCCCAATCCTCCATCCCAGACCATGAAGCCATGGAAGGGACCTCTGGTGAGTGTACCTTTGTAAATATAAAACATGGTTTAAAAGCAAGCGTTTTTTAATGATTAATTTGCTCTGAGGACTTGGGATGCATTCGCGGCCAGTACAGCTACTGGAAAAGTCTGTTAACGTGCCAGGGGATGGAGCGGAAATCCTCCAGGGACATCTCCATAAAGCTCTCCTGGAGGTACTCCAAAAGCCTTTGCAGAAAGTTTCTGGGCAGTGCCGCCTTATTCCATCCTCCATGGTAGGACACTTGACCACGCCATGCTAGCAGCAAGTAATCTGTTATCATTGTATGACAAAGCCTGGCAGCGTATGGTCCCATGACATTCAAGCAACATCCGTTCTTTATCTCGCTGTGTTATCCTCAGGAGAGTGATATCGTTCATGGTAACCTGGTTGAAATACGGGAATTTAATTAAGGGGCCAGAGGTGACTGTTCCTACTGGGCTGTTTGCCTGTGGCTGAAAAGAAATCCTTCCCTGCAGTTAGCCAAGCGGTGGGGCAGGGGGTGGGGGCATTGGCGCTGAGCTGTTCGCGTTTGGCTAGCAGGGGTCTTCCCTGATACCAGCCACACGGTGGGGGGAGGGGTAAAGCGATCATCCCAGAGAATTGGATGGGGGGGGGAGGTTAGTTTGGTTTCTGCTGCTGCACGTTAACACGAAAACCGCAGCACTCAACGGGCTTTGCTTGGTATGGGAAAGGAGGGCGCTGCTTTTATGAAGGTTGCAGAAGCCGAAAGACAGTGGCTTACCAAGGCTGAATGCAAGCCGAATTCTGTTGCCCGGCCCTGCATCTGTGATCTCTAACACCAAAGCCACAGGCACTCAATATTAAGACGCAAAATGCGACCTTGTACCGAAATCACATGTGCTATGTAATGTGAATAGTGTTGTTCACCGTGAAAGAGTATGAGCATTGTTCTGTAAAATGTATCTTTTTACATACTTCTCTCCCTTTTTTCCCTCCCACAGCTGCAAATTTTTCAAGCCTCCCTCCTCCGTCCCGAAGGCTCTCTCAGATAAGGCAGCGAAAAAAATGCACGAGAGACAACATGTTCTCTGAGATCATGCAGTCGACCCGCAATGAAAGAGCTCATTTGAATGAGTGGAAGAACACGGTATCAAAGTACAGGAAAGCTGCCAGTGAACGTGAGGCCAGGAGGGACGAACGTGAGGAGAGGAGGGACGCTCGAGATGAGAGGTGGCGGGATGCAACGCTGGGGCTGCTGTGTGAGCAAACAGACATGCTCCGGTATCTAGTGGAGCTTCAGGAACGGCAGCAGGATCACAGAGTGCCGCTGCACCCCTATATAACCGCCCTCCCCAAGTTCCATAGCCTCCTCACCCAGACACCCAAGAACGCGGGGGGGGGGGAGGCTCCGTGCACCCTCCCACTCCATCTCAGTGGACAGCCCAAGCAAAAGGCTGTCATTATTTTGAACTTTTTAAGTGGCCTTTTCCTTCCCTCCTCCCAAACCCCACCCGGGCTACCTTGTCAGTTCTCTCCCTATGTTTATAATCAATTAATAAAGAATACCTGATTTTTAAACAATAGTGACTTTATTTCCTTTGAAAGCAAGCTGTGATCGAAGGGGGGAGGGTGGGTTGCTTACAGGGAATGAGTCAATCAAGGGGGCGGATTTTCATCAAGGAGAAACAAACAACTTTCCAACCGTAGCCTGGCCAGTCATGAAACTGGTTTTCAAAGCTTCTCTGATGCGCACCGCTTCCTGGTGTGCTCTTCTAATCACCCTGGTGTCTGGCTGCGCGTAATCAGCGGCCAGGCGATTTGCCTCAACCTCCCACCCCGCCATAAACGTCTTCCCCTTACTCTCACAGAGATTGTGGAGCACACAGCAATAACAATGGGAATATTGGTTTGGCTGAGGTCTGAGCAAGTCAGTAACGTGCGCCAGCGACCCTTTAAACATCCAAAGGCACATTCTACCACCATTCTGCACTTGCTCAGCCTGTAGTTGAACAGCTCCTGACTACTGTCCAGGCTGCCTGTGTATGGCTTCATGAGCCATGGCATTAAGGGGTAGGCTGGGTCCCCAAGGATAACTATAGGCATCTCAACATCCCCAATGGTTATTTTCTGGTCTGGGAAGTAAATCCCTTGCTGCAGCCGTTTAAACAGACTAGTGTTCCTGAAGACGCGAGCGTCATGAACCCTTCCCGGCCATCCCACGTTGATGTTGGTGAAACGTCCCTTGTGATCCACCATTGCTTGCAGCACCATTGAAAAGTACCCCTTGCGGTTTATGTACTGGCTGCCCTGGTGCTCCGGTGCCAAGATCGGGATATGGGTTCCATCTATCGCCCCACCACAGTTAGGGAATCCCATTGCAGCAAAGCCATCCACTATGAGCTGCACATTTCCCAGAGTCACTACCTTTGGTAGCAGCAGCTCAGCGATTGCTTTGGCTACTTGCATCACAGCAGCCCCCACAGTAGATTTTCCCACTCCGAACTGATTACCGACTGACCGGTAGCTGTCTGGCGTTGCAAGCTTCCACAGGGCTATCGCCACTCGCTTCTCAACTGTGAGGGTTGCTCTCATCTTGGTATTCTGGTGCTTCAGGGCAGGGGAAAGCAAGTCACGAAGTTCCATGAAAGTGCCCTTATGTATGCGAAAGTTTCGCAGCCACTGGGAATCGTCCCACACCTGCAACACTATGCGGTCCCACCAGTCTGTGCTTGTTTCCCGGGCCCAGAATCGGCATTCCATGGCTAGAACCTGAACCATTAACAACATGATCTCCAAAGCGCCGGGGCCCGCGATTTGAAAGAATTCTGTGTCCATGTCCTCATCACTCTCGTCGCCGTGCTGCCGTCACCGCCTCCTCCTCGCCTGTTTTTGCAGGTTCTGGTTCAGCATAAACTGCACGATAATGCGCGAGGTGTTTACAATGTTCATGATTGCTGTCTTGAGCTGAGCGAGCTCCATGCTTGCCGTGGTATGGTGTCTGCACAGTTCACCCAGGAAAAAAGGCGCAAAACGGTTGTCTGCCGTTGCTTTCACGGAGGGAGGGGAGAGGCTGTACCCAGACCCACCCGCAACAATGTTTTTTGCCCCATCAGGCATTGGGATCTCGACCCATAATTCCAATGGGTGGGGGAGACTGCGGGAACTATGGGATAGCTATGGGATAGCTACCCACAGTTCAACACTCCGGTCAAACCAACCTGATAGCTTTCTTTGACAGGGTAACAAGCCTTGTGGATTGGGGGAAGTGGTAGATGTGGTATATCTTGACTTTAGTAAGTCTTCTGATACTGTCTTGCATGACCTTCTCATAAACTAGGGAAATACAACCTAGATGGAGCTATTATAAGGTGGCTGCATAACTGGTTGGAAAATCGTTCCCAGAGAGTAGTTATCAGTGGTTCACAATCATGCTGGAAGGGCGTAACGAGTGGGGTCCCACATGGATCAATTCTGGGTCCGGTTCTGTTCAATATCTTCATCAATGATTTAGATAACTTATAGAGAGTACACTTATAAAGTTTGCAGACGATAACAAGCTGGGAGGAGTTGCAAGTGCATTGGAGGATAGGATTAAAATTCAAAATGATCTGGACAAACTGGAGAAATTGTTTGAAGTAAATAGGATGAAATTCAATAAGGACAAATGCAAAGTACTCCACATAGGCTACGTCTACACTACCTGCCCGGATCGGCGGGTAGAAATCGATGTAGCGGGGATCGATGTATCGCGTCTCGTCTGGACGCGATACATCGATCCCCGAACGCGCTCACATCGACTCCGTAACTCCAGCAGGGCGAGCGGAGGTAGCGGAGTCGACGGGGGAGCCGCGGACGTCGATCCTGCGCCGTGAGGTAAGTCGAACTAGGATACTTCGACTTCAGCTACGCTATTCTTGTAGCTGAAGTCGCGTATCTTATTTCGATCCCCGCCCCTAGTGTGGACCAGCCCTAGGAAGGAACAATCAGTTGCACATATACGAAATGGGAAATGACTGCCTAGGAAGGAGTACTGCGGAAAGGGATCTGGGGGTCATAGTGGATCACAAGATAAATATGAGTCAACAGAGTAACGCTGTTTCAAAAAAAAGAAACATCATCCTGGGATGTATTAGCAGGAGTATTGTAAGCAAGACACAAGAAGTAATTCTTCCGCTCTACTCCACATTGATTAGGCCTCAACTGAAGTATTGTGTCCAGTTCTGGGTGCCACATTTCAGGAAAGATGTGGACAAATTGGAGAAAGTCCAGAGAAGAGCAACAAAAATGATTAAAGGTCTAGAAAACATGATCTATGAGGGAAGATTGAAAAAAATGGGTTTGTTTAGTCTGGAGAAGAGAAGACTGAGGGGGGACATGATAACAGTTTTCAAGTATGTAAAAGGTAATTACAAGGAGGAAGAAAAATTGTTTTTATTACCCTCTGATGATCGTACAAAAAGCAATGGGCTTAAATTGCAGCAAGGCAGGTTTAGGTTGGACATTAGGAAAAGTTTTCTAATTGTCAGGATGGCTAAGCACTGGAATAAACTTCCGAGGGAGGTGGTGGAATCTCCATCATTGGGGATTTTTAAGAGCAGGTTGGACAAACATCTGTCAGGGATGGTCTAGATCAGGGATCGGCAACCTTTCAGAAGTGGTGTGCCGAGTCTTCATTTATTCACTCTAATTTAAGGTTTCGCGTGCCAGTAATACATTTTAACGTTTTTAGAAGGTCTCTTTCTACAAGTCTATAATATATAACTAAACTATTGTTGTATGTCAAGTAAATAAGGTTTTTAAAATGTTTAACAAGCTTCATTTAAAATTAAATTAAAATGCAGAACCCCCCGGACCAGTGGCCAGGACCCGGGCAGTGTGAGTGCCACTGAAAATCAGCTCGCGTGCCGCCTTCGGCACCTGTGCCATAGGTTGCCTACCCCTGGTCTAGATAATACTTAGTCCTGCCTTGAATGCAGGGAACTGGACTAGATGACCCCTCGAGATCCCTTCCACTCCTATGATTCTATACTTCCCATGCCAGGGTTTGTGAAGAGATCCTCAGAACACAGCCCATGGCTGTCTTCCTCAGTTCCTGCATCAGGGAATTTCTCCCTTGTCTGGCTCCAGGGCTGGTTCAGCCCTTTTATGGTGCTTTGGCTCTTTCACCCAAAGTACAGGGGTGTGTGTGGGGTGGAACGAAGGCAAGAATCTCACTCAATTTTTTCAGTGTGGGGTGGATGTTTTGGTCATACAACATTAAAAGTGCATATTTGGGGCCTAAATCATTTTTATGGACTGGAGAGATATCAGTAGCTCAGAGGCCTGAAGTAAAATTCAAGTTGTATTTCTGAATAGTTAACAGGGGGAAATATATCTGAATTACAGTTTTATTATTAGTTGCACAGTAGATAGTTTAAGATTTTCAATAATGTGGTTATTTTCCAGCAAACAAAATAAGTTGCTGCATGGCAGATACTAGAAGCAAAGTAACTTTTTAATAAATATATGCATTTCTTTAGCACCTTAACTCTCAAATATCTCCTATGTCTAGACTGAGATTTTTAAAGGTGACTAAGGAATTTGGATGCCCAATTCCCATTACAATGAAGGTGTCTGGTGGGTCCCTCATGGATCGGTGATAGGGCTGGTCTTATTTAACAACTTCAGTTGGGATTTTCAAAGGAACCTAAGGGACTTTGGTGCTCAATTTCCAGTGGAAGTCAATAGGAGTTGGGTGCCTAACTCGCTTAGATTTATTTGGAAGTCTCAACCTTCTAACCTGGGAGAAGGAGGAACCCATATTACAGTAAGTGGGTCTGCTTGTGCTTTAATTTAAACGCATAACTGTTTGCAGGATTGGGATATGAATGAGGTGCCTCTTGTCCAAATGTAGATTTATACATCTTGGGGAAAATAACTCAAAATCTATATACTCAGTGGAAAGTGTAAACCTGGGAATTAGTAATTCTGGAAGAAACCTAGGGCTTGTAGAGGGCAACATATAGAGCAGGGGTCGGCAACCTTTCAGCAGTGGTGTGCCAAGTCTTCATTTATTCATTCAAATTTAAGGTTTCGCGTGCCGGTAATACATTTTAACGTTTTTAGAAGGTCTCTTTCTATAAGTCTATAATATATAACTAAACTATTGTTGTATGTAAAGTAAATAAGGTTTTTAAAATGTTTAAAAAGTTTCATTAAAAATTCAATTAAAATGCAGAGTCCCCCAGACCG
Organism: Platysternon megacephalum; assembly: GCA_003942145.1. Lineage (NCBI taxonomy): Eukaryota > Metazoa > Chordata > Testudines > Platysternidae > Platysternon > Platysternon megacephalum. The sequence continues at coordinate 7,387,444 of QXTE01000055.1, read as the reverse complement.
GCGGCCAGGACCTGGGCAGTGTGAGTGCCACTGAAAATCAGCTCGCGTGCCGCCTTCGGCACGTGTGCCATAGGTTGCCTACTCCTGATATAGAGACATGAAATTGCAATGTGATATGTCTGCAAAGAAAAGCTCGATGTAGTTTTGGGATGCATTTGCAAAGGCATCTAACCTGGAGTAGGGAGGTAACAGTGCTCTTTATATGGATGTGGTGCAACCACATCTGGAATACTCTGTTCATTCTGGGCATCACTATATCTAAAATATATTCACTAGGCTGGTCAAAAATTTTCCAACTAAACTGTTTTCTGATGGAAAATTAGGGTTTTGACTGAAGAAAACTTTTCACAGAAATTTGACTTTCTTATAAAATTGAAAAGGCTGCTGTGGCACCTCATGGGAGTTGGAATTTGGATGCCTTATTCTTCCATTCTCTTCTATGGGCTGGATTCCCCAGCTGGACTACAACTCCCATGATGCACTATGGACAGGGACTCCCAAGATGCACCATGATGGCTCAGCAAGAATGCAGAGTTTGGTGCATAGTGTGTTATGTATTCTGGGGGGCATAGAGGAGATCAGAAGCATGGGTATATTTTTTTGTTCTGTGTTTGTACAGCGCCTAGCACAAACGGGCTCCTGGTCCATGGCTAGGGCTCCTAGGAACTATTATTAATAGTAATAATACTAATACTAATTAACGAGACACTGCCAGGACATTTCCAAATCAAAGCGGTTTTCAGCCTTCAATGTGTGGGGTTTGATTTTTTCTCCCAAAAGTCAAAATTCTTCTCAGGGAAAGAAAAAAACTCAACATCTTCCAACCAGCTCTAATATTGACAAAGGAGGAGAAAAGCAACAAAAATGATCATGCAGCTGGAGGGACTGATTTATGAGGAAAGATTAAAGAGCTAAATATTGATAAAAACGATGATATAATAGCTACAAGGACATAATTGTCTACAAATATTTGAAGGGAGAAAACACCTACAAGGGAGATCCATGGGAACATGAAATGGAGTAAAGAGATTAAAATATGGAGATGTACCTATCTCACAGAACTGGAAGGGACCTTGAAAGGTCATTGAGTCCAGTCCCCTGCCTTCACTAGCAGGACCAAGTACTGTCCCTGACAGTTTTGTTTGTTTGTTTTTTTCCCCTGATCCCTAAATGGCCCCCTCAAGGATTGAACTCACAACCCTGGGTTTAGCAGGCCAATGCTCAAATCACTGAGCTATCCCTCCCCCCTGAAATGAAATGAAATGAAATGAAATGAAAGTGAGACAGGGACAACAAAGGCTGAATATCTGGAAAAGCTTCCTGACAGTTCTGAAATCTGACCACATCATTTAGGTCCCTAAATGCGAAAGGAGCCCTTTTGAAAATCTGGCCCCAATAGTGGATGCTTAACAGAGCTGAATGACCTAATCTCATCTGTTCCCATTTTAAAATAAAATACATTTTGATTCTGAAACTAGGGACTTTTCGCATGATTCTTCACTTGAGTCAGGTTGTAAAAACTCAGGTCCTAACACAACTTCTACAACCATGTGTCATGTGTGATCAGTTAGGGCTTGTCTATACTTACAGCTAGACTGGCACTGCTGCGATCAATGGACAACTGGAAGTAGGAAAGGAGTCAATGTAAATGTAACTTCTCTATTATCTAAATCTTTTAAGCAAGCAAGAGAACAAATTGCTAGCAGTTAGCATAGGTAACAGAATGTCCATCTTGGACACCAAAACATGTACCTATGTAATTTTGTTTATGGCACTCAAATATCATGGTGGCACATTAGAAATGCATAGATAGATAATCTCCATTAGCAGCAATGGATGTTCATGGGGAATCAGAAACAAGGGTAGTGGCTTGGTGGAACAAAGCTAGGAGAGTATTCTATTTCTAAAGGTGGTGTGAAAAAGGCATAGGCATTTGTGGGAGAAGTGCACCAATAGGCAATTATTTTTTTGTTCCAGAATATAAACAATGCATATGATAACGGCAAAGTAAATACTGGGATCCTTTTGATATACACCAGATATTAACATTGGATACATAAATATAAAATGAGTTTATAGTTACTATCATTTCTTAGGTGGGGTATGTATTTGGACTTGATATTTCTGTTTGGTTTTGTTGTTGCTACTGCTGCATGTTTCTTTTGGGCTAGATTACACGACCAACCCATGCTCACACTTACAGGTACCCCCCAATGATGTTGGTGCTCATCAACATGAGTGTGGGTTGCTCTAAAGGGCACTTTCTTTGTTGAACTCAGCTTTTTATTAAATATATTAAAAGGTTTTGAAGAAAATAGGGTTTGAACTAGGAATTAGTAGAAAATGCATTCTTTTTTCCTAATACAAACCGGAACACAAATTTTCTTCATGAAAAGTCAAAGTGAAATGCTACCATTCAGATTTGGTAGCAGTTTACACACATTTTGTGTAGGTATACGTTACTATACAAGGTGCAAGGCAGTGGAGAATCATGCCTCATTTTTTGGCATGTGTACCGTGTTTTGTTTCAATATCAGGAAGGAAAAAAGATGCTGGAAAGTGATATAAATAAACCAAGAGTCACTAAACACATACAGACAATCACCTTCACTTTTAGGCAATGGCAGTCGTTAGACACTGGACCAGATTCTCAGCTGCTATAGACTGACGCCCCTCTGCTGACTTCAGTGAAGTTACTCTGATTTATACCAGTTATGGGGCTGAGTCGTGGTCACAGCCATCTCTCCAGGGCACAGAGTAGCAGCAAAATTATTTATTTCACAAACTGGATATCTTTTCAGCTCATCAGGACCCAAATCCTGCACCAGGATTTGCTGACAAAGACTCCTGCACCAGGTCACTGTCAAAAAGGGTGGGACACAGCCTTCTGACCAAAGATGGTAGAATTTCTCTCTCATGGACACTTGTGTGTGATAACTTATCAGTGAGGGCAAGCCATCTCCTGTTTTTCACAGTGTTAAATTGTCTTGTCACGCACAAAGAGGAGACACTTTGATCTAGAAAATTAGATAAGAGCAGCAACTACTTAGCACACACTGAAGCATCTTAACACTTTCAAAATAATAAAATAGAATATTTCAGATATTATATTATGCCATAATCTGATAAGACCTAACGTGATAGGACACCTCATGTTATGCACTGCTAATAGTGACACTCTCAAACGGATCCTCACAGCTCCTACCACTGTGAGGTATGCAGGAGAGGCTTGTTATCTTTACTTGACAGAGAGAGAAACTAAGGCTGAGAAAGGTGACGTGACTTGTTTTCGGTTGCACAGACAGTCAGTGGCAGAGTTGGGAATAGGACCCAGGAGTCCTGACTTTCAAACTAACTGTCACACCTTGAATTTCATACATTGAATGATCAGAATAAAGTGCTCAAATGAGCTACAGACCAACAATTGTTCATAGTCATTATTCAGCAAGTATTTTAGAAGAACTAGAACATTAAAGAGAATCATAAACTGCTCAGAGACAATCATTGGAGAGAAGCAGAAAGACCAATCAAATACATGATTGGTTATGATGTATATGCTAGGTCTTAAAAGAGAACTAAAGGACCTGAGTCCTCCCTGTCAATAGCCCCCTGCTGGGACAATCAGCATTGAGACTCTGAGAGCTGGGAGGCTGAGGGGTCTCACCAGATGTCCCAAAGGATGGGATCACTCTCAGAGCACTATTCCAGACCCACTTCTTTGTGAGGGCCTCCCACAATGAGAGCAAACACGCCCCGCAACACAAACCTCCTTGGTGGAGGGAGGAAACCAGGGAAAAGGGAAAAAAAGAAGCAAGAGAAGAAGAGAAATGAGGGAGGGAAAGAGGAAAAGGGAAACCTAAAAGGACAAACCTCAATGTCCCCAGTGATTCTATGGGACAAAGTCCTAGGTAGGAAATCAAATTCTGCCACCTATGCCTAGAATTCAGACGGCACCAGGTGGATCAGACTGAATAGGTTCCAAACCTCTCTGAGGCTCTTACCTTCTAAACAGAGACATTAGTTTTCTAACAAAATGAGTAGTAGGAAAGGAGAAAGCTCTGAAAAGGTTCCGCCTCATGTTCATATATGTGAATCCTAATTCTCTCTCAGTCCTCAAGGAGGGAGCTCAAGAAGGAGCCTTGCTGCAACAAAACCATGGGCGTCTTGGAGGTTGTCCTGGCCCTGCACCTCTGTCCTGCCTGGCTGATGTCAGGATCTCTCTGTGAGGTCACTGCCTCCTCACCACCTTTGCCCAATAGGCTGAGGTCCTGCTAAAGGCTTTTGTGATGTCACTGCCATACACACCCCATGCCTGCAAGGCTGATGTCCTGCCCCTGGCCAGCCTCTTTGGATGTTTGAGCTGCTTCCCCTGGACCACCCCACACAATGACTATTGAGTCTGGGGATCAAGCCAGCTACACACTAAAGCATCAGAGGCTGCTCCCCATGCCACACTCAGTTTTTCATAAATGAGTAGTCTTTAAGAACAGAAGGGACCATTGGAGCATATCCCCTGCATATCCCAGCCCGCTGTCTATCACAATAGCTGGGTTTTGATCAAAGCACGTACCAGAAAGGCATCTAGTCTTCATTAGAAGACATCAAGAGATAGAGAATCCACCACTTCCCTTTATAGTTTGTTCCAATGGTGAATCATCCTCATTGTTAAATATTTGTGCCTTATTTCTAGTATGAATTTGTCTGTTTTCACCTTCCAGCCACTGGGTCTTGTTATGCCTTTCTCTGCGAGATTAAAGAGCCCTTTAATACCAGATATTTTCCCTCCATGAACGCACTTTGACACTTCAATGAACTTTGTCACCTTTCAACAAGACAGGTTATAAGCTAAACAGATCAAAATCTTTCAATAGCTCACAAGAAGGTATTTTTCTCCAGCCCTCAAAACATTTTATGGCTCTTTGCTGTACCAGTTCCAATTTTTCAACATCTTTTAAACATCTTTTTGACAGCAAAACTGGCTGCAATATTCCAATCTGTCTCACTAAAGCTGTGTCACCTCCCTACCCTACTCACTACTCTGCTCATATGTCTAATGATGGCTTTAGCCCTGTTCACCACAGCATTGCACTGGGAGCTCATGTTGAGCGGCTTGCCCAGTATGACCCCGAAAACCTTGTCAGAGTCACTACTTTCCTGGATATCCCTATTCCATAGGTGTGGCCTGCATGCTTTGTTACTAAGTATATGATCTTGCATTTGGCTCTGTTCAAACTTGTTTTGTTTGAATGAGTCCAGTTTACCAAGTGATCCAGATCGCTCTGTATGACTGCCCTGTCCTCAACATTATTTACAACTTTGCCAGTATTTTGTCACCCACACATTTTATCAGCAGTGATTTTATATTTTCTTCCAGTTCATTGATAAAAAATATTTTAAAAAATTAGTTCTTGAGAGCCTCTTCAGACCCCTAGTACCAAGTGCCTGCTCGCTACAGCACAGCAGGAAAAGGCCATCCAGCCCTGGTGTTACATAGGGGATAAGCACAGAACAAACACATGCTTAGGAGCTGTGTTATCTATAGGCACTGAGCAACATGTGGGGGTCAGCAGCTTACAAATGCACTATAGTCGTATAGTGTAGACAGGCCCCAACTGTGTCTCAGTCTCCCACCCTGTAAAATGGGGTTAATAAATGAAACCTTGATTATCTCTATTTTATAGCTGGGGAAAGGGATGCACACAGAGGTGAAGAGACTTGCTCATGGTCAAAGCCAGCAATAGAAAACAGCAGGTCTTCCGCTTGCCAGTCCTGGGCTCTAGCTCTGATTATCCTGGCCTCCCTGCTCTAACTTAACCTCTAGTTGGGCTGAGACTTTTCTTCTTCTCGGTGTCCCTTAACTACACATCACTACAGAAAAAAGATTTTCTCTTAGCCACCTGGCTCTCATGCATCTCTTTCCAAAAGACGTGCTCTGTTCTTTGTCACATGTTATGGGTTTGATAGAGAAACTACTTGGTGACATTGTACAGCCTGTTATACAGGAGGTCAGACTAGATGGACAGAATGGTCCTTTCTGACCTTAAAAATCTATGAATCTATACATTTTTTTGCTGTTAGTAAGATAACTCTGGTCATATTTTCTATCATTCACTTTCAGTTGGAATAATAAAGCAACACTTATAAACACACTCTACTCAGGGAAATGTATTTATCCAGTATTGGCTCCTAATCCATAACACCAAATTAGCTTTCTTCCTTCTCTGAGCATGTGCTTTATCTTGCCTCCTTTCCCACCTCCACCCCCACTCTCTCTTCTAACGAGCTACCAGCAGTTTGCAGTAATACAGGGCAGAAGCAGGCAGAGTTATATGAAGAGAGCGTGGGAGAGACAGGGTGAGTTAGCAGCAGATACACACTGATTATAGCATCATCTGCTAATTTTTTATTAATGAACAACCTCAGACAGAGGTGCATATATTTAGCACTGGAAAAGCAATTACATGCCGTCTGGATCCATAGATTAGCGTGCTGTTGTAAGATTTCACAAAATAAGCAGCGTCAGGGTTGGTTGGCGCTTGGATAAGTGACCTCTAAAGAAAATAATGTGCTGTTGGGAGTACTGTGGATGTTTTAGTAGGAGGCACGTCAGCTTGGAATCAATGTCCCAGCAAGGTGCTGCTGGTCATGCAGCTTTTTGGAAGAAATTATGCTGCTGACCACTCTGGTGCTCAAAAATCCTAGTCCCAGTCTCTTGGCCAGATGCCAATGTAAGAAGCTACAATCTGCCTACCGAAAGCCCCTTTGAATATAGTACGCTTTCTTAAATACCTGTCCTCAACAGTTTTTCAACAGCTCATGTTAACGCTGCACAACTATCACCTTCCACCCCAGAGGTAGCTGCATTTCAATACAAGATAAAATGGTTCCTCTTTCATGAATCTGATTCAAAACCCAATGAAGTCTATGAAGTTGACAGAAAGACCCGCAATGACTGTTGACACAGGTCCTATAGGCATTAAGGATAGCCTGATTAGATCATAACCTGATCAGACTTTTCCAAGAGTTACTTTGTAAAAGAGCCTACTATAAAGGTTAATCCTATGGTAAGGCATTTATCACCTTCTGAAGATCCCTTGATTATGTCTGGAATGGATTTCAGGCCAGCTAGAGAAGTGAAGGATTCTGGAGTTTAGACATGATGGGCTTCATTGTAAAGCAGGAAAGTGAATGTAAGGAATGTTTGTTTTTACTATAACTTAATTTAAATTTCAAAATGAAGTTGTATCAACTCCAAAAAATTAGAACTTCTTTGTTTAGAATGTTAGAATTAGAATGTTGAAAGTGTGCGTGGGGATGTCTTTTGATAATTTTGAAAATATTTTTTGTTGAAGCGAGAAATTTGTTGCAACCATTCTTTTCCCATGAACAATTTCAGTTTCAACAAATCAGCAACGAAAATGCCTTTCATCAAGAAACTCCCACCCTGCTCTAGATCCAAGGGTTAGTCCCACTGCTGCTGTGAAGCTCCAAGTGGCCAGGACACGAAAACTATGAGCTCAACTATGAGCTTCAAGGTGACCTCTGGCCACTTGGTTAATACAATCCAACTAAAAGGCGAGAATGCTGGATTCAGACACTGTCAATCTCTCCTGTTGGAGCTGTTCCACTTGGTATCAATATTCATTGAGCCAGAAACAAAGACTGACTCTATAACTCTAGGAGCCTGGGGACCAAGTCCCTGCGCTGGCTGATTCAGTTCAGGGACTTGAGCTGGGGTCTCCCACATCCGAGCAAACTGTCCCAAGTACTAGTTATTCTGGGGTCTCTGTCTCTCATGTTTTTTCACAACAGATTTCAAAAAGCCTCATTTTCCTTCTGCATTGGAATGAAAACGAACCTCAAAACCTTGCAAAGTTTTGCAAACCAGAATTGTTGTTTTCCAGTCAGCCCCAGTCAGAGCCGTCCCTTGGGTATGGTGAACTGGGGCAACCGCTCCAGGCCCCGGGCTTTGGGTGGCCCAGTGGGCCGGTGGATTGGCCAGCGTAGTTGGTCCCGGAAGTGACGGGGTCAGTCTCGGAAATGACAGATTCGTTACTTCTGCCCCGGGCCCCCCCTAGGGATGGCCCTGGCCCCAGTTACGGCCCCTAATGCACTTTGTAGGTCATGGAGTAAAACAAATACATATTCTATGGCAGCAACTTCTAATGCCTGACTGCCTTGCGGTGCGTAGCTCATCATGATATATTGGTAGAGGGCTAGACAGGGGCACCACGCAGCCTCACAGTTCAATTCTCTCTGAGTGAAGTCCTAAAATACCTTTTCTTCTGCAACAGGAAAGTCCAGAATTACTCCCAAACTGCAGACGGACTTGACTAATTGTTGATATGCTATTTGGATCACTGGAGACTGCACAACAGCTGCAAAATCCTGCCGTGCAGGGAAGGGGCCATGGCAACAGCTCCTGACTGAGTTGTCTTTGCTTTTCAAGAATATTTGTTTCCTCCCAGTAAAAATGTCACTCTTAGATGCTGGGAATCTCTACACAGGAATTATTCTTTTTTGCTTTCAACTTATGCTACAATACAATGCCCCCTGGAGCTTTCCACTGGCTTCAATGAGTTTTTGCTCAAGTCTTGTATCCTTAACTTAATAGATTCCTGACTTACATAAAAATGCATACACAAGAAAAAGCTATTGGCACTCAGACAGTCTGGTGAAGGTATTGCTAGTTAGGTTATTAAAATGTCAAAAAATTTTAAGAGACAAGGTGGGTGAGGTGATAGCTTTTATTGGATCAACTTCTGTTCGTGAAAGAAACAAAAGCTCACTCTCTCTGACCAACAGAAGCTGGTCTAGTAAAAAATATTCCCTTACCTGCCTTGTCTCTCTAATATCCTGGAACCAACATGGCTACACAACTTTTTAAACAAAAACAAGAACTTAAAAAAAAAATTTAAGCAAACATCTCATTTGTTCTAATTGCTCTAATTTTCTCTTGGTATGAGGTTTGTTGGCCAAAGTACAGCATTTGTTTGTTTCCATCTTTAATTTTCATGGACAGAAAGCAGTAAATATTGTGGAGGATTGTTACTGGCTATGCTTATAGATTACCCTTTCTGAATGCCATGGTTCATCAGTTTTTTCTGTGCTTTGAAAGAACAAGTCCACTACTCAACTCTGGAACTGCCTATCATCATTATCCAGCAAAAAAGGAACAAAGGCAGCAGAGCAATAGCTCAGCTGTCCTCAAAGAAAATCTGACCCACAGCCTTGGTTAAGGGTGACTGAGAGAGAATGAAGAAAAGTCAGGCTCCAGTAACTTTTAATGACAGATCTTGTTAGGGTTAAGAAAACAACTCAGCCATCATGCTGTGATTACATCTGAATAGAAACTCATCATCCTTACCATTGTGGGATTGTGAAGAAGGTTGTTATTCTCAAAATTAATCATTCTGTGCTACACAACTGGGACTTGATATGCCAGTTTGAGACACAAAACTTACTGCTGGTTGCCTAATTGAGGTCTAACTGATTTCTGCTGCTTCTGCCATTTTATCCTGCCTCCTGGATCCAGCCTGTCCTATCAAGCTACTTTTTGTTCCAAATAGGAGCATACAATTTGGCTCAATAAAAGTCTTCCTGGGCCCCTTGAACAGTCCATGGGGCTGTGGTCTGTCTCATGCAGATGTATACTTCAAACAGCACCTAGTCCAAAAAAAAAACCCACACAAACAAAAAAACCATCACAAACAAAACCTAATTTTTTATTTGTCCTGATTCATATTTAGCTTCCTTGAATACAGGAAAACATGTAACATTTTAGAAAAGTCTCCTCTCCTCTTTTTTGTTTGCACTATGCAAAAAAAAAACCAAAACAAAACAAAATAAAAAAAACAACAACATTTTTGAAGCAAATAGAGAGAGCAGGATCCTTAGCTGGTGTAAATTAGTGTAGTTGATTTCCCAACAGTTTTGGCATCTCCAGAACTGTCATATATTTATATTCTTTCTCCGCTGTCCCCAATAAAGGAACCTCCATGGAACTCTACAAACTGTAGTGGTGTTGTGTCTGCTTACACCAGGGATGAATTTAGGGGCTGATTAAATTCCATATAATTCTGTGGTAGTGATTACATTTCTTCGTAGTTCATATCTTAATAACCTTAATTTAGTTTTGATTCTGAAATTCTGTTCTCATTATACAAGTAATACAAAGTGAAAATGCAGTTCTTACTGCTTCTTTTCTTTGATCAATCTTTATTTATTGTTATTATTTGTAATCCAGTAGCACCTAGAGACCCCAAATGAAATCAGGCCCCATTTTGCTAAGCGCTGTCCAGGCATACAATAAGGGTATGTCTACACAGCAACTGGACACCCACAGCTAGTCCATGCCAGCTGACTTGGGCTTGCGGAGTTCACGCTGCAGGGCTGTTTCATTGTTGTGTAGACTTCCGGCCTCAGGCTGGAGCCTTGGTTCTAGGACCCTGTGAAGTTAGAGGATCCCAGAGTTTGGGCTCCAGCCCAAGCCCAGAAGTCTACACAGCAATGAAACAGCCCCACCCACAGCCCAAGCCCCATAAGCCCGAGTTGGCTGGCTCGGGCCAGCTGTGGGTACCTAGTTGCTGTGTAGATATACCCTAAGAGACAGTCCCTGTCCCAAAAAAGTTTATAATCTAAACAGACAAGGCAAACAACAAAAATATGATTACAGATGGGAATTGAGGCACAGTGAAATGAAATGACTTGCCGATGATCACACAGGTGGTCTGTTGCAGACTTGAGACTTGCATCTCCTACTGGGGTGAATGAGAGTCATAGGTGCTGGGCATATGCCAGATTTGGCCCACAGTGCTTTTCATCTTTAGAAACATTTGTTATGTTAACATTAATCTGCCATCTGCATCATATAAGGTAAAGCAAGCCAAATTCTGCTCTTATTTACACTAGAATAAATCCAGAGTAGATCCATTGGCTTCAGCGGAATTACTCTGGATTTACCACTGTAATTGAGTGCAGAATTTGGCCCAGCACAGTATGTCATTTTCCTGTTCATCTCTGTGAATAGTGACCTAACACAGCACCATGAAAGGTGTAAATGAAGGAACATCACAGCTGCACATTTGCACAAAGACAGGCGGACAAACCCAAAACAGTATTGAGTTCAGAAGTTCAGATTCAGCACGCAGCTATGAAAGCTGAACCACAACCTTGACTGAACCTGGATGCTGGAGTGACACCCACTTGGACTGTCTATTGTGATTTTTCAGTGGAATAACTAAAAACTACTTGGCAATTACAAATTTTGGCAAGTGTGAATATTTATTCATTTTACTCGTTGATTTTCGATGACTTTCAATAGGGAACATGCACTTGCTTTTTCTATTCCTACGTATGTCCTAAAAGGAGGCATTCTGCTTAGCTTCAGTAAGTCTCAGCCCTATTTCTATTATGGTTGCTTGTAAGAATAAAGGCATTTACATGTGTCAGTGATATGTGTTCTAGCATAGTTATATTAGCCTTTTGTAATGACCCTCTGTTTCGGGAAATATGGAACGTGTCCATGAAATCTAAAATTTACCATATTTCTGATTATATCCCAGCTGAATATACAATATAGACACAGGGGCCTCAGCTGGTGTGAATTGAAGTTAATGGAGCTATGACAATTTACACCAGCTGAGGCGACTTAGTTCAATAATACTATTTTGCTACCATAAGTTATTATTAGACTAGTTTATGCCAATAAACCATTCATTCTAAAACCTGCATGACGTGTAGAAGGCAAATGTGCAACGGATTCATTGGCTGGTGTTCCCATTGGAAAGGCTTGACTGGAGCTGTAAGCAGTAGCTTGCCATTTTATTTTCATGTGTAATTTTCCTAATGATATAGTCTAATTTTCCAACCTGAGTGCCTAAAATTTGGCTCCAAAGTCCATATTTATGCCATGAAATAAAACTGACCCAATTGTTTCAACAGGATTTTGGAGTGCTCAGTATCTCTGAAAATCAGACCATTACTGAATTCCTCAGTGAATGCCACACCTCACTGGATGTTCAGAAACAGATATTTTTAAAGAAAGGCACATTGCTGTGGAAATCAATGCGAGGGAGGATGGTGGAGATGAACTGTAAAAGCTGTATCTACTGGACCTCTACTTCAGAGGGTATACTCAATACTATATGGCCAAAAGCACGAAAATGATTATTAGATGTCGGTTCAACAAACAGAATTTAGTAGGGTGGGAATGTTCCTGAAATGGGCTCACTGAGATAATATGACTATCCACACTGGCAAGAAAACTCAATACATCCCTTCATAGGTTGTACCATACACTCTTCTCTTTCATTTTCTTTCTCCATCTTTTCCCACACTTTAGCCATGGCCAGAATTGCGATTCCCCTCCTTTCCCCAACCACGATATCGTACTCTTTTGGTTGACCAACCTTGACTTCTCTAAATATCATTAAAAATTATGAATAAGCAGCAAAATCTGTAACAAAGACCTCACTTCTTCCAACTTGTTTTATACATTCCACTCACCTCTTTGCCAAAGTTTTCCTACAATAATACCCTCACTTCCATACTTAGATAGGCATCCCAAATTAGCCCCCCCCCCCCCCCCCAAATCGCAAACATCCAAGCCTGCTTCTAGACAGTGGGAAAGGAAATATGGAACTATGATAGTTACCTTTTTTTTTTTTAAAACTTGTGGGAGGCACTTGGCTATTATAGTGATGAGGGTCACATATGAACCTAGATAGCTTTGTTATATTTTACTCTTGGCTTATTCCAATGCCTGTGATTCCTGTCACTTTTAATGTATATTAGAAGAAACAAAATTATATTTTTGTTCCTCCATATCCCTCAAAACGTATTTTAAGGTGAAAAAGAACACTCATTTATTTTGAAAATAATATTTTAATTATGTCGTGCCTCATCAAAATGGCTAGCCTTTTGTTGAAACATGGCTTAATTACTTTATGAAGCCTTCATAAAACCCGCACACATAAAGCGCCTTTCTTCATACTTTCAAGACCTAAATTTGCAGTTGGCTCACTACCAGCGCACTCAAGCAAATAGTCACGTAGGTAGCGGCAGAACCCATGTCGATGAAGTAATCATAGTTGACTGCCTCGCTTGCGCTATTTCACAAACATGCCCGCAAACAAAAATTGGATATGCATGTTGGTTTTGATTTTGAATTCATTCAAAAATGCCCTTGCTATGTCAGAAAGCATGGAGACACCTTCACGGACTGTTGGCTACGCCTCGGCAAAGCTTTGCAACAGTCTGTTAGACAAAAAAGGAGCCTGATGCAGATACCTTAATAAGCATCCCATCTGCGAGGTCATCGGGATATTTCAAACAACTTTCAGCTCTCATTAGTTTAGCAGTTTTCACAAGCATGTCCTTATGTTTTGTAACTTTTGTAGCCAAACTTCCTGGGAAAGCCTCTGAACTGGATGACACTTTTACCCATGGGTCAGTCTGCAGTAATGAGCCATCAATTTATGTGTCCTTTGCACTTGCAGGCAGTATATGTTTGTATTAACCTTTCATGTTGTGAATTTTCTTTTATCCTAGTAATTCTCTGGCTTTCTACAATGCAAATCTCATTATTCCTAATAGGCTGCAATTAGGGTCTTCAAGCTGTTGATCACAGTCATTTGGAACAGCTGAAGGGCACTTCTCAAGAATACGTGCTCCTTTTTTATATTAATAATGAAATGCATAACACAGATTGTGCCCTAAAAGAAGTAGCAAATGGTCCAGTGGAAACCCTTCTAAGCCTTACACACGACTTCTACCAATACAAATTGTACAGCATCAGGTATGGCTTCATATAAAATGTACTCTGCACACTGTAGCATGTATTCTAGGCTTAGAATTTCTTAAGTATTTTAGACCTGGTTTAGTAAGTGGTGATTTATTATCTTCCATTTGAAAGAGATAACCCAGTACATTCAACACCTGATAACATGCAATCATTTTCTTGCACTAATGATTAGTCCCTTAAAGTGGACGCCTTCATGCCATTTATCTCTGTATTTTGCGTCTTTTGGATTCAAGGCAGCAACTTTTTCTTGAGGTGTAAAAGGATAAATCCCGGAGTCTTTATTCAACCCTTTATCAAACCACTGACATTTTTGGAGTTTTGCCTGCACAAGGCTCAGGGCCCAATTCTGCAAAGTGCTGAGCACCTCCAGGGAGATGTTTAATGCCCTCAGTTCCCATAATACTCAAAGGGGACCAAGTGTGTTCAACATACCAGAGCCTAGCACAGTGGGGTCCATGACTAGGGCTCCCAGGTGCTATGATAATCATATAAATAATAATAATCTCACTGGAGGAGTTCAGGTCCTAAGTAAGGACTACAAGATTTGGTCCTGTACATTATTGTCTAGTATCCAGATGATCATCTTTGCTTCAGTTCAGATGCAGAATTTATTTATTTTCTTGTACGTTTTTAAAATAGAGTTTTGGAAGCAATATATTCCCCTAAATATCAGGCCATAACCCAACCGCTAACTGATGGGTTTAGGAAGAAACTTGCCCGTGGGCAGATTATTCCATAACTTTCTACTGCCAAGTGTCTTCCACTTTCCTTCAAGGCAGCTCCTATTGTCCACTGTCAGACAGGATACTGAACTAGAGGGACCTGCTCTGATAGACCATGACAATTTCTGTGGTTCTGTTTTAATTTATAGAAGTCTTTATTCCATGGCACAATACATATATAGAATATGCAAAAAGATATTTAAACAGGATTAGACATTTCATAAACTCAAAAGGATTAAGTCCTTAGTAGGTTTGGAAGTGAAAATAATTAACTTAACTGAGATACAAATTTTATTAACATAAATTATTAGATTTCTTTTCCTTTTTAAAAAAAATAGAATACTTTCAAGGTTCTGTTAACTGAAGGTCATTTATCAACATTTAGAAAATATTTTGTATTTTTAATTTACCTCAAGTAGTTATATTCTAATTTAGGAAGACACAATATTTGTAACAGAACATAAAAGTAGTTTTTAAATCTAAGGAAAAGTAACAGACTAACAATTATTTATGTTTTATTTTGCTTTTTTTTAAAATATACTTTAATATCCTAATAAAAAGTACAAATGTCATTCATCTGACAGTTAATGGAACTATCCAAAGAATATTCCTAAAATATTGGTCTCCTCAATTAAATGTAACATTAAAGCTTTTTGTTCAGTTATTGCTTATTAACTATTGCAACTCTATAGTATCAAAAAAAATTAGAATTCTTGAATTCTCCATGTGAGAATTCCCAGAGATCCTCAGAATTCTATAGCTCCAGAAGCTGCTGAGGTGCTGAATCCCCATGGAAAATCTCAAGAGTGATCAGCACAGAAATTATTGGTACACAATTGTCCCCTGGTATGTATGGACAAGAGGTGGGCCTTTAAAATCACAGCAATGTCATTTCAAGTAATCAAATGCTTTAACTTTTTGCATTTCTTGTGTGGTTGAAATGTCACTCAGCAAGCCTGGTTGTTACTACTCTCAGTCCACCCTTCTCTGTCCTCCCTTGCTCCCCAGGCCCTACTCACCTACCTTTTTCCTATTTCATTGTGGTCTCAGATTATCTTGCTCCACTATCTTTCATCCTCTAGATACTACAGCAATAGAGTGAATGCACTCAGGGCCAAATTCGGATACCGACTCAACCTGAATATCACCTTACTCTATGAATACTCCCATTGACTTCAGTGGAACTACCTGTGGAATAAGGTGCTACTGCCTGTGGGTAAGGTTATCAGAATCTGGCCAACAGAGAGCACCAAGTCATTCCTAACGTCTCACACGCTCTGTAACGTGTCCTCCCCCTCACTAATCACCAGTCACTTTCTCCTCCGGCTCCTTTCCCTCTGCCTTCAAATAGGGCTTAGTATCTACTAGAGGGTTGCACACTTCATAGCTTCTGCAGACCGAGCTCAGTGCACACACCAAGGGTTCCTTGCATTCAAGCTCCCTGCGTGACACCCTCCCATCCCCATCTATTGCAGGGACTCCCTGCAACTCATTCCAGCCCCCTTGAGCCAGCCGGCCTCTCCAACTGCTGTTCCACGTCCCA
Organism: Platysternon megacephalum; assembly: GCA_003942145.1. Lineage (NCBI taxonomy): Eukaryota > Metazoa > Chordata > Testudines > Platysternidae > Platysternon > Platysternon megacephalum. The sequence goes on along the minus strand of QXTE01000055.1, from coordinate 7,371,375 downwards.
CATGCCTTTCCGACATCAAATCCTGTATGTCCTGCCACCAGCTCATGCTCACCATGGAGAAAGCCTAACTCGTCTTTCCCATATACCTCCTGTTGTGTCCCCCTTCTCCATCACCACTGACACGTCTACTCTCCTCCCAGTCATCTAGGCTCTTCACCTCACTGTTCTCTTTGATGCCTTACTCTCAATTCCTTGCCCCCATCCAAGCTGTAGCCCACTCCCATTAATTCTTCTGTTACCACTTTAATTTCACTTCCTTTCCAACCTCTCACCTAAAACCCCAGTCCACCCTTTGGCTATCACATACCTGAACTCATTCCTCTCTGGTCTCCCGTCTTCTCACCTCACTCCCCTACTATCTATCTAAAATGTTGCTCCCACAATCGTATTCCTCCCCCACTGCTCTGATCTCATCACCCTCCTCTCTGCATCCCTTCCCTCAGTTGCCCTCATCTTTTGAGTCTCTGTCCTCATCTTTAAGGCTCTGCACAGCTGCAACCCTTTCTACATCTCTATTCTCATCTCTTCTTACAACCCCCTCCCCGCTGTTGACAGCGCTTCTACCAGTTCTCCCTCCCAAGTTCTCCCGTTACCTCTCAACTTCATTATTGTCTTTTGGAACTTCCTGTGCTTCAGCAGAGCTATGCTGATTTACACCAGGTGAAGAACTGTGCTCTCCAATACATTGCTGTGACTGCATTCACTCAACACAGATGCACTAATGCGGGGGTCGGCAACCTTTCAGGAGTGGTGTGCAGAGTCTTCATGTATTCACTCTAATACAACGTTTCGCGTGCCAGTCATACATTTTAACGTTTTTAGAAGGTCTCTTTCTATAAGTCTGTAATATATAACGAAACTATTGTTGTATGTAAAGTAAATAAGATTTATAAAATGTTTAGGAAGCTTCATTTAAAATTAAATTAAAACGCAGAGCCCCCCCAGACCGGTGGCCAGGACCCGGGCAGTGTGAGTGCCACTGAAAATCAGATTGCGTGCCGCCTTCGGCACGCGTGCCATAGGTTGCCTACCCCTGCACTAATGCAACTGAAAGCGGACATCTGATCCAGTATTCTGGAGGTTTATGACTAGCATACCGTAGCTCAGGTGCTGTGCAAAGTTATGATCTAGTAGTGCTTTTACACCCACTTAGCCTCATTAGGCAGTGGTGTAAATGGATAATCAGGCTCACAATGGTATTTTAATGTTGCTGTGTAAGTCTTTTTCGCAAATACGGTATGTTATATTATACTATATTCAATAGTGAGCAAAACAAACAAACAGTCTTTTAAAAGCAAAAACCAAAATGTTGGTCACCGTGGTGCTGTAGACTCCAAGCTGACACGGGGGAGGGGAGAAATGTGCTCTCTCCACAAGGTCTTCTCATCTCCCTGCCCCTGGCCTCCTCACAATCTCTCTGCCTCCCTGTGGGTCCCCTTTGTTCCTTCGCCACCATCAAAACTAAAAGACATCCAAACCTTTAAGAAGCACCAGCCTCAAATCCTGTCTCGTTCTGATGAAACTAGCTCTTGGATCTGTCTGCTGTTCCTTGACTCTTTCACTATCACCTCAGCTCCTAAAAAAACCTGCTTCCTTTTCTTTGAATAGCCTGCTTAGTGGACCCCCCACTGTGGCCTCCTCACTCTTCATGGTGCCTTCCTTAACTTGGCTTCTCAGACTGTTTTTCTTGGACTCACAAGTGACTCATTCTCCCAGGCCGGATAGCCCTGGCTCCCAAGGCTTCTTTTGCCACTCCGTGAAAGGCATCAGGAAACATTATTTTTGAGGCCAACAGTCATCACATGCTTAATTTGTAACTAGATAATTCCCTTTTCTCCAAGCTAAGGTTGCTTTGCTTTGCTTCTCATCTTTCGAACCTTTCAGCTACTGAGCTGAACAACGCTGGTATGGTTTTCTTTTAGCTGTTTCAGAATAATAAGCTTGAGAGAACAGAAGTTGTTCATATGAACTTTAAAAAGGGATTTCAGTACAGATGCAATCCCTTTCACATCTCTGAGAGGCATGTTCCTTTCCATAACATGCTGCAATTCTAAATGCAAAATGATGCAGTTCAAAACGGTCAAATAAAATGTATTGCTAGACTAAGACTTTTTTGCATTTTACAAGGACGAAGCTATGAGAACTAGAGGAAATATAGATCAAATTTTCCAACAGGCCTCTAAAAATATGTATGCACTATAATATTTGCATTCACAAAACACTGCATTTCAGATCTATATATATATCGGTAAAACCAAAGACACTAGTCCCATTAATTCAGACATCTGGAATATGTGCCCACATATTTAATGAAGCAAGGGGAGATGGCTTTGGTACATACATGCTCAGAAAATGTCACACTCTCGCCTTTTCTATCTCTTTAGATACAACAGTGGGACTTCAAAGTTTTAGTAAATGCCTCTGCTGCATCAGAAAACACTGTAGCAATATGTAGTGATTATTAACATTAAGAATTGGGAGCTGGTCAGATTTAGGGACAGAACAAGGTAAGCCCCAATCATTCAGTAAGCCCTGTCCAGGTAGAGCCCTGCACCTGCATGAGCCCCTTTGACTTCACTGAGGTGCTGCATAGACATAGGGCTGGCTTGCATAGAACTCGAAGCAGGAGCAGGCACCTTATTTGCTCCCTGCCATTAACCGAGTTTGGATTGAGATGTCTACTTTGTTTATCTAGGTGAATTTCTCTCTCTCACTTTCCATGCACATCTATAAGCATGAGGCAAGTATTATGAAGCCAGGGAGTCTCTCATAACTGACCAACTACACTGTCAACCAACCCTACTTATAAGCCACTAAAACAGGTAAAAAGAAATGCAGCATGTTTCTGACTCCACAATGCATAAATCCCAGGGTGCACGTGTCTCTCGTTTATATGTTGGTAGCTTTACTTGTAATTATAAAGATATATTAGTGGCTAAGCATCTCCATATAAGATCACAAAAGGCAGCAAACCAAACATATTCTAACATTGAAATTATGCAAATCTTAACACTTGCTGCTGGTCAGAGGGAAATGAGAATACTTTGTGAAATATCCTGGCAATCCTGGTGGCTGATGCATGTGGGAGCAATGCCTGAGAGTGGTGGACTATGTCTTGTCCTCCACTTGTGGATGTTGGAATAGTGCCTGTGTGATGCAACTGCTCGAGGTCCTAGCCCTGTCAGGCAGAATATGTAATATTTGTTAGGAGGAAATGAGGGAATGTCCTGGGATCCAGTTCCTGACTTAATTTACCGGCAGATCCCTACTGACAGGAGCAGAGATGAGTGAATAACTGACTTTTCAGTTTCATGACTCAATAGAAAAATCTGAAAAATAAATCAGTTATTGTGAACCAAAACGGATTTATTTTATTTTTGTTTTTCTTGATGAAACAAAACAAAAAAAATGTTGCTCAGGTTGAACAAAATGTTTCAAACATCTATTTGAAACAACATTTTTTAAACAAATGGTTTTGACATTTTTGTTTTCAGTTTTTTGTTTTTTACCAAAACTATTTGCTGAATTTGCAAATACTTTCAGTGCTGTGAAAAATGCATTTCTCAAAGAATACTTTTTTTTTTTTTTTTTTTTTTTTTTTTAATTGCCCAGCTCCAGTCAGGAGGATTTTGTAGTGATAGGCAAACTTCATGAGAGTTGCAACACTGAAACCATTTGATTATATAGTGAGTCTGGTATTTGATGTTTTTCTTAAAGCCGGAGGTCCTGGAGTCATGTTATTGTATGAGATTGTGGTTTTGTTTGTTTTTTAAAGTTTCCAGCCCTCATATTGTAGAGAAGAGCTTGAAAACATGAACCAAGTATGCCCTGAAGGCTCAGAAACCAAGGAGGAAATAACAAAACCCTTTTAAAAAATCATGCTTTTTTTTTTTAAGCCAACATTATGATTTGTGCAGGAAAGGGGCTGAGTTGTGATATTTAAACATTTGGGGTTGCTAATACTGTGCTTTGGAGGTTCCGTTCAGTTTAGAAAAGTACACAAAAGTAAAAATACTTATTGTAACGTGTTGGAAGAGGCAGTGACACGCCTCCAAATGCCTTTTCTCTACAAAGGGCAAGTTGCAGGACATTTTTGTGAACTGCCTTGCCTTTTGTTGTGCAAAAAGGGCTACATTGAGAGTTCACTCTCAGCCATGAGTACAAGGCGGCACACAGAATAACCCTGATTCCCTCTTGCTGCTTGGGGGGAAGTAACTTATTCCAGCCCTGAAAAGGATCTAGTTTACTTCCACCTCGCTTTGGCCCAGTTCTTCTGGGCAGCAATGGGAGGTAAGGAGTAGAGCCAGGCTCCACCTACTCACTGCCCCTCTGCATCCCTCTCCCTGCTTATTTGCTCCCAGTAGGTAGTAGCTGGAGATCTGGGGCAGCACCCTATATCAGACTCAAGGTCTTAATCAACCAACAGGGCAGTGAGGGGATCTTCCTGCCCCTTTTCACTCCCCACATGGCCAGAGAAGAAAAGGACACAGTCTAGTTCAGAATTAGTTCAAGGCGGGTTCTGCGCGTGTATATCTATGTGTGAGCCTCATGCTGCAGTTTCTCCCCAAGAAAACCTAAAGATGCTGCACTTATCTGAACCTTATTCCAATGGTGTGTTTGCAAAATTGGGCAGTGAAGCTCATGGGAACAGTTTCAATCTTTTGAGATTTTCAATATTTTCATCTTCTACGTGGGCCAGAAATAGTGAAAGACCAGTTTATCTCGTAGTACTTCAGCATTTCCACTTCTAGTACCAGCACTAAGGGGAAACACTGACCACCACCCTTCTGGGTGCAGGGACCACAGTTGGGAAGATGACACATGCTACACACCCTACATCATCTTGGTCATTGCGGTTTCTTTTCACTTGATTCTTCCAATGAATCCGTAGCTTTCTGGTGAGCAAAACTGAATTCAGTGTTCTAGGTACTGCCATTTTAGAGACACATAAAACAGGCACAGGCCTCCGTGCTCCATGATATCACATGACATCTGTGTATGAGACAGTGCACAGCAAATACTTTTAGCGATTGCAGTTTAGTATCACACAGTTTGCTGTCCAGTTCTGGGCCCCACACTTTAGGAAAGGTGTGGACAAACTGGAAAGAGTCCAGAGGAGAGCAACACAAATGATAAATCAGGTTTTCTAAACCTTTTATCAGGAAATGCTAAAACTGGCCATGTTTACTCATGAGAAAAGAAGACTGAGGGAGGAACCTGAGAACAGTCTTCAAATATGTTAAGGACTGTTATGGAGAGGATGGTGATTAACTGTTCTCCTTGTCAACTGGAAGTTGGACAAAAAGTAATGGGCATAATCTGTAGCAAGGGAGATGTAGGTTAGATATTAGGAAAGTTTTCTAACTATAAAGGTAGTTAAGCTCTGAATAGGCTTCCAAGGGAAGTTGTGAAACCTCATCATTGGGGGTTTCCAATAACAGGTTGGACAAACACCTGCCAGGGATGGTCTAGGTTTACTTGGTCCTGCCTCAGAGCAGTGGGCTGGACTTGATGACCTTCCAAGGTCCCTTCAGCCCTGCATTTCTATGATCACATCTGCTGTGGCACAACCTGAAAAGTTAAGATTACCATATGACGATCACTGGGGCCCCATTGTGCTAGGTGCTGCACAAAGAAATGGTAAAGAGACAGTCCCTACCCCAATGAGCTCACAATGTAAATAGACAAGATAGGCAAAGGGTGGAGGAAAGTGAATATTATTATCTCCATTCTACACATTGGGAACTGAGAGATTAAGTGATTTACCCAAGCTCACACAGGGAGACTGTGGCAGACTCAGCAACTGAACCCAGATCCCCTCAGTTCCTTAACCATCTTCCCTCTTATTAAGACTGACTCACTGTAAAGAATCACATCACCAGAAGAGATTTCTGCCTCTTTGCGATCAGCTCAGTTTTATCTTTCAGGGCCAAACAATCCCCTCTGATGAGGGCTGCAAATGAGACAAAGAATAAAACAGCAGCCCAATCAGGGTGATAGAAGTGGAAGACAGGGGAGTGGAGCCTAGTTTTCTAGTACTTGAAACCCAGCCAACAATGCATTTAATCTGCAGCAACATGTATAGTACCAGTAGCTTGTAAATGAGATGATTAATATAAAGTTTTAAACTTATTTTAGATGTAAAATTGCAGATTATTTCCTGTAGGCAGGTGGAACAGCACCTCTGGCAACATCCAAATTGTCTGAAAGAATTAAGCATCAGATTTCTTTCAGCAGCTTGTGTCGCACTCAGCCTGGTTCAGTAGAAAGAATCTCATGAATAATATTGTTTGTACTTTCTTCCATGCAGTGTTTCATTTTGTAATTTATTTTTTGAAATAAAAGGGATGGTGAGGATTTTGAAAGTCAGATTGTGTCTCCCTCCTATCCAAATATTGCTTTCCTATTCATCAATTGTTGGGCTTGTATTACAGTAATTCTATATCCTCTTCCTACACTGCAAAGGTAGATTTTTTTTCATTCATGAAGCAGGAGTTAATAATTAGGACACAACAAGAAATAAAGAGGAAGAGGAAGGCTTCAGAAGAGGGTTGGCCCCGTCTGAAGGAAGCCACATCCCTTCGAGGCTCCGGTCTTGTTTATACACAAAATCTATATCTACACTAGCAACTTATGTTGGTATAACTGCATCACTTAGGGGTGTGGAGCTACACAATTCTATCGACCGAACTCCTGGTGTAGACAGTGCTATGTCAATGGAAGGGTTTCTCCTGTCAACATAGCTGCCACCTGTCAGGGAGGTGGAATACTACGTTGACAGGAGAAGCCCTCCCACTGATGGAGGTAGCATCTTCACTGAAACACTACAGGGGTGCTGCTGCAGCATTTTAAGTGTAGACAAACCAAGAGTTTGTTGCAACTTAACAAAAGGTGTGATTTTTAAAGCTATTTAGCCAAACCAGTGCAAAAGGCTGTGTGAACGTTGTTATTCTGGTTAAACCAGGCTTATTTGTATTCATCTTAGGGTATGTCTACACTACAAAATTATGTCGACCTAAGTTACAGCGATGTACAGCCACTGGCCACCACAGTAATTAAATCGCTTTTGCTGTCCACACTACACTCCTCGTGTCGGTGGTGCGTGTCCTCAACAGGAGCGCTTGCACCGATTTAACTGTCAGGGTGGAACATTGTGGGATGGCATCTGAAAAGCTGCAATAGTTGGTGTAAATAACGGAGTGTCTACACTGAGACAGCGACAACCTAATCACATTGACTCTACGCCTCTCGTCGAGGTGGAGTTATTAAGTCGGTGTAGTGGGCGAGTTACATTGGTGGAAGCAACTTTTTAATGTAGGCAGTTACAGAATTAGGTTGACATAAGCTGCCTTACGTCAACCTAACTCTGTAGTGTAGACCTGACCTTAGACAGATTAGGAACAGTTTAAACGAAACCAAAATAAGCCACCAAAATAAGAACATCCACATGAGGATTTATGCTGGTTTAACTAAACTGGTGCAAATTTGTGTGTAAACAGCCCTGTAGAAGGAGCAGAGTTCCTAAGGCCAGAAGAGAATAGCTGATGAGAGAAAGGGCAGCAGGATTCCCCTGAGGAAAGGGCAGCTCAGTCAACAGAGTATTTGACCATTCAGGGAGTGGGAAGGACTGGGCTGTGATTCCCTGAGGTAAGGTAAAAAAGTGAGTGTGTCTGTTGTCCCCTCTAAATCAGCCAACAGATGGTTTGACCCTGTAGTGTGTGGGCAAGACTGTCCAGGCCTCCCTGGGGAAAGCGAAATCTTAGTTATGGATTAAGGCAGGGGTGGCCAACCTGTGGCTCCAGAGCCACATGCGACTCTTCAGAAGTTAATATGCGGCTCCTTGTATAGGCACCGACTCCGGGGCTGGAGCTACAGGTGCCAACTTTCCAATGTGCCGGGGGGTGCTCAGTGCTCAACCCCTGGCTCTGCCACAGGCCCTGCCCCCACTCCACCTCTTCCCACCCCCTCCCCTGAGCCTGCCATGCCCTCACTCCTCCTCCTCCTCTTCCCCCAGAGCCTCCTGCACATCACAAAACAGCTGATCGGGAGGAAAGGGGAGGCGCTGATTGGCGGGGCAGCCAGTGGGTGGGAGGCACTGGGAGCGGGGCAGGGGAGGAGCTGATGCGGGGCTGCTGATGTATTACTGTGGCTCTTTGGCAATGTACATTGGTAAATTCTGGCTCCTTCTCAGGCTCAGGTTGGCCACCCCTGGATTAAGGAGAGGATGAGAGGGATTGGTCCTCTGAAGCTGACCCAGTCCACACCTGGCTCAGGACAACTTTGTTTATTGAATAGATTAAAAAATATGGTGAAGAAGGTTTTTCCCCAAACCACCCTGGGACAGATCTTTCCTTTCATCTCCATTGCAGCCAGTTGTCACTTCCAAAAGGCCCCTTCGAAAGTTTGGCCCGGCATGACTGTGCAGTACCTTTAAACTATTAGTTTAACAAAACTGTTAAAAACAGCAAAGCGCATATATTCTAAGGGCCTAATCTAAAAACCACTGAAGTCATTAGACTCCCTCTGACTTCAACAGGCTTTTGACTTCAACCCTAACTAAATACATTCTGTTGACATATTATTTTTCTGCTGTTTCCCACGACAGGTCTCTTCCTCCTCTCCCTGCTCTGCCAGGCTGCCATTAATGTTGAATCTATGCAAGTCCGATAGGAGCTCCTCACATTTAACAAATTATTTACACAAACTCACACTGTATAAACATTCCATGGAAGCTTTCCAGATTAATTTAAAAATCATACTTCCTGAAACTTGGAGGATTGCCAACAGCTTTCAGCATCATCCTGCATTTCCTGTTGGCTTCAAATGATCAATCAATACTCCTTGGTTAGGCTAAACAAAACTGAGTAAAATTCAATGGAATGAAGTTCAAATGTATCTTAGTGAGAAATCGGACTAAACTAGGAAACGCCATTAAAACGAATTGAAATGCAGCTCTGTTTTCTTTTTTCAAGTGGCATTTTCCCCTATCAAAGCCTTCTCAATTTCTGTGCAGCTGGTTCTGCTTTTTACACACCAACTGCACCGATTTTAGCTAGGCTGCCCCAAACTCTGGCATGGTTTAAATTGCTATAAAGCATTTACTGCCTCACCCTGCCCTCCCTAAACCAATGCAGCCCACATAGACAAAAATAGACACAAGTTTAGTGGGCCTACCAATAAAGCTAAGCCTGTAAGTAAGTGTGTACAGAATCAGGGCCTTAGGTAGGCACAAAAACCAGTTGGGGTCTCTCTATATCACTATTCCATGTGAATTATGAGTCTGAAGAAATTCTGTAGCCCTCTGACAATAGGTCAGTATGTTAGCTAAGAATCTGTACTAAAACAAGCACAGTTATTCAAGCCAGACTAACTATGCCCAGCTGAACTGATGCCGTGGGGAAAGAAGAATATATTATGAATACAGCTAGCATATCACAAAATGCTAGAAAGAGGCCCATCTACACACACAAGTTGCGCCATTTTAACTAAATTCTGTTTTAAAACCAATGCAAACCCCTATGTAGACACTCTTAGGCCTGGTCTACACTGGGGGGAGGGGGGGGAAAATCGATCTAAGTTACGCAACTTCAGCTATGTGAATAACGTAGCTGAAGTTCACATACTTAGATCAACTTACCGTGGTGAGTCGACTACTGCCACTCCCCCGTCGACTCTGCCTGCGCCTCTCGCGGCGGTGGAGTACAGGAGTCGACGGGGGAGCACTCGGGGGTTGATTTATCGCGTCTAGACTAGACGTGATAAATCGATCCCCGCTGGATCAATTGCTGCCCGCCGATCCGGCGGGTAGTGTAGACATACCCTTAGTTTGGTTTAAAAGTGGCTTGTTTCAGTTAACTTAAACCTGTTCCCAAAAATTACACTTTATGTTAAACTGATGCAATTTACACATGTAGACAAGCCCAGAGTTAGAATAAAAGAAAATTCCCTGTCTAGTTAAAAAAAAATCATAACTCATCAATTACATATGTCCAAAGGGACCATTTTTAAAGATTCACTATTTAATTCATTGTGGTCTTATATGAGATAGATTTAAATCCATGGCATTGCAGCATTATCTGCTCCTTCATCAAGGACTAGAGCCATTCAATGAGAGCCCTATCCGTCCCCCACTAAAGTCACTGGGAGTCTTTGCATTGACTTTAGTGTGAGATGGATTAGACCATTTGTGCACAGGAAATTCCACTTATCTGTGGACCAAAAATATCGATGGTATTTGTTTCATTTAAATATATGCTGAATCTCCTAGTTAGAAAGAGAGACTGAAACACCCCTCATAATAAAAAGGTAGAGAGGAAGGGAATAGTTACATGAGTGTCTGGTGATGTGTTGCATTCAAAATGGGAACTCCACTGGGGTAACCTCTCTTCTGAGATCTTAGTAACTTCATTGCTGGGGAAAATACTTTGCCTAGAATTCTGCATTCAATGCAACTATTCAAATGAAAAAAGCTTTTTAAAAGGAGTTTTGAAAGTGTCACTTTCCCTGCAAAGTTACATCAAAGCAAAAGCAGATTGTGGATGTTATAAAGTTATACAACAGCAAGTTAAGACCTCCTGAGGCTTACAAGCTGTCAAAGCTCTTGGAAAGAGGGGGGAAACTTGCTCAGACAGGTTTTAACATGTTATCTGAAGTTTTTTGTTTTGTTTTTTTTTAAATGAATGATATAGTACCAAGGTAATAAAAGTCTGATGTGCCAGACTGGGTTTAGATTTAGAGCGGGGATTTTACATTCATTGGGAAACCTTTCTGTACATTTTTGTAGTGCAGATTATTCCTTATTTACCTGTTTTAGATTACAAGGACTTCAGCTTTTAGCATAGGGTTTATCCAACTCACTGACTTCAATGGGAGTTGATTCAGCCTTAGAGTGATACTGATTATTGCCTTGACATGGTTCTACCGAAGATGAGCAACAGAAAAAAAAAATCCCAGATAAGTGGTGTCACAATCCATAATTCTGGGTATTGACATGCTATTAGAGAAATAGTTTGGGGTTTTAACTCTGATTCTGATCCTGCAGTTAACCATGCATGTAAAAAAGGCAGCCATAGAGCAAAGGGCAGCAGTCTGCCTGCGTATTGTAAATTGCAGGATTGGGGGGTTATAATTGTAGTCAGATTTTCAAAAATAAATTGTGAAAGTCAGTTAGAAAGTTTACATCACTTCAGGCTGTAACCACAAAATTAAGCTTTCCAACTTGTTAGTATTCAGCAGATCTCAAAGTGATGAAGAATTAGAATCACCAAAAGGAAAGAGGTGCCCAGTTTAATTGTTGTAAGTGATTTTAAATGGTGATGATAATATAGGCTAAAGTAGGCACACAGTGTACTGTTTAGTGCTTAATGCACTTTCCTAAATTACATGGAACACGATGATTTGTTATTGCATATTGAAGAAACAAATAGACAATTCCTTTTATATACTGTATTACAAATTTCTTCATTGTGTCATAGGTCAGTGTTACAGCTACGCCAAGCTCTCTCCTTTATTATGTTTCACCGGACTGCAAAATTCTCTTACTTCTGGTAAAGTAAGGATAGTATTTTATAATGAGAGTAGGAGATCATATCATTCCATAGCATGTAATATTCATGTTGTTCCATATATTTTTCATAGTCAGTGAAAAAGTCCTTGCTTAGACCACTTAGGATTTGTAGTCATTTAAAAAAGTTAGTTTGAAAATATTTTCCCAAGTATATTAAAGAGCCATAATGGTGACGATAAGCCTAATTTTGGTCCCCACTCTTAACTAAAGCCTCACCTGCGTTGCAAAGTTTGAATCCAAATTATATCCACACTTCACCAGTGTTTGGGAATGTCTGAATCCAGGGCTGTAGCGGGCTGGTTACCCCGCTCCTGCGCTGAAGGGCTTAAAACAGCCCTGGGAGAGGGCTGTGTCAGGGAAAGCAGCTAATAGGCTGGAAGCAGCCGCAACTGGGCCACACCCCAACCAGGCCTCAGCTGTCCCCAGTAGCGGCGCCAGCTTTGCCGGCGCCCTAAGCGGCGGAAGGTCCCGCCCCCAACAGCGGCGGCGGAAGGTCCTGCCCCCAAATTTCTACGGGCGGCGGGGGCGCAGGCGCCCCCAAAATAGCAGTGCCCTAGGCGACCGCCTAGGTCGCCTAATGGGAGCGCCGGCCCTGGCTGTCCCTATATAAGAGGCTGGGACCCAGGAGCTGAGAGTCTCCCTCCAGCTGAGGAGGGAGATGGACCTAGCTGCCTGAGTGCTAAAGGGTACTGGAGTGGAGCAGGGCTGGGGAAAGGCCAGAGGAGCTCCAGGCTGGCAACTCCCCAGGCTGCAGGGCCTTGTCCAAGGCCCCATAGAGGTACTGGGTTGTAGAGAAAGGCAGCAGGTCCAAAAAAAACCCTTGCCTATGATGAGTGGCTTTTACACTGCAGTCTGCCCCAGTTAGCAGGGGCTAGATGTTGACTGGCAGTAGCTCTCAACTGAGGCAAGGTGGGGATAGAGGGTTGGGGGGTTCCCTTGGGTGGGGAGACCCTGAGACTGCAGGGGTATGCCAGGGGGCAGCACCCCAAACACAAGGGGCCAGCGGCAGCGGGACACCAGCCTGCAGAGGGTGCTCCAGAGGCTGGAAGAGCTAATTCCTGAGGTGACCAGCAGGAGGAGCTGCAGGGGTGAGTCCCACACTGCTACAAGGGCATTATGTCATCACATTATAGAGATTAAGTCCAGCTACAAAGATTGGATCTGGATCCAAACTTCCAAAGTTCACAGGTTTTCTGATCTAGGGCTTTGGTTCAATCCATTGCAGTAGACTTATGGCAGCATAAAATGCATGTGAATCACTCACTGGGTTTGGGGTTTTATTATTTCTTTTCTGGAAGCAGCAAACAGACAAGTACTGAAATCCTTTTTGGATGTTCTTTTTAAAACTACTCATAACTCAAGCAGCTTGGTCTAACAGATGCATAGGTGTTTTGCATATTAGTTTTCAACCAGAACAGATTATTACTGTAACTTTCCTATGTCTGAGCTGTAAATTACAGGTCAAATTTCAGAGTTGTAGCTGTGTTAGTCTGTATCAGCAAAAACAACGAGGAGTCCTTGTGGCACCTTAGAGACTAACACATTTATTTGGGTATAAGCTTTTGTGGGTTAAGACCCACTTCATCAGATGCATGGAGTGGAAAATACAGTAGGAAGATATATAAACATAGTACATGAAAAGATGGGAGTTGCCTTACCAATTCTAATGAAACAATTCAATTAAAGTGGGCTATTATCAGCAGAAGGAAAAATCACTGTTCTACAGGGTGGCCCATTTCAAACAGTGGACAAGAAGGTGGGAGTAACAGTACAGGGAAAAATTAGCATAGGGAAATTAGTTTTTAGTTCTTTCAGTGACCTGTGTGACAGTCTCTGCAGATATTAGTTGCATACTATATGGTTAATTATATTTAACTCAAGTCATTATGCAAATCAGACACTTACGTCCCATTAGAGTGCAGAGGACTGTATAAATGAAGGGGAAAAAAACCTCATAGCATGTTACCAGGCAAGGTAATCTAAGTGGACCCTGAGATCCTGGTGGAAGCAAGCACCACAGGGATGCTCCCATTACATCCAGGCCCCTCAGACCTGAGTCCAAGCCTGCCAAACCCTCTGGGTACAAGCTCAGGTGACTAGCCTGCAGCTGCCACCCATGCAAACATCAGCACTGCTATTGTTAGCGCACTAGCTTGAGCGGAGCTAGTTCCAGTCTATCTACCCGTGCTGGGAATCATACCTCCCAGTTGCAGCGCAGACCTACCTTCAGAGACTGTTGTCTCCAAAAGGATACAATTAGGCCACTGTGTTTTACATGTAATAGTTTTGCCTCATTGTCTAAACAGGATAAGCAGATTTTATTTTTGCCAAATATTTTACACAGGATAAATCACTTGAAACCGTCGACAGTTATGATGAAAATTAATTTCTGCATGACAACACCTGTCAGCACTTTTCCACTGACTCAAAAACCAGATCTTAAGGACAGTTGCAGTTGAATAGGTTAGGTTCTTGTTTACAAAGCAAAGAGCAACAGCACTTTCTTAAAAACTTTAAATAGTTTGATCTATGGTTAAGGTAAAGGGGATGTGAATCCGTCTAAAGACAATCAATGTCAGACTAATCTCTGAGATGCCTCAATAGTATCTGTCTGGTGCTCACCTATGTGACACAGCATGAAGTTCTATAAGATAACCAAGTGTTCACCTTGTCCTCTAGCTTGTCTGGAAATGTCACAGAGGTGGCCCTCTAGGATTGATCATTTGGTTTGCTCCACCCCACTTCTGTGCCAATCCAAAGGTCACAGGGGCCACAATAAGGTCAGACCTTGCCTAGCAAAGAACCCTCTCATCTCTAATTTATTATTATTTTTTATATCTGTAGACTTGCTCAAGGGCACTGCTGTAGTGAGCATGCTCCAAATCCTGGCACCTCAGAGGCCACAGAACGTTCAGGTCTGCTCCCCTTAACCTCTGGATATACAGCCTAAATATACTACACTCCCTAAGTAGACTAGCATTCAAGGAGAGAAACAAATACACACTCACCTTCTGGGTGATTGTATAAGAACCCCCAAAACTTGAACAGACAGTTGTGAGAGAACAAGAATCCTGCAAGCTGATATGTTGAGAGAAACAGCCTGACAGGTGAATAATTTCCCCTTCTCTAAAGATATAATTAGGCTTGGAAGGAATAGATTTTTAATCGGTAAATGTCTATTTCACTGTACACAGACAAACCGACATATTTCCATTGACAACAATCAAAATTTACAGATAGGCAAAGTAAGAAAAATGCTGCTTGAGAACTTCGATTTAAGGCTATTTACTTTGTATATCTAGACATGTAATTTTGACAATTTGTGTTTGAACACTAATAAAACTGTAACTTACTGAATCTCAGCATCTACTGTTGTTAAATAATTATTGTCTGACGTCTTCGATTGTCTCACCTCCCCATAATTTCCCCCACTGTGAAAATTTAAGTTAATAAAAATAGAAAAATGCATAAAGATAAACATCAACATTATCTGTCAACATTATCTGTCGAAACTATATTTAAAAAAATCAACTTGTACCAAATCTAGATACAATCCACACAAGATTCTCACTCTTGGAGAGTAAGTGGCTTCAGGGATGTCCCACCAGTAAATGTATCAAAAACTACATAGAAACACAAATGGGTTCCAGAGACACCATGTGTAAGCATATAACTCTTTGCCAAATACATCTCAGAACCAAACTTGTCCAACATGTAAAATAGGACACTGCATACACATAATACCTCCAGGAGAACAGAGAAGTTAGATTCTTTGGCTTGGGTATAGAAAGAAAGATCTGAGAGATTTGACTGGACGACACAGAGGAAGTGAAACCCAAAGTGCTGTCCTGTCAGGATCCCAACACCAACAGGCAGGACCAAGGGTCAGAGCAGGGGTAAACCGGAGGTGGGGCGTAGCAGAGGAGTGTATAGTCAGGTTCCAGGCCAGGGTCAATACGAAGGGTCTGTCTCAGAAGACAAAAAGTCCAAATCTAGCCAAGGTCAAAGCCAGGAGTTGAGCAAAGAGCAGTCATGACAGCTACAGGGAATCCATGTTGTTGCCTGAGCAGATTTCTAGAATGCCCCTTTGGCTCCCCACCCTATATAAACCTATCAGGAGCCATGGGGCTGCTGTCTGTCAGACCCCTTAAGGCGGGACTTTCATAGTCAGTCATGGGCTGTGGAGTGCAAGCTGGGTACAGCTCCTGCTGCTAGGTGGCAGCGTGGAGATGCCAGTTACCTGCCAGCTCTGTATGCCTGGGTTCTAGACCCATAGGACCTTACATGTTGCACCTACATGGACACATATCCCAGCTAAGAGCTTTCTTGTGGCAAAGGAGAATGAATGTCTTCCCTTGATCTCACCAATATCTCACAACAAGGAGTCCCACAGGCTAACTGTGCATGGTGTAAAAAGTATCTCCTTCAATCAGTTTTCAATTCTCTGCCTTTCATTGTTACTGATTGTCCCCTTGTTCTTGTATTATGAGGAAGGTAAATAGGAGCAACAAATCTACCTTTCCTGTGCCTTTTATTATGTTTTCTACATTTAACACGTCCTCTCTTGCTCACGTCCTGCCTAAACAAAACAATCCCAATCTTTTCAATCTCTCTTCATCTGGAAAATTTCCCATGCCTCTAATCATTTTTGTTGCTTGTCTTTCAACCCCTCCTTTATTTCTGCTATATACTTTCGAGGTAAGTTAACGAAAATTGACTGCCATTGCTGAAACAGCAGCTTCTGAACTGCTAACACATTAATGACAGGGTTATATTTGAAAATACAACATATGAAGGTCTGGAAATCTTTTCATTTGGAAATTTTATACCAAAGAGAGAAAAAAAGTCATACTTGATCATAATTTCATGAATAATTCATAATTTCTTAGGTGAGTTCATGAACTGTAATGCTACTAAATATCACATGGGAGACTCTTTCCTTACCAGCTGCACCCTTTGCCTCTTTTCTCCAACTCCCGTAATGTTCGTTGTAGTGTATTTAGACAATGATCTGTTTTGGAGCCAGATACTCAGCTGATGTAAAGCAGCATAGCATCAGAAAAGTCACTGGAGCTACAATGATTTACACCATCTGAGGATGAGGCCAAGGGCGGCAGAGCCTTCCCCAAAGTGGGGGGAACCAGGGACCCCTGCCCCCTGAGGACCAGCCCCCACTCTGCCCCTTCCCCCAAGGCCTTGCCCCCACCCCCGAGATCCCCTCCTCCTCTTCCCCAAGGCCCCGCTCCATCTCTTCCCCAGAGGCCCTGCCCCAGCCAAGCCAGAAGCCAGAGCGGGGGAGCTGAGCCCCCCTTCCAGGGCCGAAAGCAGCCCCCTGCCCATGTCCCCACTCCCCAAGCCACTCTGCCCAGGGCAGATGGAGGGACCCAGGCTCCCCACAGCTGCCTGTGTGGCTCTTACACCGACCCAGCTCTGGCTGGGGGACGGGCCTTGGAGCCACACCCCAGCCATGGTAAGAACTGAGTGGGCAGCTGTGGGGAGCCTGGGTCCCTCCACCTGCCCTGGGCAGGGGGGCTCAGGTGGCAGGGACATGGGGGGAAGAGGAGAGGAAGGGGGAGGGGTCCACCATGGCAAGAAGTGGGAGGGCCATATCCTCTGCCTCCCCCCCACCCCCATTCCGGCGCCACTGGATGAGCCCAAAATACCCAGAGTGGGGCAACCCACAGCTGTCTCAAAGCTGTTTACTGAGATAAATATGTTGTAAACTGATAAAGGACACAGACCTGTTTGCATTATCTTTTTGCTATTTGCTAAATGTGCATTACAATATTAGATGCACACACATACATAGACATATAAAATCTGACAAGTCGTTTCTGAATGTTTATGGACAGAGAAAAGATGGTTTGAGAGAAGAAAATTTCCCTAACTTACACTGAAAAAACAAATTGTGACAGAGGGCATGTGGCCTGTCAATAATTTATATTTCATGGCAAGGGAAAACTGCCTAAAGCCATGCCACCGCTGGAATCAGCTAAGATAGAAACAGGATATGTCCATCATTAGGGCACGAGCTAACTCATCTAGATAAGAACAATGGACATGTAACACCTTGACTGGTGAGGAATGTCTAGGGAGGTGGAGATCAAAATGGCCTGCACAATGCTAGACTTGGAAAGAGGGAACTCTAGGAACCTCCCAGAGGTTATGGGGGCAATAATCCATATATGGGGGACAAAGACTATGGCATTTACTCCAGATGGTACTCCTGATCAAACACTCCTTTGTGGAAATGTTGATGTAGCTTCACCCTGGCATGGTTATGATGAACTCGAACAGGGACTTGGAAAACAGGTCAAATGAGGGATAGGGTGATCTCTGGAGAAGGCAAGGAGAGGCTGTCTGATTCGACCAGGGAATGGTCAGACAGAGGACTGATTTCTTGAAATGTAAGATTTTCTTTGCTTTTCTCCATAACTGAGCTAAGGGGAGCCTACTTTACTGGGCTTTGCAAAGTGTCCAGCTGAGGTATAATAATAATAGGAGATATACCTATCTCATAGAACTGGAAGGGACCCTGAAAGGTCATCAAGTCCAGCCCCCTGCCTTCACTAGCAGGACCAAGTACTGATTTTGCCCCAGATCCCTAAGTGGCCCCCCTCAAGGATTGAACTCACAACCCTGGGTTTAGCAGGCCAATGCTCAAACCACTGAGCTATCCCTCCCCCCTTTATGTCAGGCAAATGGTTTCTTGTGTTTTTACTACCATTCTCTCTCTACTGTTAATAAACCTTGCTTTTCAGAAGACTGATGTATTGGATAATTTCGTGCAGAATCCCAGGAAAGAGATGAAAATGAGAAAGGGATACTGAAGGGTAAGCAGTTTCTGCAGCCCACCTACCCCACTCATGGTCTCAGTCACACACGGCCTGGACAGAGGTGTCCTTTCCCATTATGATGGATCCCCAAGGTCTGCAGCCAGCAGACACAGAGTTTAGTGGGGTTGGATTTTGTTTTCTGTTTATTAAGCTAAAATGGTTTATAATATTTGTTTAATTGTGTGCGTGCGGAGCTGATGTGTTTGGTGTAAAAGAGGTGAGAAGGAATGTGCGAGCAGAAAATAATGGAAAAGAGGAGAAAGAAGGTGAGAGCGAAGAAGATGAGGACACCTACATGTAGGAAGGTCAAAGTGACCTGCAGCAGTTTGGGAGGATTCCCAATGACTTTAATGGGCTTAAGATCGTACCTTTAGCGAGGTGAATCCGTTACAGGCACGCAAGTGAACTGAGGGTGAAAAATAACTAAATTCAGAATGACTCAAATGGCAAAGTCAGTCAATTGCATGGCAAAGTTAGCATCCATAGCGACAACACTGGGAGTCACTGAACGACTTCTGCACGGCTGCAAAGTAGAAGTCTGGCCGCCATGGAGATGCTCACCCTGATGCTCTGCTAGTGCTGGGGAAAGGCAGATTGGAAGTCAAAGTTCCCCCAAGACAATAGATTGGAAGTGGAAGGAATAAATGGGGGCTAGGAGTTTTTAGGAAGTTTTGTGACTTAGGGGGAACTGCATGGTGTGAACAGGGACAGAGGGCTGGCAGGCCCACTTTGCCTCCCCCACTTTGCCCTGCTAATTCTGATGGTTGGGGGTGGGGGGGGGCAACTCCAACTTCATATTTATTTTACAAACTTCTTACATTAAAACTATTACACAAAGATTTTAAGCCAGGGCCTAGTGTTTCAATGATTGTTTAATTTGGTTGCTTTTAAGAGTATGTTCCACAGGCAGCAAGCTGTTTAGTGCAGCAGCCTGAGGCAGCATTTGAAAATCATTTACTTTTTACACCTCTTTGTTCTCTGCTGTGGAAGGCACTGCGTGAATCTGTATAGCAGAAGCTTTCCTGGGTGACTCCACATCTGTGCTGTCAATCAGTTTTAAACAGGGAAGTTGGTCCAATAAAAGATATTACCTCACCACCACCCTTATCTCTCTCAATCAGTCTTAAAGGCAGTTACTACCTCAGACATCAGGGGATGAAACATGAGTAATTTATGTAGTCACCTTAAGACGCATCTAAGGCCAAAACTGCCTTTCTTTGTGTGTGTGTGTGTTGGAAACTTTACTCCTAATTTTAAAATGTTGCTGATGGCAAGGGACTAGAGCACAAATCATTATCTTTCAAGCGGTTTTCTTTAGTCATTGCTGGGCTCAAATGTTACAGTTTCAAATCTCTGTAGAAATGCAAGGATCTGAGTGGAGTGGTGGCTATAGCATGACAAGGAGCTAAAGAAAAGATATGGTTTGCTTTGTGCTTTAGATTAGGCAGAGATTTTTACTTTAAATTTTCACCCTTTGCTGAAACCTTTATAAGAGACAAACAAACCAGGTTTCTGCATTTGAGGCAAGATATTATCTGAGGCTCACCTGAATGGGGTCCCAATGTGCTGTATACATGTATGGTAAGTGACAGTCCCTGCTTCAAAGAGCTGAGCAAGAAAACTAAATTTACTGTTCATGTGTTGTACATAATTTTCAAGGATCATAACCTGATCATATCCAAGCCAATTTTTATTGGAAAACTCAAACTTCTCCTAAATGAGGACTATTTTCCTGCCAATTTTTTATTTTGCATGCAGAGCCATTTCAGCTATAGAACTGTTTAAAAATAAAAAAGGACACAATATTTTTAATAATGGGGGAACTTTTGTGTTTCACTCTTCCTGTATTCAAAAAACAGCTGATGCTTTCCAGAAAAATTCACTTTTTAGAGACCAAACGTAGAAAATGTCAGTCTGTGAGGTGGATATTTCAGAATATTATGAACTGAAAACAAGCAGGGAGAATGAAAACATTCACACAGTCTTTAATGAGAGTGATCCCCATCACTCCCACTAAAATCTCAGGCACAACTCTGTTTTAATCTAAAAATATTGTAATATTTCTGAGTCTTCCAGTCCTACGATTCTATGATTCTGTGTGGCCTCCCTATGGAGTTTTCCTGGGATCATTCTGTAGGGATTGTGATTTGCCACACACAGAGTGACCAGCCGTTCTGTCTCCAGGATCTCCACAGATCCCGAGGGGTCTACAGGATGCTAATGCCATCTGCAGAGAAGTCCTGTGCCTCACTGCTAGCTTCCTGCCACCACCTGGCTCCCTGGCAGTGTGGCTCCACAAAAACTATGGAATCCTCAACCAGCTTCTTACCCAAGATGCTCCTTTAATTAAGGGGGACTTCCCAGCACCGTGGTACAGCAGCCTTCACTTCTAACACATAGGTGCTGTGGGTCATGGACTCAAATACCAAGGGGAGAAGGGGGAGGAAATCAGAAAAGACTCAAGAGAATTCAAAATATAAGGGGGGAGGGGGATATTCTTTTAATTTTAAGCCCCATAAAAACTGAAGTAACTGGTGCTACAAAAATTCCTTAAGCCACTTAACAACAGTACAGCTCTCAGCTTTTCAGCTAAAGTAAAGACCACCCTCCCCCCTCAAGTTAGAAAAGGTCCTCATCTCTCTAACAGGCATATAACAGGTTTCACTTGGTTGATGCTGTCAAGGTTCCCTCCCCACTCTGAACTCTGGGGTACAGATGTGGGGACCCGTATGAAAGACCCCCTAAGCTTATTTTTACCAGCTTAGGTTAAAACTTCCCCAAGGCACAAATCCTTTCTTTGTCCTTGGACGGTATTGCTGCCACCACCAAGTGATTTAGACAAACATCCAGGGAAAAGGGCCACTTGGAGTCCCTGTTTCCCCAAAATATTCCCCCAAGCCCCTTCACCCCTTTCCTGGGGAGGCTTGAGAATAATATACTAACCAATTGTCTTTAATAAAAGTATAGACCAGACCCTTTAGCTTTAGGACACTAAAATCAATCAGGTTCTTAAAAAAAACAAAAAAAAAAACTTTATTATAAAGAAAAAGGTAAAAGAAGCACCTCTGTAAAATCAGGATGGAAGGTAATTTTACAGGGTAATAAAAAGATTTAAAACACAGAGGATTTCCCTCTAGGCTCAACTTCAAAGTTCCAAAAACAGGAATAAACCCCCCTCTTAGCATAGGGAAAATTCACAAGCTAAAACAAAAGATAATCTAACGCATTCCCTAGCTTTACTTACAATTTTTGTAATCTTAGATGCTTATTTCAGGTAGGGTTTTAGGAGAGTTTTTTTTTCCTGCCTGGTCCCTCTCTCTGTCCCGAGAGAGAGCACAACAAAGACAGCACCAACAAACCATCCCCTCCTCCCCCATTTGAAAGTCTCTTATTTTCTTATTGGTCCTTTTGGTCAGGTGCCAACCAGGTTATTTGAGCCTCTTAACCCCTTACAGGTAAAGGATGGATTTTATGCTACCCATAGCTGTATGTTTATGACAGATGTCCAGCAGCACCATTCACAGAAGACCCCAGCATGTGACACACACTCTCCATAGAATCATAGAAATGTAGGGCTGAAAGGGACTTCAAGAGGTCACGTCCAGCCCCCTGTGCTGAGACAGGACCAAGGAAACCTAGAGCATCCCTGACAGATGTTTGTCCAAATTGTTCCTAAAAACCTCCAGTGATGGGGATTCCACAACCTCTGCTGGAAGCCTATTCCAGTGCTTAACTATCCTTATAGTTGGAAAGCTTTTCCTAATATCTAACCTAAATCTCCCTTGCTCCATTATCTTTGTCCAGCCTCCAGTGGATATGGAAAACAATTGATCACTGTCCTCTTATAACAGCCCTGAACATACGTGAAGACTGTTAACAGGTCCCCCCTCAGTTTTCTTTTCTCATGACTAAGCATGTCCAGTTTTTTTAACCTTTCCTCAGAGATCAGGTTTTCTAACCCTTTTATCATTTTTGTTGCTCTCCTCTGGACAATTTCTCCATTTTGTCCACATCTTTCCTAAAGTGTGCTGCCCAGAATTGGACACAGTACTCCAGCTGAAGCCTCACCAAGTAATGTGGGACAATTACTTCTCATATCTTACATACAACACATGTTGATACACCCCACAATGATATTAGCCTTTGGCACAAATGCATTACAGTGTTGAATCATATTCAATTTGTGATCCACTCTAACCCCTGATCCTTTTCACCAGAACTACCCCCTAGCCAGTTACTCCCCAGTTTGAAGTTGTGCATTTGATTTTTCCTTCCCAAGTGTACTACTTTGTACTTGTCTTTATTGAAGTTCATCTTATTGATTTCAGACCAATTCTCTAATTTGTCAAGGTCATTTTGAATTCTAATCCTGTCTTCCAAAGTGCTTGCAAGCCTCCCAGCTTGGTGTCATCCGCAAATTTTATAAGCACACTCACCACTTCATTATCCAAGTCATTAATAAAAATATTGTACCCGCCCCCTGACTTACCCCTCCAGGACCCCACTAGATACGCCCTCTGTGACGGGTTGGGTCACAGAGACCCCCTTGGGACTAGCACCTGATATGCTGAGACTACCTCTAAGTCCATTTTCCCTGCCAGCTTGGGACTTCAGAACCCTGTCTTGTTGAGCCAAACACGCTAGCCTGCTGAAAACACAGACCCAGGTCTGAACCACGTCCCCAAAGCTGCAGACTTAACTGAAAACAGCTTAAGAAGTGCTCCTGTCTTCAGCACCCAGATACCCAGTTCCCAATGGGATCCAAACCCCAAATAAATCCGTTTTACTCTGTATAAAGCTTATACAGGGTAAACTCATAAATTGTCTGCCCTCTATAACACTGATAGAGAGATATGCACAGCTGTTTGCTCCCCCAAGTATTAATTGCTTACTCTGGGTTAATTAATAAGCAGAAGTGATTTTATTAAGTATAAAGTAGGATTTAAGTGGTTCCAAGTTAGTAAGCAAAATAAAACAAAACACGCAAGTCTAAGCCTAATACATTTAAGAAACTGATTACAGATGAAATCTCACCCTCAGAGATGTTCCAATAAGCTTCTTTCACAGACTGGACTCCTTCCTAGTCTGGGCCCAATCCTTTCCCCTGGACAGTCCTTGTTCCAGCACAGGTGGTAGCTAGGGGATTTCTCATGACTGGAATCTCCTTTGTTCTGTTCCACCCCCTTACATAGCTTTGGCACAAGGCGGGAATCTTTTGTCTCTCTGGGTCCCCACCCCTCCTTCTAAATGGAAAATCACCAGGTTTAAGATGGATTCCAGTACCAGGTGACATGGTCACATGTCCTGTGAGACCCCAAGCCTTCATTCTTACTGGCCTGACTCACAGGAAGGCTTGCAAGTAAACAGAGCTATTTACAACCAATTGTCCTAGTTGATTTGGAGCCATCAAGATTCCAAACCACCATTAATGGCCCACACTTTGCATAATTACAATAGGACCTCAGAGTTATATTTAATATTTCTAGTTTCAGATACAAGAATGATACATTTATACAGATAGGATGACCACACTCAGTAGATTATAAGCTTTGTAATGATACCTTCCAAGCGACCTTTTGCATGAAGCATATTCCAGTTACATTATATTCACACTCATTAGCATATTTTTATAAAATCATATGGAGTGTAACGTCACACCCTCCCAATTTGACAGTGAACCATCAGAGGCTGCACCACAGATGTCCACTTCGCAGTACATGGAGAAATCTTAGCAACTTACACTTTGCTGATATAGCTGTTCCAACATCTATCCCGATCCCATTGATGGGGATGGCAGATTTAATTGGCCTCAAGTGGAACCTAGAGTGGGGCCATTGAGAGTAGAATTCAACTGTGTTACCTCATCCTGCTTCAGCCAGGGAAGAGCATTCTCCACCTGCAGCTCCCTCGGGATGTGATCTGCCATGTATGAGTGACTTAAATGGCCACAGATCTCACAGGTCGGGGTCAATATCCTGCTCCTGTTCTTGCTCTTTATTTAGGAGCTCCCATACAACTAAATGCATGCAGTGTGCAAAGTCAAACCTATTACCATGTACCCCATCAGCCATGCTGTCTGAGTTCACAAACCTAGGGGAGAGAGAGAGGAGCTGGTCAGCTGCCACCTATCTATTACCTCATTCAGTTTGAAAAATCAGCATTGCACCACTGACTTTAATAAAGCTGTGCCAGTTTACACCAGCTGAGTTCAATGGAGTTGTGCTGATTTACTCAGCTAAGGTGTGTGTGTGTGTATATATATATATATACACACACACACACCCACACACCATATATGTAGTATGTGATTTCTGGAAACTACACATGCACAGTGTGGCATGTGGCCAGATGCTGCTGCTCCCCTCATGCCTGTTCAAGTTTTATCCTGCCAAGATGACCAAATAGCCACTAAAAAGTATATATAATCAGTGATCTGGCCACTGGCCCACATGTGTTGCGAGGGGATTTGTTGTACCCTCACAGCTCCTTGGGGCGCACTGCACTGCATAGCCTGCGATATCTGGCAAAACTCTGGGACAGCTTTTAGCACCTGCTACTGCGGAACTGCAGATATGATCAGCTGCCAGAATCTGTCTCCTTCAACAAGTGAGTAGTAGAGTGCCAGCATTTTTCTCAGCGATGCCTTAAGCAAGATGACCAGAGACAGATATAATGGACAAGCTCAGAAGCTTGTCTCTCTCACCAACATAAGTTGGTCCAATAAAAGATATTACCTTACTCACCCTGTCTCGCTAATAATGGAGTTTAGTCATTTGTTCCCTCATGAGTCAGATAGATTATCATGTGCTGGGGTGGGGCGGGCTGGAGATAGGGTGTTTCTCAGTTGGGGGCTCTTGGCTCTGGAATTTACTTCCTCCATTAGTGCAAAGAGTGAGCTTGTTAACCTTTAGGGTAACCCTGCAAGATTTATCTGTTCTCTTAGGCCCATGTATGAAGATGGTGGCTTCTACCAATGATGTTTTATTTGTGGGCTGGAGGGAACTTGTTTTTAAATGAACTTCTTGTCTGGCCCAGCTTTTAGAACTTCTCTGCCACCCTCCCCCCGAACTTCTAGCAGTCTGTGCTTTCGCAAGACACCCCAGCAGCAACAGGACTCTGAGGTCAGCTAGCTCCTGACCTCAGATCAGGAGTGAAAGGTGATACTTTCACTTAACACCGGCAGAATCCCAGGCTACCAGCTGAGGTTCTGCTTCTCTTCCCACTGGTGTGGCTATAAAAAAAAAAATCACAATTGGAGATTTGTTATAGATCATGGGCCAAAATCACCCTTAGCATAATTCCACTGAAGTACTAGATGCCTTGAGGTTTGTAATTCTGAAGAGTTTTATTGGTGTTAGAATGGTGACACGTAGTCTCACATATGGGCTAGCAGAATCTAAACTATAACCACGTAAGGTATTTCACTTGAGATGAAGTTACATAAACGTCTCCAAGAAGAAGGATGTACCTTTTTCTTACTAGAGTAGCCAAGGCCCTGATGAAAGACAGCTGTGAACTTGTCCTAGGACTACAGTGATATAAAGGTATCATGGTATTGTTTTTTCACTCCATTCTGTGGCTTATAAACACAAAGGGCTCTTCAAATATAAAAGCAAATAGACTGCAAGGGCCATTTCCTCTATAATCCTATTTAACGTACTGGGGTAATTGCCTCAAACTGTTTCAATAAACATCAACATAGTGAGTATAGAAATTAGAGGTTTGGATGATGCTAACACTTCTCTGATTATTCAATCTTCTGAAGACACAAGGAGGAAAAAACAGCAAGTAGTTATGCGTGTTATTGACTTTTTTTGTAGTAATCTTGTAATGTTTATTGTATTTGTGGTTTACAACTTAGATAAAAACAGACTAGTGCCCTGAAATAGACATTATACATGTCAAAATACAAGCAAATTTGTTTCTGCAGTAATGCAAACAATATCACAGACAATTCATCATATTAACCTCCAGAGTATTACTACATAAGATCTGCGTGCGGTGCATGTATATACCTTGTTATCAACTTCGTTTAACTTCAGTCAAATTCAAGCTCTAACAGGTATTTGTCAAGATGAAGATGAATGACATCACTGTACTTTGCTTTAGGTGTTTTACAACTCACATCTGGCTAGACTGTGTTTATTCCACAAACTTTCCAGTAATTATGGATATTGCTTAAGTATCTTGCGTGTGTGCTAGCATTCTGAAACACATAATGTAAGCCATGTACAAACACACCTTGGAAAACTGACTTAGCACCTGTGAGGGACATGATATCATGCTTCCTCGGTGGTATTATTATAAGCCCTCACTTCACATTGGCTTGTAATACTGAGACGGGGAATAAATGCTGCATGCTCCTGGGAGAAAAGATGACAACCATCACAATTTTTAATTAATTTGGCTTCCATGCGGTAGCCCAGTTTTTAACAATATTTTCAGGTTGTAATCCCTACCTCTATGTGTGCCTCCCATACCAGAACTCATGGGGCCAAACACAAGCCTGGCATAAAAGAATACAGCTTCACTGAAGTCATAGGAGTTATACCCTCATATGCCAGGGTTGAACTTGGCCCAGGACAGTCACAACAAACAGAAATAGCTTTGGATGAAATCCTCTCATCCCTTTCCCCAGTCACAGAAAGCTCAAAATGCAGCAGAACTTTCACAGCACGTGGTGGGGTTGGAGAAGGTGGGGGAGTATCTGGAAGCCAAAAAGATCTGTAGCTCCCTCCATGTTGTGGAGTCAAACCCCTACATGGAGGTATGTGGGAGAGGGGCAGTGGCTTGACCCAGGCATGGCAACTGAGTTAATGCACAGCAACTGTATAGATCCACTGGACACAAGCCAAACAGAGGCAATGCAGCGAGTCACAGATGAGCTGCACAGGTCCCAACCAACTGCTTTATATTGGAGTCCAGGTAGGATTCAGTCCCTCCACAAAACCTGCTTACTCAGACTTTGCATAGGGAACATGAAGTTCACAATTAGCTTTTCTCCAGGTTTCGCCTACTGGGTAAAACAGAGAAAATATTGATGGGCAGAATATGAAAAATGGCAAGGACATCAGATTGAAATGCGTTAGATCCACATTTGTTTTAGCGATGACCAATTCTTGAGAGAGAGAAAATTTAAAACCATTTTGATAAATGGCAGCGTCCTCATTTTTCATTTCAATCCAATAGTTTCACTCAGGTTCTGAACTTCAAAGGGGAGTAGAGAAATTGAGTGGAGAGGAGGAGAAGGTATGAAAAGAGGGAGGGAAAGCACTTAAATAATGATAACAACAACTGAAAAGTACTCCCTGCTAACTCAGTAATAACTGCTTCCTGGGATAAATAAATTCCACTGCCTTTAGGCTCAGAGTTTATGAGCCCAGATTTGGTTATTACCTTGTAAACAGGAAGCACCCTTAATTTATTACAGTAATAACAGAGCTGTGAAATAAACTAATAAAAGCAAGGAAATTCAAAGTTAGCAGCATACCCTGTCTATATATTACACCTTTCACCTCCTGCACTGTGTCTAGATATTGTCGCAGCACACATGATATTAATAAATCACGCACTGTTCAGAGCAGAGACATGAAATTTTGCATATCCTGGATGATTGGTGCCCCTCCCATGCAATATACACAATCTCCCAACATTAGCCACATCATCCTTACATGCAATCTGTGCTTGGATGCAAGGGAGGGGCAAAGGGCTCAGTTGCCTTCACAATCATTTCCCACCCCCTTTCTCCAGATCCTGCAGAATATGCTCCAGGGGGTTGGAGTATATGCAGCGGGAGGTAGTGGGAACTGACTGGATTGAGGGTAGGAGTGGGGCAGAGCTCATGACATGTCCAGAGGAAATTTAATGGTTTCTCTGCATTCAGCAGAGAGACTACTTGACTATTCAGCCTGGGCCCACTGTGATGCCTTTTCTGCACCTCTTCTGTGGGGCTCTCTCTTTAAGGGACATTTTGAGGGCAGCTGCTGCAATGAGAGGCCCTGATAGCATGAGTCCAGTGGAGTCACGCTGACAAGGAACATGAACGGGGGGACCAACCAGGAAAGATGCTACTCTCCAGTGTCCCTGCTCTATTTCTGGGCAAAGTTGGAGTTTCAGTACTGCTCCCCCTGGGTGCTTACTGTGGCTGTTACTTCACTTTATGCTTCCCATCACTACAAAAAGAGGCCAAATCACATTGCCATCCAACATCAAAACCTGCAACAAAAGCCACCAAAATGGGTGAGGTCCCATTTACATTTTCATCTACTTTAATCATGAGTCTAAGATCCCAATGGTCAAAAAAGTGATACCACATTCTATCTTGTTGGGGTTTAACATCATGTATTTGCTATGAATTTGCTGGTAGCATTCCACAGCTCACATTCAGACCCTCTCCAGATCTAGTGCAGTGGGAAGACCATGAATTGATCTATAAAAACACAATGGGCAAAAGGGAGGTATGTCAATCATCAGTTTATTCATTTTCTACCCATGTAGCCTTCGAAGAAAAATAGCCATTTAATTGTGTCTAATTACAGAGGCCTATAGTAGACAGGATGGATCTGGTTTGCAGAGAAACTTTGTATTTAAAGCTGTAGTGCAATATTTTGCCACCTGTTGGTTTGTCTTTTCAAAATTAAAATAATGTAATAAATCACATACAGGTTGAGAATGTCATGGTGAGGAGTATAATATACTTTTAAAACTAGGACTGTTTATATGACTTTCGAGTGATGAGGCGGAGAGAAACCATATATGCATTTTACCTAGTGTAACTGGGCCTCAGTGGGTTACAACTGAGGATGCCAAATTCAGGACGAACTGCTGAGAAATAGGGCAAACACAGCCCAAAACTGGTGGTTATTCTTTCATAAGATATACCAAACCAGCCACAAAAGTAAACTCCTGTTTCACCACACTGACTAACAAGAAGTCATAAAAGCAGTTTCTTTGGGCATTCCAGTTCTTATATCACCACCAAAAACGCTGGATTCAGAGATGAGTGGTTCTTTACAACCAGTCTCATCAAATGAAAGGTTCTTCTGATCCCAAAGGACCGGCCACACACCCAGGTCAATATATAACTTAGATCTTACCCAAAAATCACACTGATGCCAATCCTTTAGTATCTAAAATCTAAAGGTTTATTTATAAAAAGAAAGAAAGAAAGGTGAGAGTTAAAATTGGTTAAAAGAATCAAATACATACAGTAATTGCAAAGTTCTTAGTTCAGGCTTGTAGCAGCGATGGAATAAACTGCTGGCTTAAGTCAAGTCTCTGGTTGCTTCCAAATCATTGGAAGGACCTCAATTCCTTGGTGAGAATGCTCCCATTAGTATAAGTTCATAGTCCAGAGGCTTGGGCAGGAAAGAAGCTAGAGCAGTATAGAGGCAAAATGAAGGGGTTTCCAGGGCCACTTATATCCTCTGCCATGTGGAGGGAAACCCATTGTTTCAAACAAAAACCTCAGCACAGGTAGTGGAGAATCACAGGTGAGGTGACCAGATAGTGTTTGGAGTCACATGGGCAAGTCATGCCCAATTTCACTCAGTCATTGCAGGAAGCCATAACCTATATTCCAGACAGCACGTTTATAGGACAGTCCACTCAGTGTAAATGGGCGTCTCCCATGGTCCATTGTGAATTAAGTGTCCTTTTGATGGGCCACTCAATTTGAATAGTCCCTCCAAGATGTGCTGGCTAACTACTTTGTGGGCGTTACCCCAGGAGCAAACATTTGAAATCCAGGTATAGAGCCAATATTCATAATTTTAAATACAAAAATGATACATGCGTACAAATAGCATAATCATAACCAGCAAATCATAACCTTTTCATAGACACCTCCCTTGACAACCTTTGTACAAGATTGTTGCAACCACTGTTATATATTTTCAGCAAATGATCTATATGGTCATTTTTTAAACAGATAACGTCCCACCTAGTTCCCCTAACTTATGAAAATAAAGCATTACATTAACTAATGCTATATATAAATATATTTTCCATGGCAGATGGGGATCCTGAAGATCACAGACTACACAACTGTAGGTGTGTCCTTTTTTGTTACTGTCTTTTGGTTAAGGATAAACAAAATAGTTAACAGTATAATCTTTTCACACAAATATTGAAAAAGAAGGAGACAAATACACAAGGTAGTGGAATGCAGCAAAGTTGAGAGTGAGAAGTTATGAGTTACAATAGGTATGCAAATTGGTTTGTAAAAATTATATCATTGAGTCTTTTTGAAGTGGTTCCTTCCGTTTGACCCTTCTTTCAGCAAATAGTTCCCTTGCTAATCTAATACAGACAGTAAGTAGCATCCTGTTTCTCTTCATTCTGTCAGTCACATACACACAGTTGGCATTTGTTTTTGCAACCATAACAATGAAATACATTTATTGGCTTCAGTCACAAGAATACTAAACAGATGTTTTATTTAATTTCAGCAAATCAGGACATTTTACCAATACAATAGAAACAGCAATTTGGGAGACCTTTCTCTCAGGTGACTCTTGCATCAATTTTCCTGTGTCAGACCAAAAAGCCTTTCAATTTATTAAAATCCCAGATAGTATGGAGATGATTCTCTGTATGTTGATGTTCCCTCCAGCATTTTGATGCTTGTTTTGTTTTATAAGGTGAATACTTTCTGTTATTCATATAGCTGCTCTTATTCAAATAATTGTAGTAAGTGGACTACTGGTATATCACCCCCATCCTATATTGATGGGCAGCAACTATGCCCTGGGGGGATTCACCTCTGAAGGAGGGTAGGTGAAATTTCTATCACTGACCTCTTAGTGGGTTATGCCATGAGAGAGCAGATTTAACTTATGACTGGAGCCCCACCAGCTGTCGGGGTGACGCATTGAATCTATGTATTTCTCAGGCATTCTATTCTGGCCTCTCTCTCTCTAGTCAGTCCCACACACTTACTGGGCTTCACCGACTGGTTCTGGGCCCCAAAGCAGAGTGGAAGTTGCAGTCAATTGCGCTTGACACCCACACCCTGACCTCTCTGTAGCTGGATTTTCCACCACAGCCTGGGGCTCTGCTGCCAGAAGAGAATTTGGCACTTAGGCACTAGTAAAATACAAATAAATAATAATAATTCATCAACATAATGTGCATGTCTCAAATATGCAGTGTTATGAGATACCGCACACACAGTTTGTATAGAAATAATACCCCAGGAGCCAAATAATCTGTGAAGTGGAGCTACTCTGTGGCATACTTCTGGTGTGTTCTGGCTGTAATAGCAGGGAGTTTCATACCAATGCAAGGGGAATCCCCCAGTGTCACAGAGCAGCCATAGAGGCTCTGACATCCCCATCCTTCTTCTGGCATTGTGGGGTGTGGCTGTAAGACAGCAACTCCAGTTGATATGCCCCTAAGCTGCTCCTTTTCCCAGCTGTGGTTTCGGGCCCTTGGCCTCTTGGGCTGCTGTAACTTACACATGGGACTGGAGCTCCTGGATCAAGAAGGCACAAAGATGAGCTTTAAATCATCTTTGCGTATTCTCACACACATGCACATTACTCGCACTCTGAGCGTCTCGTTCATATCTGAGATCTGGTCCTGTGTCTCCACGTGTAAACTAGGAACATGCTTTTTTCCCTCATGAGTCAGAGGATGACCACATAACTAATAAGTGATGAAGCCCTGAGTTAGTTGTTCCAGAGCATCCCTAACAAATGTAATGAAAAGATGTATTATCTGTCCCACATATGGAATACACTGTTTTTACCACATCATAAAATATTTTCCACCTTGTTCAGTCTTTTAAATGTATGTTTTACTGTCAGATTTCCTGGCAGCAGTCTGTACCACGTGCCAGACTGGGATGGTTAGAGCAGAATGAGCTGGTACAGCAGGAGTCAACTTGGTATGTTGGCATTAAACTCTCAGCATGGTGCTTAATTGGTTTTGATACAAGTGGAAATTATTGAGGCAAACTATGGGAAAATGTCAGAAGTGTGTATACATGATTCTGTTTCTTGCTAATGAATGTTTCCAGTAGAACCTCAATTTTATGAACACCAATCTTATGACCAACCGGATATTTGAACCATTTTCCCCCAATGGGCAGTGGTGTAGTCCTAAATCTCAAGGTATTGGAACGCTTTGGACCCACTGCTGCTGGTGTGACCTCCCGCTCACTTTGCATGCAAGGTCACGCTGGCAGGGCAGAGCAGCATGCTCTGCAAAATGGCGTCCTCCATGTGGCACACGTAGGCTGCTACTTTGGCAACCTTGAAATAGTACCGGAATGGCAATCTAGCTCCACAACACCACTGCTGATGGGGTGGGGGGAAATCAGTGCCTTCAGTGAATTGGAAATCATTATGCAGTGGTTTGAAAGTCAAGAAGAAAGTGATGCAGTGCACTATGCATTGTACTGACTGTAATTTTGAGGAGTTCAATTTTATGAACTTCTCAGTCCCCAATTAGTTCATAAAATAGAAGTACAGCAGACTCCCTATCTCACACTTTTTGCAATAGGAAGTAACGTGAATGGTTTGGTTGGTCTCTTTCCAGATTTGGCCTTTCTCAGGTTTTAAGAGTTAGGTCTTGTTTTTCAGAGTCAGGGCTTTTTACATTATACCTAATATCAGGTTGGTAATGGGAGGTGAATATAGTGAGAAGACCAGATAAGAAAAAGTCCCTGGCATGTAATCGATTAATTCAGTAGCCTTGAGAAAATACTATCAACTTCATGAAAGTTTGAGATCAGGTCAACTTTTGGTTGTCAGTTTAATCCAAAATTCCGACATCATCCATAATTAACAACAAGGACCTTAGGTATGTAGGTTACAAACCGGGACACATCCTCTCTGCAAGCAAATAGCCCAAGGAAGACAAAGGGGAGTGTGGTCTGAAAAAAGGATTGAGAGTGGGGTTTAGAGAACTCCCTGAGCGCTTTGATACCTCTTCACCGGGGTGGGCTCACCACGGGTTGTACGATCAGCAACTCACATTAAACAACAGATTTAGCATCAAAGATGTTCTATATCTGGAGTAGCTTTTCAGACTAGGAATGTTACAAAGGGGCCGTCCCTCCAAACCCATGTGCGTCTACACACCCCCATTACATCAAAGGAAAGGGTTAGATGCACACATGGGAAATCCCACTGAACGTGTCCACCCCGCTGAACCGTAGAAAACATGGGCCATATTTAATTTAGCATCAGGTTATAGGCAGAATCCCAGCTGGTTTCAGTTAAAACTAGATGGAGATTTCTACAATCCTTACTGGGGCAAAATTTCAATTGACCTTAATGGGTGTTTTGTCTGAGTAAAAGCAGAATTGGATCCTAATTTTGAGAAGGGGACATCATAATGCAGCATTACTAGAAGTGCAAAATTTCTCTCAGTCGTTTACTAGTGAACTTCTAAAACTACTAATTTGTAAATCTCAGTAACCTCTGGACTCTGAGCCTGGCACTAGCGTAACTAATGCAACGGACATGACCTCGTTGTAAGGAAGATTTATAATGAGATCTAATGGAACGATTTGTGATTTAAACAGTTTATTTGTAGTTCCTTTAAAATTATTGGGGAAACTGACCGAAAGCACTCATGTAATTCTGCCAGGTGAGCCCTCTGCTGGTGGATTCCCATATAAATCTCTAACACTTCTGCACCACTCTCTAACATTATCACCCCAGGAAAGTTTGCATTAAAATATTACATTAATCTTGCCAGCTCCAAGAAGGGACAGTGAAATGGTGAACTTCCTGTATTGGTACAGTCCAAACGCCACTGATTTTAAAAGGTCCCGACCTTGTCTTGGCGGCAGTAGCTTTCAGGGAGTCTAAGGAGGTTGGAATTTAGCCCATTCCTCTTGAAAATTCAATGATTAATCTACGCAGGTTTAATTGTTAACTATTTTATAAATCCATATGTGTGGGGAAGCTATAAAGATCACCTTTGATCTTGAAAAAAGAATAGGAGTACTTGTGGCACCTTAGAGACTAACAAATGTATTGTAGCATAAGCTTTCGTGGGCTACAGCTCACTTCATCGGATGCATGTAGTGGAAAATACAGAAGGAAGATATATATATACACATGAAACAATGGGTGTTACCAGACACATTATAAGGAGAGTGATCAGTTGTTAGCAGGAGAGAAAAATAAGTCTTTGTAGTGGTAATGGGACTTATTTTTCTCACCTGCTGACAACTGATCACTCTCCTTATAATGTGTCTGGTAACACCCATTGTTTCATGTGTGTATATATATCTTCCTTCTGTATTTTCCACTACATGCATCCGATGAAGTGAGCTGTAGCCCAAGAAAGCTTATGCTACAATACATTTGTTTGTCTCTAAGGTGCCACAAGTATTCCTATTCTTTTTGTGGATACAGACTAACAGGCTATTACTCTGAAACCTTTGATCTTGAGAAATCCAGCCATGGAACTTTGTGTGTATTTAATTTCTCACATCTGAAATCCATGCTCTTTACTGACTGGGGGAAACTATTTGCAGTGACTAGCACAAAGGTGATCTGATCTCAGACTAGGCCTCTACCCTTACAATAAATGAATAAATAAGTTGATGGTGTTATAGTAAAATTAAATTTAAGTCCAGAACAATACAGTTATTTATGTGATCCCGTTTATAGGTATGTTAAGGTTCAACGTATTTTCTTATTCAGATTTCTGGGTAGAGTAGCTCTAAACATGATCTTTACAAGATAGATATTGAGGTTAGTTACATTTCATAAGGAATCAGAATTCTCATGGATCCGTGTAAAACTGAAGTTAATCCTCCGACGTTGGCAGAAATGTATAAATGATCAATAGGGTGAAGATCCCAGAATCTGAGATAGTAGCCGAGATAGTGTCTCGCTCTTTTAATTCCAGAGATTTTATGTAGAGGTTTGATTGGGTCTCGCATACCCGATCTCTCCGCAATTCTGTTCTTGCTATTTCTTAATGGTTTTGCGTTCACGGTCTTGCAAGGAATAGAGCAGGAACAGGTCTGTGGATATGTCCTTTCTGTAGCGGTCTGTGGTAGCTTCTGATAATTTGTGCTAATTTCATTAGGAGCTTTATTGGGAACCATGAACTCACAGGCTCTCGGATCAGTCCGGGTTTGATGCAGTCTGTGCATGTAACAGTTACAGAGCAGCATGTTGTATCGGGTCCTGTGTCTGTTTTGTATGCTGATTCGTTTACCCGCCCCACAGATCTCTACAGATGATAGCTCAGCTGTAAATGAGTTAGTATAAAAAGATCGATTTGATAGGCATATGTATGCGAGTGTGCGCGCACACACACTTCCACAGTGCTTGATATCAAGGCCAGGGCCAGGTTGTAAACTCGGCTGCTTGCCACGCATTGTAGGAGATCCAACTACAAAAAGCGACGGTAAATCTACAAAACAGCATTTCCCCAAAGGCCATCAATATCAGCGCTGGGGCTTTAAACAGCTTGCAGCTTGTTGTCCCCCGGGTCTGCGGAATGTGTCCCTCCATATGCGCGCTCTTGCCTGTGTTTCTCCAGGACTACACGTGCAATCGCACCCTTCTCTTTTCTCCCTGTTGGGTTTTTCTCTCTAGCCACTTTTCACGTTGGCCTCTCCTGGTAACCCATCATTCCGTTCATTGTCACCCAGGCCAAAAGGCAGGTCAGCCCACAGGACGGAAATAGACTAAAATGATGGCAAACCCCTCTGCAGCTTCACCCCCTCAGCCTGTAGGGACGCTTCAGCATAAGCCTTGGCAACAGAAAATGTTTCTTTCTGCCCTCGTCACGTGGGGACGTCATCTGGCCGCCAAAGCGT
Organism: Platysternon megacephalum; assembly: GCA_003942145.1. Lineage (NCBI taxonomy): Eukaryota > Metazoa > Chordata > Testudines > Platysternidae > Platysternon > Platysternon megacephalum. Next base: position 7,335,179 of record QXTE01000055.1, on the reverse strand, counting down.
GAATATTTGGGGCAAAATAACTAGCCCAGAGGTTATTTAATAAAAGCTCTCCCAAAACAGGACATTCTGGGACTGTTCTGGCAAAGCTCTTCTGTTGGGAAAAGAGAACGAGACAAATCCGATTTTCCACTAAGACATTGGACACAGGATCAGGAAAGCAAAGAGGACCGAAATCAAAGATTCTAGGTGAAAGGCGGAGAGTTCCTTATCAATTCCCCACACTGACAGTTAAATCCTTATCATGTCCTAACTAATTCCCAAATCCAGCCAGATTTGCTCAGTCTGATTTTGTCTTGATTTGCTGCAACACCTCAAGCAGTACCACGGAGCTAATTGACACTACCTGCAAGTGTCATTTTCATCGCAGCGAAAATTGCATATTATCTAGTAAAAACGCGAGTATATAAAAACCACAGTTCCCTTGAGAGATCTTCACTTTTATTGCGAAACACAATTGATTTATTGCTCTCCCAAGGGTGGAGACAAAGAAGGAAGCGCCTAGGAACTCAGTCACAAATGTTAACAGTAAGAAAACAATCTTATCGGAGCAGTTTCACTGTTAATAAATGACTCGGGCTGCCCCAGCCCACATTATATTTGGCCACCGACAATAAATGAATATTGCGTGCCGTGGGCAGACTGTAGTGAACCATCGGTGTTTCTGTGGTAACTACTCATTAAAAAAAAAAATCTTGCTACACTCAAAATATACTTGTGTTCGGAATTTTCTAATCCTAGCCAACGTCTAGTGGTTTGCGATGTAGGTCGCTTTATCTATTTATGTTGTGGAGGTTTCCCCCTATTTTGCTATGTGGCTCTAAAAATTAACCTGCTCTTACAGCACCACCCTTTTGATTCCACGCGCTGTCTCACTGCGTTCCCTTCCCTCTTTGTCTCTGGTGCCCGGCAGATCATGTTTGTCCCATTGCTTTACGTTTCGGATAGTGCATTTACTTCGTAATGGATGAATGCAGCCATTTAAAGGGATCTTTCCCAGTCTTGGAAAGTATCTTACAAGAGAGACTTTATTCGCTAGGCTTTAATTCCACAAATCGCTCCCGAGCAATGGTCTGATTCAGCAGCACTTTCTTTCCTCTGTGTTCTCAAAAACTATTTTACCTTCCCCAAGCTCAGCAGCTGGGAATCAGAGGTGGCGCTTGCCTGTGAATACACCCCTGCCAAACTGATAATTTAAGGCTATTGGCTTGGGACTACTACTGCTGGCTATGGGGGGGGGGGGCGCACAGTCTCTCTTCGTATTTCATACTTTACGCTTTCCAAAGAGTTGTGTTTAATGTGCCGCCCTAAGGAAATGAGGTTTAATTTCTAGCGTTTATTCAACGTATTGTTTTGTCAAGCGAACAGCACGCACAACAGAGCCTGGAGGGGAAACTGACAATGCGTAATATTCCACAATAAACCCTGCCCAGTCATTACCCCGCCTGCCACTGTAAAACCTCGCCGTTTACATACAGCTGGGTCGAGCGCTCAGCTTTGAAGTGGTCATTAAAAGAGAAAAGTGCTGCAAAGGAATTAACAAAACTCTGGCGATGGCAAGACCCTGGCTGTCTGCGGGCTTCAGAGAGTCCCTCCCATTCACCCACTGGGTGTAGGGCAAATCCGAAGTGCCAGAAAGCCACCAGGGCGTCACAAGCTGACCCAGACCCAGGCAGCTGCTGAAGAGACACCCAATAATGTTCACAATGAGATCGCTGTTGGGACAGCGAGAGAAAACAAGGGTCATTCGCACCTTCTTTTTGCCTGGGGCGCCTGAGAGACTGAAAGCCGCAGGCTTTAATGAACGTGCAACCATGAGCAGAAAGGAGGCCATGTAAAAGCGACAGCTTCATGCTCGTTCAGCCTCCCATCCGCTGACTGTACTGCCAGAGAACCAGAATATCCCTTCCACCGCTGCATGCCGGAGGGACACCCCACCCAAAGTAAGAATCTAGCCGGGGGGTGGGGGGCATGGCAGAGCAGAGAGCCACCTATGCCCCACCCTTCCCATCCTCTTCTCGTGAGGCCGTGACCATGCAGCAGCCCTGTGCTGCTTAAATTTGTGGGGTTCTGGATCTGCGCCTTTGAAGGAGGAGGGGGAGCTGGGGAGAGACAGCGTCATTCCGATCTCACCGCAAAATAACCCCATGGGACTTCATTATTATTTCTTTGTATTACTGGAGCACCTAGGAGTCCTGGGCATGAACCAGAACCCCATAGTGCTAGGCATGGTACAAATACAGACCAAAAAAACCCAAAACAAAACCACCAATCCGTGCCCCCAAAGCGTTTATAATCCAGGTAGAAAACAAGAGACTTCAGCAAGTAAATACATCCTCACCCTATCAGAATTAATTGCCTCCTTTCTCTCTGTAAATTGTGGAAACCCACACCCGTGTCCATCCAAGAGGGAGGTTCCAGAGGCGGTGACCAGCAGAGAAGTCCCAAATGACATAGCTCCTGCAAGAACTGTTCTGCCAAGAACACAGGACTGCCACATGGTTGGCCATATGTCTACACACACATTTTGAGACTCAGCCCTGGTCTACACTACAGTTACGTCGACCTAATTCTGTAAGCGTCTACACTACAATGTAGCTCCCACCCATGTAACTCGCCTGCTATACCGACTTAATACCTCCACGAGAGGCATAGCATTTAGTTAGATTGATGTAGTGTCAGTGTAGATGCGGCATTGCTTACATCAACTGTCGCTGCCTTTCAGAAGCCACCCCACAATGCCCCACACTGACAGTTAAATCAGTGCAAGTGCTCCTGGTGATGACGCTCACCGCCGACACAAGGAGCGTAGTGTGGACACATAAAAGTGATTTAATTACTGTTGTGGCTGTACATCACTGTAACTTAGGTCAACTTAATTTTGTAGCGTAATCTTGCCCTCATTGGTTTCAGGGATCTGCTCCATGGTGGCTCCTGTTTAGAGGGTGATGGGGCACTGCATACACATATTTTATATAAAAGTGTGTGTGAGAGAGAGTGTGAGCGTGAAGTGTCCAAATACCAACTGCGAACACAGCAAATAGCAGCCTCCCATAGGTCTGCTGTGTTCATGATTCATATTTAGTAGCAGGGCGCTCGTTTCCACCGCCCCTGTGGCACATGCACAGTTATGATTTCCAGGTTCTGCCAGGTGGTGAAGCCACAGAAATTTTCAGTGGAATTTGGGGCACTGGATTCACTGCCCAGACTACACCCTGTGATGACTGGAGTGCCCTAGAATATATGTTGTGCACTAACTGCCCCACGTAGCCCTTGCTAGCATGTTCTAAGTACTTTTAGTTCATGCCAGCAGGGTCTACACTAGGTAGTTAGAGTGCAACACATTAGGGCACTCTAGAATGTACACCCCAGGTCTGGCAGGTAGAAAATAATATTTTAGCTGGATACTGGAAATCACTGAGGAAGAAACATGGAACTCACCACACCATTTTTGCAGAGCATCTGTTCAGTGTATAATTACTCTTTTCCAGGGCTTAAATTCAGCTGGAGTTGTCTGGAGCAAAGCTCTGGTAAATATTTTCAATCCCGACCCCTCCCCCCCAGACCTCATAGCATGTTGGGGAGGGAAGGCCTGGGGGGCTCCAGGAAACACTCTATGAAAATTTAAGCCCTGCTCTTTATGCTTTTCTTGAGTTTACCAACATTTTTTTCAAAATATTTACTAGCTGTCTGTAGAGTTATAATTTTCCCTGCATAAATACCAGTGTAAGATTGACAACATCTCCACTGGGGTTCTGTTTCACTAATTCACAGATACAATTAAGCAATGAAATATTATTCCAGTGTTTTAAATGGGGGCTGCTCCAGAAGCTGGGCCCATTTCTATGTTCCTTGCACATCCAAATCACCCAGTGATTCAATGGAGTGTGTGGATCCCAAGGATGCAGGGTCAGGATTTCTATTTGGTTATTAAAAATCTTAATGGAATGGCAAAAAGGTATGTCTGCATAATGAGGCAATATGCAGTAGGGCATTAAAATAGAAAAAATGAATAAGATATTGGTTCCCAGCCAATGGGAGCTGCGGGGATGGTGCTGGGGGCGGAGCCACCTCCCCGCCCCCCCCTCCACCAAGGGCCGCATAGACATGCTAGCAGCTGGCGGCTTCCGGGAGTGGCATGGGGCTACGGCATGCAGGCAGCCTGCCTGAGCACCCAGTGGGCAGGGCCGGTGCAACTCATTAGGCGACCTAGGCCATCACCTAGGGCGCTAGCATTTGGGGGGCGGCATTTCGGGTTCTTCGGCGGCAACCGCGGCCGGATCGTCAGCCGCCCCAGTCGGCGGCGTCATTTAGGCGGAGGGAGCTGGGGCATGGGGGCCTGGGGAGGGCTGTCTGCAGCAAGTAAGGGGGGGGGGGCGTCATGCAGGGGAACCGCTCCCTGCCCCAGCTCACCTCTGCTCTGCCTCCTCCCCTGAGCATGCCGCCCCGCTCTGCTTCTCTCCCTCCCAGGCTTGCAGTGCCAAACAGCTGATTGGCGCCGCAAGCCTGGGAGGCGGGAGAAGTGGAGCGGCGACGGCGTGCTCAGGGAGGAGGCGGAGGAGAGGTGAGCTGGGGCGGGGAGCTGCCGCACGGCTCCCCGGACTGGGGGGAGCTGCTGCGGGGGGGGGGCGCCTCAGGGTGGAGGGGGGGATGCAAGGTGGAAGTTTCACCTAGGGCGCGAAACATCCTTGCACCCACCCTGCCAGCGGGACTTTTAGTGGCCCCGAGTTGGAGATCGCTGCCTGTGATTTATTTTTGCAGGGCCCCCCTTGAGCCTGGGCCCTGGGCTGCAGCCCCTAAAGCCCCCGCCTTAATCTGGCACTGGTACAAGCATGTACGTGTAGTTTAGCAGGGAAACCAAATATTGACCTGCAGAAACATTCTGACCATGGAAAGACCAGTCACATGTTCTAGTTAGAATTTACAAACTCATCAGGGTAGCAAATTTTTCATACTTATCCCAAGTGCTGACACAAAAGGGGTAGAGCTGATAATGGATACATTACACAAAATCTCAGTTTCTAATTTTGAAAACATAAAAGGTGATGGAAAATAGGAAAAATATTTGCATTTTTTAAAAAACTGCTTAAAAGGTCAGAGAAGTGGGAGGGATGGGGACAGAAAAAAGGAAATGAGAAGGAGGGAAAAGAAACCCTCCCCCACAGGTATACTCATGGAGACAAGGGTCCATTGGTTGTAAATGCCGTTGATTGGAAGAATTTTGTTAACTGATCTATTCTGTGCAGAGGACAGTATATGCCCCTGTTATGTCCAAGATTCCCCAAAAGGAGGAAAGAACTCAGATCCTCTTGCTTCAAAAACCACAGCTCCCTACCACTCAAATTAAAAGAGAATCTTCACTGGGAGCAGACAGCATAGGACCTAGGAAGCAGTATAAGGTCTATGATTCTAGCTGTTAAGCAGTATCCTTATTTCAGTAATGAGGAAACAGCCACAGAAGAGATGATGTATGGTTATGGTCAAAGCGAATTTGTTAAAATGACATTTTCTTACTCAACAGATCTGCTTTGTGATGTATCTGATTACTTAACACCCATATTACGATTCCCTTATTCAAGCTGAGTAGAACCTTACTCCATTGTGTCAGAGAAAGCCAATCTTCAATGTGAGCAAAGGTATCAGAATCTGGTCCATAGTGGCTAAAATACATGTTACTATATTTCACTCCTGCTAGCACTGTGGGCCTGACAGCATACGTGCTGGAATTAGGGATACTGGGGGTGCTGCCGCACGCACCCCCTGGCTTGAAGTGGTTTCCATCATATACAAGGTTTACAGTTTGGTTCAATGGCTCTCAGCACCCCCACTATACAAACTGTTCCAGCGTCCCTGCCTGACAGGGCTGAGAATGAGCTGGATTCCATTCTGTGTCAAGCATCTTCAGTAGAAATGCAGACTGAATTCCTTCTGTAGAATCTTTATCACTGGGATAATACACATGCCAGAAATAAAAGAGCTCAAGTTTCAGACCCCAAGTCGAGTACAGTGGCCTGGCAGATGGAAACACTTCCTTTCCGCTGGCAGACGTAGCTAATTTGATGTGGTATAATTGAAAGGCAACAAACATTGAAACGCACTAGGCCATTTTTACAGTTACTTTCAAAGGTCACACAGTAAGTCGATGGTAATTGTAGAAAGGAACCTAGCTCTCCAGACTCCCAGCCACCAGCTCTAACTACTAGACAAGTTTCCTTTCCTTCCTCTGGTGCAGTATCAATCAATACTGAATAGGTGAAAAGTGGAGGGTGGAAAAGGAATTAAATGAAATTGTTCTGATTGGGTGCTTTCCTCAAGTACCTCCTAACATTAAGTGCCATTAGGTACACAGGACATCACACTAATAAAGTACAGCCACAGTTTTTCATAGTCATTGCATAGTCTGGAAACTTTTGGGGGCAACTCTGACTTGCTTTTTAGCCATCACTCAAAACAGTCACAAGGTTAGCTGCAGTGATGGCTGTTAACAAATTACAGCAAATACTTCACTGGTTAAATGTTGTGTCAATGAGAAATTTCTTGCCTGAATAGAAGGCAAAGCTTTGGCTTCACACTGAAATAAACCCAGGAGGGTTACATAACTGGAAAGTTAAGAAGGACTGAAAAAAGCTTCTGTCACTTTAAAACTTTCCTTCATCCTCCAACACCACCATCCATCAGTTGCCTGGAGCAAGTATATTGAGGAATCGCGTGCAAGCATTACCACAACCCAAGGCTTAACATAAACTAAACTCTCTCAGGTCACTGGCAAATAACAGGTATATCCGGTTGTGCTTTTGTACTTGCCTGCACGCAAATTAAAAGCTCGTGTAAAGTAACAATAATCAAAGTCAGTCAAGGAGAAGAGGAGGAGTGCGGGGGGACTAATAACCAGGGGATTGTGCTATTTATCTTCTCAGAGCAGCCACTGCTAAGACTTTGCTTGCATGCCATTCACACCTCAGGGGCCAGCCTGGATTTCAGCCAAGATGCCCCACAAAGGGTCTGGTGCAGCTCCTAATCCCCTAGGAAACTGGTAAAATATTTGCTCCCTGCACTGCTGCTGCTTCTTCCCCATGTTACTATATAATTGTCCATTATGGGTGTTTTACATTTCCTCCTCACTGTTTGGAAATAGCAAGCCTCAGAGATGGGATACCAGCCAAGATGGACCATTGGTCTGCTCCACACCATGCAGGTCCCGTGTTCTCCAAAGGGGGACCCTTACCTTACCCTCCTGTTCTCAGCTATGCTACTGCCATTGGGAATCCACCTACCAGAGGTTGACACTACTTTCTACCTCAGCCAGAGGTAGGGTGACCAGATGTCCTGATTTTATAGGGACAGTCCTGATATTTGGGGCTTTTTCTTATGTAGACACCTATTACCTCCCATCCCTGTCCCGATTTTTCACACTTGCTATCTGCTTACCCTAGCCAGAGGGCCCACATGCTTGGCCTACATAATTGCTGCTCCCCCTCCAGAGGGAATTCACCTGATCCCAGCACTGCTGCCTCTGGAGGGAACCTGCTGTCTATTCCCAGTATTGCTATTGCTATTTCCCCAGTGGTATCTCCCCCTGCCTCGCCTGGACATTGCTGTTTCCTCCGCAAGAGGCAGCAGCTGCCTGCATGATCCCAGAATTGCTGCTTCTGCCTCTTCCATTGGAAGCCTGGCCCCTGGCTCAGGGACTGCATCTGCTGCTGCCCCCTGTCGAGGGAGCCATCCTGCCACAGCTGACTTGAGTCCTGTGTAACATGCATGTTTGGGAGAAAGGAGGTGGTGGTTTAATTGTTTCTGTCTTTCCCACTTGGCATGCCATGAGATTAGCAAGAACTAGTGAATGAGTATTACTGGGGAGTTGTGACAAGACCAAACCTGTCCTGACTGGCACCTGCAGTCTTGTTTTCCTCCTGGTCTTTGCCACCGTTGAAGGCTAGAGTAACAGAATGGTTCAGAAACCCATGCACACTTCCCTTGGGTTTGCTCCCAAATACAAGAAGCAATACATATGTGTTCTTTGGAGCTGCTGAACTCTGCATGGAGGGGAGACATTATTATTGTATTATCAGAATGCCTGGAGGGCTCAGCCAAGACCAGTGTTCCCTTGTGCTAAGGACTGTAAAACCATAAAGTAAGACCCAGTATTATTACTTGTATTACTGTAGGACTCAGAGCCTGAGTAATGGCAGGACCCCATCATGCAGGGCGCTGTACAGATACAGAACAAAAAGATAAGGTCTTTGGGGAAGATACTAGTGCCCTGAAAAGTCTCCTTAGACTGTAAAGGAAAAGAGAGGCACAGAGAGGTGAAGTGACAGGCACAGGAATAAAACCCAGATCTCCCAACTCCCAGTCCAATACCCTTTCCACTAGGCCATGCTGCCTCTTTGAGGAGTCTTCTCATCAAGGTCAATTTTCCCAGGCTGATGAAGCCACATCTCTCTGTAATCAGGACTTGTCATCACTGCAACAGTTAGCAAAGAACACTATCCTAGCCCAGGTGGTTCTAAACTTTTTCTTATGACCACCTGTGACACTCTGTATCTCAGGGGAACACCCTGCACCCCCATTATAATTCATCCTTATAATATGATTGTGTGGTATCCAATGCAAAGTTTGTCATCTCGGGTGTCTTCGGAAGGCTCATGATGCACTGAGCATTGTTGTTATAGTAATGTTATAGGTTGTCATTTCATGTATATAGTTATGAGGCTGAAAATGCATCCTCATGGCTTAAAACAAGCCCAGGCAAATTTCTCCAGGAGCAGAGGGGCAGTTCACACCTCATAAGGGCATGTATGGGACAAACCCAGCCCAGCCTCACAGGAACAAAGGACACTAGCCTGGGCAGCAACAAAGGATCTGCTAGACTCTCGAATGAGTCACCTCCCTTCCCTTAGTCAATCAGGGACTACGATGAGGTAATGCTCACCTGACCCTGAAGGGGGGGGGCAAAGCCAAGAGGGAAGAAAGAACATGATAAAAGGGAGAGACATTTGCCATGCTCTTCCTCTCTCTCCCACCTCCATCTACAGACATCACCACCACCAAGCAACTGAAGCACTGATCAAAGGGGAGAACCTGGCTGAAGGGAAACCAGCCAGCCTGTGGTAAGAAGCATCTAAGTTTGTAAGGGCACTGAAAGTGTTAAGATCAGCTTAGAATGCGATTTTGCTTTTATTTCATTTGACCAACTCTGACTTGTCGTGCTTTGACTTATAGTCACTTAAAATCTATCTTTTGTAGTTAATAAATTCATTTGTTTATTCTACCTGAAGCAGTGCATTTGGTTTGAAGCATGTCAGAGACTCCCCTTGGGATAACAAGCCTGGTACATATCAATTTCTTTGTTAAATTGACAAAGTCATATAAGCTTGCAGCATCCAGTGGGCATAACTGGACACTGCAAGACAGAGGTTCCTCTGGTTGTGTCTGGGACCGGAGATATTGGCTAGTGTCATTCGGTTGCACAATCCAAACAGTGGCTGGCCAAAAGTGCTCACTCATGTGCTGGGAGCAGCTTACATGCTAGGGCAGTGGTTCTCAAACTTTTGTACTGGTGACCCCTTTCACATAGCAAGCCTCTGAGTGTGACCTCCCCCCCTTATAAATTAAAAACACGTTTTAATATATTTAACACCATTATAAATGCTGGATGCAAAGGGGGCTTGGGGTGGAGGCTGACAGCTCATGACCCCCCATGTAATAACCTCACGACCCCCAGTTTGAGAACCCCTGTGCCAGAGGCTGTGTGTGAACAGCTCAGGAGTGAGGGTTCTCACAGCAGAGCAGGGTAAGGCTGGCTCCCAGAGTCGAGGATTGGCGTTACCTAGCAGATCACCAGTCCAGATAACACCAGGGGAACATCACTCCCCCACCCCCTGCACTTTTTCACTGGCCAAATACTGAAGAAAAAAACCCTTTAAGGCTCTTATTGCCATATAACTATACATTTCAAATTCAGCAAAGTTGAGGCATCAAGACTGACCTAGTGCATCAGAGGAAAGATTTGCTCCTCTGAAGGGCAACTCACATCCTTGTGTTTTTCCTCTCCCCTCGGCTCTGATTGTCTATTTTTCACTATTCCATGGGGCTTTCTAGCAACAATGTGATAGTAGCAGAAAGCACCGAACAATTAAGAAATGGACTGGCCAGGTTTATGTTTTGCTTATTTAAGGAGCGGCATTTAGGAGCAGATCCTCAGCTGGTGTCAATGGTCATGGCTCTATTGGCTTCAGCTGAACTCTAACCATTTACACCAGATCAGAGGATCTGCCCCTTTGAGATTAGAGTGCTTGAGCTCATAGACTCAAAGGTCAGAAGGGACCATCATGATCATTTAGTCCGACCTCCTGAGCTGAGTAGAGCCCTCATGCTATTCATATTGCTATGTCCCTGTTTGATTAAGCCACCAGATAGACAAGTAGCAATCAACATTGCAAAAAAGTAATAATCAGTCTCTCTCACACACCATCTCTATGAATTGCACATTCCNTCAGTGCAGACTTCCAGAGAGAAGAGCACCACCTGCTGAATCCTTACCACCACTTTCTGCAGCACAGGCGTTTTCATTTGAAGCTTCCAGCCCAACTCATAAGATCAAAGCCCAAGAGGACAAGACTACAGGCATCACAGTTAGGTATGTTCTGTGGGTGAAGGAGCAGTACTTAAAATTCACCTTACCCTACTGTACTAATGCTATATGCTATGTTCAGAACAACCAGGTTCAATATTGCATTGTCTGTTTTTGCTCTTTACAAAACTGTATTTGTGCGGAAAGAATGGTGATCAGGGGACAATACAAATTGAAGAAATTAAGTAAAAAATATGTATACAATGGGAAATTATACCGTGAGAAACTGTAAGCTGATAAAATGGCCTCGGGGGGTAGGGCACTGAACTGGGAAACTATATCTGGATCTGCAGCTGATCCTTTATTCATCTCTGCCTCTCTTTTCCCATCCCACCCTCTAGCCATCTTCTCTCTTTAGACTATAAATTACTGGGGACAGGGGCTGTCTCTCATTATGTGTATGTATTGAGTCTAACACAATGGGCCCCTGATCTTGATTGGGACTTTGCCAAACTCTAAACTGTAAACACCTATAAGTTTGCTTATAACTTTGCCAAACTCTAAACTGTAAACACCTTGCACCTTGTAAAACACTAAGAAATCAGAATGGCGAGTGTTTACTACATGCAGTTGAAATAATGTTTGGACAATAATGGGTTTAAACACTCGACACTTTGGGTGAGGACTTCTGTTTACATATTTGTACAGCACCCAACCTTGGTTCTGGAAATCTTCTCCCTCTTGCAGTCCACCGGCACTGGAGTTTGGTGACCTGGGGATTCGATGCAAAACACATACTCTCCTTTTCTTAATTCAGGGGGAGGAGGGCAGGACAGAGATATAGGACCTGTTGCCTCTTTTTGACTCAAGCATCTAGTCAAAATTTGGGGCCCTGGGGATGTTCCAGTTGGGAGTAGAAATTGGTGATAAGGATTTATTTGATGCAGTTTTGTTTATTTACAAAGAACATGCAAACTTCTGTGTCTCTGAATGCAGAAGGAATCAAATAGTAGGAAACTGCTTCTTTGGCTCACAGCACCAAGAACACTCTTTTCAGCCTGCACCTCTGACCCAAAAATCTCTTCCCAGGTTTCTTCCAGGTCAGACACCAAGCTGTCTCAGTTTCTGTGTGTTCTTCCCTCTCGCATACATCCATGCCGCTGAACATAAACATTACACAGCAAGAATTCCTGGATGTGTTCACATATTCCTTTTGTCTTAGGTGAGGTTTATCTTTACAGTATGTTAACTGAAGGGTGCAGTCATACCTATTAATCTCAATGAGGTTTTAACTCCACTCATAACAAGATTTCACCCAGCTCGTAACAGACCCATTCTTGCTGCCATTGAAATAAATGGTAAAGTTTGCATTGACTTCAGTGGAAATAGGATTAGGTCATTAACATGCGATAGACATGTCTGCTCTGCTAAATGTGTAATCAGAGATTTCAGTCAGTTTAATAAAATAATTAGAAATGACATGTCTTTGGGTGTCTTAACATGCTCACTCTGCAATATAGTAACATAGACAGAGAGATCTGATGACTATATCACTGTACCTCTTTAACCAAAAGCCCAGTGTTATAATGATTATTGTATTGTCTCTGATACTTACATAGCAAGGATTTGTCAACCTCTTAAAACTTTCTANGCCATTGAAATAAATGGTAAAGTTTGCATTGACTTCAGTGGAAATAGGATTAGGTCATTCATTACTCAGTTGATGGAGGTGGTAGAAGAAGAGATGGGTTTGACCAATGCCAACTGTTGGTAACAGTCTGTTTAAATGTTTGTAATATGAACCCAGATATAATGCTGTGGACACAATGTGCATTTTATAACAAATTAATAAATAGTAAAGCAAAATAAAAATAAAAATAACTTCTCAGATGAACAAGATGTCACGTTCTAATCTCATGAAACTCTAAATGCTACCAAGGTGATATTTTCCACTCAAAGCTGCCATGCTAACAATTTGTAATCTATTTTGTTAACCTGGGGCAAATTTTGTGTGTGAGAGTTTAAAAGTATTTGAAAAGCAGCTTGAAAAGAAATGCAGAAACCTATTTTTGTAGGTACCTCTGAAGACTTCTGTAATCCATTTTAAATCAAGAAAGAATGGAATACATCCTAAATGTATTATAGTGCTTAACTCTCTCACTCTGTCTGTATGTGTCTACAAGGAAATAATCCCTCAGATAAAGCGTGGAAAGCATCCCAATAATATTGGAACATTGGAAAATATACCTCTGAAAAGATCACTATTTGTGCCTGAAAAGGGGAACTGTACATTTGCTTTTGAATATTAACATGCGATAGACATGTCTGCTCTGCTAAATGTGTAATCAGAGATTTCAGTCGGTTTAATAAAATAATTAGAAATGACATGTCTTTGGGTGTCTTAACATGCTCACTCTGCAATACAGTAACATAGATAGAGAGATCTGATGACTATATCACTGTACCTCTTTAACCAAAAGCCCAGCGTTATATTGTATTGTCTCTGATACTTACATAGCAAGGATTTGTCAACCTCTTAAAACTTTCTAAACAAACAAATAGAAACTGTCATGGGACTCAAGAAGGAACCTTAGGAAACATCTGGGCTGTTCCCTTTACTTTACCCTATCCTGCTCCCCTTCAAGTCAATAGCAAAAACTCCCTGGGCTTCCCTGAGCAGCCAGAGGTAACAATTCCTGCTCTCCCAGAGGTAAGCGAACGAATGGAGAGACGTGCAGGCTACTTCCAGCCGAGACTCCATACCCTCCACCAGAGAGGGACACATCCCAGTGACCTACAGAGATTTCTGATAAGGAGCAAAACAGTTCGTTCCCGTTCGGTCCATCTTCTCACAGAGGAAATAACTCACTTCTGGGAACTACCAGCTCCCTTCAGCAGGTGGCAAAGCTATCAGCCTGGCTCCCCATGCTACAGCCGTTTCCTTCTAATCTTGCACGCGGCCGGGCGCCTGTATTGCCCAGCTTCGCGTTATTCCCCTTTAAGCTGGTGACAGGTACTGTGAAGAGGGAGAGCGGGGGGAGGAGATGGCTGGAGGGTTCCACCACAGGCTCACGCAATGCAAACTCTGCACGCAACTGGGAGGCGACAGGCAGAGGAGGGGGAAACTTTCCAACTTCATAAACCCTGAAGATGAAGGAGATTTTCCCTCCTGCCACAGAAGTCCGCGATCCCACAGCCCCGCCAGCCGTTCAACTGGAACCGCTTTGCTAAACGTTCACCAAAAGGCAGGAAACCTCGAAGGCTCAGCCAGTCCAGATGGGTTGGGGCCAAAGGCAATTGACAAAGAGCCGGGTCCCGTAGGGAAGAACCGGGCGGCTGCGATTTGTCAATACCAGGCAATTCGGGAAGGGCTAACTGCGGGCTGGAGGCTGCAGCTGCTGGTGGAATTGAAGCCAGGAGAGCCAGTGCCAGGAGGCTGCCCAGCCGGGCTCCGGCTCAACTCAGGGGGACACTAAACTGTCCTGTAAGCCGCTCATTTGCTCCAGCAGGTTTTGGTTGCCCCATCACCCGGGCTCTGTGCGGGGATCACACCTGGCTGATGTCTATTTAGCCTGAACGAGGCAGGCTGTTCAGGTGCGAGCTCTGAAGGGTTAACACGCTTGGAAGGTTAGAACAACGCACGATGCGGGATCGGGTGCAATTGGCATTTGCCTGCACATGACCTGCCAAGCTCCGGGTGACAAGAACCTGGGCTTTTAATGAGTTTCCCACAGTCTGGGATCTGAACCTCATTGCTGCGCTGCGTGCTGAGTCTCCTGCTGGGGCTGCCCAATTGCACGGATCACAGCTGCTGCGGGCTGCCCGGATCCTCCCACTGGAGCCCAGAAATCTCGAATGGAAGCATTTTTCAGCAGGTCAGTTTTATTCGAGATTTTTTTTAAAACTGCCTTCCCCTCTTCCCCTCCCCCCATACTCAAATTAAAAGACAAAATGTGAAGCACGTTTAGATCGTTGTCTAAGAGCTCTTAGTTACCACACTGGTAACTGCTATTTGGGTGTGAATGATATTCCTGTATCACTGGGGCTGTGCCCATCTCCCTCAACCCATGCGTGCATACTGACTGTTACCAGTTCACGCCTACCGCTAATTAAAGTCAGGAAGGGGGAAAGCTTGTCCTGATTTACGGGGTTTCTCACTGTTTCCTTCCAAAGACAATTAGGAGCGTTGCGCGCAGATTCCAACGCGACAGACGCATTTATTTTGCAGGAGGCACAGACGTGCGGTGACACTGCTGGCATCACCTGCCCGACCTGTATAAGGAAGAAGCTTCTTGCAGCTTCCACGTCGCGGCAGTTGCTTACAGCGAGCGCATCCTCCTCCTCTTCGCCCTCTCCTGCCCTGGGAGTCCGCATGCCACGAGGCAAACTTCCCGGGGCGAGCGCTTCCCCAGCTCTCAAACGCCAATGGTGCTTGATTGCGGTTTTCGCTCAGCACCCAGCCGCGCGCTAGGCGCTTTCTAGGCACATCTCAGGCTCCACAGTGACATGAGGCGTCGGTGTCAGAACTTGTTCTATTTAAACTGGCCGCCCCTGCGAAGCCGGCACATCTGCAGCCCCCCACTGCCCCCGCCTTTTGCTGCATGGCAGGTGCGGGCACATGAACCCTTCCTTCAGAGCCCGACCTGATCTCTGCTTCTCCCCGCAGCATGGCCCTCCGGCGGCTGGGAGAGGCGCTCTCCAGCATCCCGCCCCTGCAGAGCGCCCTGCTGCTGCTCCTCTCCCTGCTCGCCGCCATCCACCTGGCGAAGCTCCTCCTGCGGCAGCGGCGCCTGGAGCCCCCGGGCCCTTTCCCGTGGCCCCTGATCGGCAACGCGGCTCAGCTGGGCAGCGCCCCGCACCTCACCTTCGCCCGCCTGGCCCGCACCTACGGCGACGTGTTCCAGCTGCGCCTGGGCAGCCGGCCCGTGGTGGTGCTGAACGGCGAGCGCGCCATCCGCGGGGCGCTCATCCGCCAGGGGGCCGCCTTCGCCGGCCGGCCGCGCTTCCCCTCCTTCCAGCTGGTGTCCGGGGGCCGCAGCCTGGCCTTCGGCGGCTACTCCGAGCTGTGGAAGCTGCAGCGCCGGCTGGCGCACTCCACCGTGCGGGCCTTCTCCACCGGCAGCCCGGCCCCGCGCCGCCTGCTGGAGCAGCACCTGCTGGGCGAGGCGCGGGCGCTGGTGGCGCTGCTGGTGCGGGGCAGCGCGGGCGGCGCCTTCCTGGACCCCTCGCGCAGCCTGGTGGTGGCCGTGGCCAACGTGATGAGCGCCCTGTGCTTCGGCCGCCGCTACAGCCACGGCGACGCCGAGTTCCTGCGGCTGGTGGGCCGCAACGAGCAGTTCGGCCGCACGGTGGGGGCCGGCAGCCTGGTGGACGCGCTGCCCTGGCTCCAACGCTTCCCCAACCCGGTGCGCGCCGCCTACCGCGCCTTCCGCCAGCTCAACCGCGACTTCTACAGCTTCGTGCGGGGCAAGTTCCTGCAGCACCGCCGCAGCCTGCGCCCCGGGGCCGCCCCCCGCGACATGCTGGACGCCTTCATCCGCCTCCAGCAGGCGCAGCCCCGGCTGCCACTGGAGCACGTGCCCGCCACCGTCACCGACATCTTCGGGGCCAGCCAGGACACCCTCTCCACCGCCCTGCAGTGGCTCATCATCTTCCTCATCCGGTGGGTGCGCTCGGGCTGGGGCCGGCTCTCCCCGGCGGAGCCCCCCCAGACACCCAACGCGGAGGGGCGGGGGCTTAAAGGCAGGGGCAACTGTGAAATAAAGGGGGGGGCACTTTTTCCAGGGAGGGTAGAGGTGTGTATATAAAATAAAGCTCCTCAGATGGGGACAACTGCTCCCCCCAGAACCAGCAGAGTGGGATGGCCCCCCAGCCTGGGGCTCGCATTGCTCCCTGTCCCTAACCAACGTCCAAACCCTTCCTCTCAGCAACCAGCATGAACCGAGCATCCCTGCTAGTGCAAGATCCGAGCCCTTCTCCTCTCCCTCCAGGCCATGAACTAGACCCCTCAGGGGGGAAGGAGGGTCGAGTGGCTTAGCATAGGGGAGATCTGGGTTCAGTTCTTGGCTCTGCCATGGACCTGCTGAGTGAGCTTGGCTAAATTTGTGCCTCAGTTCCCCATCGGTAAAACCAGGATAATGCTGCGTCCCTACCGCAGGGGGGTGTTGGGAGGATAAATACATTAAAAAGACGTTGAAGAGTGCTATATAAGAAATCGGTATCACTAGTAGTGGTCCTAGACCTTCTTACCTACCACAAACAGGGATAAACCTAGAGTCCCTCTTAGTGCATGATCCTAGACCTAGACCCTCTTCACTACTGCTGCTACATCATCCTGACTGCAGCTGTTTCTTTCCAGCAGCAGGACCCCCTCCCGGCTTTCTTGTGAGAATCTTGTCACAACTTTATTTAAAAAAAAAAAATCCTCTAAGGGAAACATGGCAGTGACCTCCCCTGTTTAAGGCAAGAGCTTCCAGCAAGGGTTAAAATAATTTACAAATACAGAGCCTGATTCTGATCTCTCTCTCTCCCCCTCCCTCCAAGAGAGATCAAAGCGCCCTGCTGCTACTCCTCTCCCTGCTCGCCGCCATCCACCTGGCGAAGCTTCTCCTGCGGCAGCGGCGCCTGGAGCCCCCGGGCCCTTTCCCGTGGCCTCTGATCGGGGGCCCAAGAGAGATCAGAATCGGGCAACCTGGCTTTTTGTTGCCTTAGGCAGGGTGTGTTTAATATCAGTTTATGAGACCCAGGTATGGCTACATCCTGCTAGTTGAAGTCTAAAGAATAAAGTTGCCCCTTGCCAGTCAAAATTTCAGCGTTCTGGGACAATATACCCCATCAGTTTCATTAAAAAAAAAAAATCAGTTTTCGTCTCTCCCCTGCCATGCTTCTGAAATGTGACAGTGAGGTTGTGTCACTGATCACATAGCAAGTCTATTGCTTTCCCCACTCCAGTTCCTCAAACGCAATTAGATGCAGCTGTTGGAAAGGATCCATATATAAAAGCCAACTAAAATAAACAATGCTTCTAAACTAATAGGTCTAGCTGTACAGAACATTGTGTGTGACATAAGACAGACAAGTTGGAGTAAATCCTGCAACCAAAATCTAATGTATTAAATATGCTCCATGAACAAATTGGCCCATTATTAGAGGTGAATGCTTTGATTGCCAGTGATGTGCAAGCATCAAACTGAACTGATCTGGTTATTACCTCTTTGTTTCTAGTAGAAAGTACACATAAGGTAACAATCCTGTATTTGTGGGCACTAAAGTACCTTGATTGTTCATGATTAACTCACACGGAAGCTCTGGGAAAACTGCCAAAAACTAAAGATATTTTTTTAAAACCTCAAACCCAATGCACTCCAGGGATCCAGTAAGCGTTACATAAAGATAGAGGCTGGCAAAAAGGCAACAAAACAAACCCAAAAGTAACAAATTTTACCAGGTCAAGATCAAAGAGATCGTAGGAACAGGATAATATCTACTTAAACAAGATAAAGAGTTCACGCACTGGTTTACAAAGCCTCTATTATGTTATTGCTCCTATAATGTGGGTGCCTTTATTACGGTTGCCTGACTAGTGAAAAACAATCTCAAAGCTTTAGAGCAGGTGAACCCATTGGGCAGCGTGTGCCTATAAACGCACCATAATAGTCACCTCGCTGAAAATGATTGGACTCAGCAAAAATCTTATGGTTGGAAGAAGAATTTAAATAGCAAGAAACTGGTATTACCTCCTTTTCATCTCCCAGAGTTTCCTTAATCATTTGCACTTTATGTGGACTGTTATCTCTTTAGGCTCATCTACTTAGTTGCTGCTTAAAAGCCACACATATTTAACACCTTAAGAGTAAGGGTATAATTACTAATGTTTACATAACCTGTTTGGCATTCTAACTGGAGTACTTTACATTTGGACTTTGTTTGCCATGCAGACATACATTTCACAAAGGGATCTGACCTCTCAGTCCTCATCCTCAAAGGAAACCTTCACAACACTTTCAAAAGATGAGCCTGGGAGCTTAAATTCATAACTTTTCTAGACACTAAAAATAATGGTCTTAATAAAGACACTGGATTTATGGTTTATTACAACAATCTGTAACACACTAATTCCCCTTTTTGTCTTATGACTACAGAGGTATTAATGGGCCACTTCACCTTGAATAGTCCCTTAGTTTAGCATAAATAGTGCTTTTTCTGTCTGTTTGATCCTTGTATTAGCTGTGACACTCTGAATACCTTTCAGAAACTTGAGGAAGAGCTCTGTGTAGTGCCAAAGCTTGTCTCTCTCACCAACAGAAGTTAGTCCAATAAAAGATACTACCTCACCCACCTTGTCTCATGCTGACATACTGAGAGAGGGGGAGACACAGGAACATGAAAAGCCCAAACTTGAGGAGTTAAAAATCAAAGCTTCAAAAAATTATAGATGCGGGAAGACAATAGAGCTATGTTGCTTTTAGAGAGGGAAGGCATGAGGGCTTAAAAAAAAAAGTCAAACAAGGAGATCAGCCTATTTTTTCCTCTCTTTCTACAATGTTTTTGCTTGTTTATTTATTTTATAATCTCTCTCACTTGGAGATCCTTCTCCAAGTTTATATAACAAATTTGGAATAATTTTTTGCTAGTGATCCTAAATACAATGCAGTACCATGAAAAAATGTATTTTGATATTAGTCATAGTAAATAGCCACAAAGATCCGAGTGCTCATGAACTTTCCTATTCTGATAATTTATCAGATAAATATTTTAGTTTTAAAAAATACTACATACAGCTTTAATCCGTGTGTAATATACTGTAGTCTCATATGTGTTAATTCAAACACCAATGCAAACAGATTTAGAGGTTACATATAGAGCTGGTCAAGAACCAGCATTTCCATTCTGTGAGAAATTCCTACTTTTGGGGATATGGAGGGGGGGGGAGTAATTCTGATTTAGAATGAAAAGCTGAAATTTAAAATTCAAAAATAATTCATTTAGTGTAATTTAAATCCATTTTGTTTCAACTTTTATATTGCATTAAAATATACAATACACATGAAATATTAAATGTAATATAAAATAAAATTTTAATATAGCAGTCTAAATTAAAAAAAAAACACTATTGAAACAAATCATTTTGACTTTTTCCCCCACTGAACATTTGTCATAATCAATGTTTCTATGAAATATTGTATTTTGACAACTGCATTTGACAAAAATTGTGAAAAAATTTGAGCAGCTCTAGTTAAATATGATTCTTTCAAAAAGACAGTCCGTTGTTTGAAAATGTAGATTATATTTGCATAGGTGACGTGTATATATATATATGTTTAAATCCCAACAGATATCCAAAGGTGCAGGTTAAAATGCAAGAAGAAGTGGATAGGATTGTTGGCAGAGATCGCTTGCCCTGTGCAGAAGATCAACCTCATTTGCCCTATGTTATGGCTTTCCTTTATGAATTCATGCGTTTCAGCAGCTTTGTGCCAGTCACTATTCCACATGCTACCACAGTCGACACCTCCATAATGGGCTACTTCATTCCTAAAGATACAGTCATATTCATCAATCAGTGGTCAGTGAATCATGACCCAGAAAAATGGTCCAACCCAGAGGATTTTGATCCAACAAGATTCCTGGATGAGAATGGATTCATTAACAAAGATCTTACTAGCAATGTGATGATTTTCTCATTGGGTAAACGTAGGTGCATTGGAGAGGAGTTATCCAAGATGCAGCTCTTTCTCTTTACCTCCATACTGGTACACCAGTGCAATTTTATTGCTAATCCAAATGAGGACTCTAAAATAGACTTCACCTATGGGTTGACCATTAAACCTAAGCCATTTACAGTTAATGTCACTCTTAGGGAGACTATGGATTTGCTAGATAAAGCTGTCCAAAGATTGGAAGCAGAGAAAACAGCTACTGAAAATCATCTATCAGCAAATCTATGAACACTGACGTTTGAATAAAATATATAAGGATGCTCCCACCTCTCTCTTTTTAGACTTAAAATAAAGTAAATAATAATATGCTGCGCTGGTGAGCTCTTTGTAATATACCAAGTATCACAAAACATTGGGGAGTGGAATTGCCCAAGCATTAAGCAAGTCCTCTTTTTTAATTCCAGAGAGAGAGAGCGCCAGGGGAGCCTTATAAATATATTAAGTGCTGAAATACAGGTAAAAAATGTGATTTAAAAGTAAATTTGTTTTGGGGTAACAGGCAGAAGAAAACAGTTATTTTAACACCCTCCTCATTAACTGCCTGGCTGGAGTGTCCCAGCCACTTCTTGCGCAACCCTTTCCATGTCTCATTGCAGCTCTCTCAGCCCTAATTTGCCTTCGAAGACTCTACATCCCAAAGTGAAATCTTGTGTGGAAAGAGGTGCCTAGATTGTTGGAGCCAGATTCTGCATGCACCTTATGCAGGGAACTGCCATGGGCTCGTGTTGCATCCTGGGACATGCACTGGGATGTGTTTCAGTGCCTTGACGATAAACTTTCAAATGAAGTTGGGTAAAATGCCAAGCTTGCCTTTAACATTCCAAAGTATTTAAAGTATGACTACAAAAAGACTTGTTTATGAGCACAACGGAATTTTGAAATGTATTTCATAATCTATATGTGAATAAATGGAATGTACTGAAATTCATTACATCTCAAGCAGAAAGATTAAAAGTGGTAAGTCACCAAATTGCAGATACGATATATAATCCATTAATTTATTCATAAGCAGAAGCAAAGGTACTGATCAAAGGAAAAATAAGATATTTTCATTAGGAAAACCTACTTAAGGATGGCCTTTTATTGTGGACTGTTTATTTTCTCAGCTAAAAGCTTATGCCTGATTCTGCCAATCTTTAGGCACATGCCAACGCTTAATCACATGAGCAGTCCCATTAAAATTCACATAGGTTTGCAGGAGGACTTGTGTCTTAGAACTTTTGTGCCACTAAGATCAAACAACATGTGGAATAGATATAGTTATGTTCCTATAATCATTCTATTAGCTGGAGTTAAAATTATGCCTATGATGGTTCATCATGTACTATTAATGTGATCTACTTCCAGTAAGGACATGAAACATAAAATAATGGGAGTTTGGATTACATACAATTATTGGGGCCCAATCAGGATAATTTGGGCATTTTGTAGTTTGCATTATTTCACAAAACACTTACATTTCAAATAGCCTTGTGATCAGCTGTTAAGTAAAACATACATGAGAAGTATTTTAGTCTTGAACCACTCTGTAATGGTTATATAGGATAATGAACAACACTCAGAGAACCTGCTTTTTAATACATAGAAGTGCAGACCCTGCAAAGTGTTGGGCACCTCCTGTGAGACACAAACCACCCTCTACTCTAAATGAAATCCATGGGCGTTAGGGGCACTCAGCACATTGCTTGAGGTGCATAGACTATTGCAAAATCAGACCCAATGGTATATAGAGGAATATGGGCCTGGTGCTATAAACATGAAATCAGTGGGACTACTTGATGGAGTGAGGACTGCTCACATGAATAAAGATTTGAAGGACTGAGCCCTATATTATACAGTAGGTGACAATCCTACCCCCTATTGACAGCAATAGCAAAATTCACGGTGGTGTTGGATGGGAGCAACGTTGAAGGCCTGATCCTGATCACACTGAAGTACGTAGGAGCTTTGCTATTAACTTCAAAGGAATCTGTATCGGGGTCTTTAAAGCATTGCCCCTAAACCCAGGTAGCAGGGACACACCCAACTCAGCTATTTCAAATCTCTGATTTTGTAGGGAATGTACGTCCATGTTTTTCAAAACTAAACATTAAAATCAAAGGCTTTTTTAAATCTAAAAGGGGTATCCCTCAGGTATTTTGTGGACTACATAAAATCTTTGATATCCCAGAACTTAGCCTATATCTGTGAAATGCTGTATAACATTCTTAACATAGTCATACTCAGATCTATACTAGATCAACACATTTTTCACTTATACTTTTATATGTCCATAAAAAAGGCTGTAACCTTCAACAGAATAGTTATTCTAATTCAAGGATCATTGTTTTCTATTTCAGTAAAAAATACCTTTTTTGTAATTTTGTACTTCTCCCAAAAGCTTTAAAATATGTATCTGTCATAACATTACTGTCATTCATACAGTTGAAATTGATTTGTGTGGATGTCTATGATCAGGTGATACACAGTATAAATGCTTGTCAAATATGTGCATCATACTATCACTGTAAAATCCTTCAAGTTTATTAATACCAGATAGAATGTATGCAGTTCTTAAACAGCTAATCTTTGTGGTCATTTTAAGATGGATCACTGTATTACCAAAATATTAAATAAAAATTATTCTTACAATAAATCTGCTTAGTTTATACTTCATTTTTTGGGATTTGGATACACAAAATCATTATATGTTGGATGCTTAACCTGGGAAAAGTCAAATGATGGCGTGGCCCCCCCCCAGAGTTAGTCAGGCCAAAGAATTGCTTTGTCCCTGCTAGACTGCAGAGACCTAAATATTTTTCCCCTGCGATTAAAGTAGAATTAGTTTGGGCTATTATTCTTCTAGTCTTTTTGCATTCTCTCTTCTCTCTCCATCTTTTCTCCCCTCCTTTTATCTTTGGGTCCCTGTCCCACCTCTTGGTCTTCCCAGAACTTCCCCCTCACAATCTCTATTTTTTTCTCCCCCACAATTTCTTTTATGTGAAAAACATTCCGTTAACTCTGCCACAATCTCTCAATGCCATCTCACCTTTTCTGATCTCCCCCACCTCCTGTTCACCTTTCCCCAATCTCTGTCACACCACTTTGTGTTCCTCCTTCCCTGGTTCCTCCTTCCTTTCACTGGTTCCACCACTCGTGACTGCTTTTCTTGTCCCCTCTCCCCTTCTCAAGTACTCCCTTGCCCATTGTCTTCCGGCTAACCAACCCATCTAATGTCTGTGCTTCATAGCAGAATATATTTGCTAGCCAGTTGTCCAAAGCTGGAACTCAGACTCCCTCTTCAAGGTTAACTGGCACATTTTTACTCTTCATTGTTGCTTCTTCAGTGCTAACAGACCCTCTCTTGTGTTATGCAGCCAGGGGAACTTGGCTTGAGGTTTATACAGGGCAACAGCAGCCGCCTGTTACTGCCAGTTCTCAGCTAGCCTGAGGAAAGATGCGGGGGTAGAATTTACAGCTGCTGAACAGGCAACAAGAAACTTCTAAATCATGTCATTTTAGGCCAGCAATCACAGTTTACAGAAGTGAGGCCGAGCAAAGTGCTAATCTATCTGTTAAACTCCACCAGATCCCAGTTTAAAAATGATGATGGCTGTAGCAATGATTCTAGATTGGGCAAGGGTGTATCCAACAGCAGACAAGTCACACCCCCATCAGATTCCCTAATGGCTTATGTCATTACCTCCCTAACCTGTGACAGGCTGTCATTATGGCAACGAGAGAAAAATAGGTGCTGCTCCAAGAACATTCTGTATCATGATAGAAACAAGTATAAAAGTGAGTCAAAGTTAAACAAATACATTACAGAAATATCTTACTCAAATCCCCAAATTATTTTTGAAATCCTCTTGATGTGTTGTAAAAATGGGGGCCTAGCAGGTCTACCCCAATTATGACCTCAATGGTCAGAACCTTTTAAAAACCCACTTCCCAATCCCCTATAACAATAAGTGTGGATGGAGAAAGGTCTATAAGGGAGACAGAACGACTGGATTAGTCATAACAAAAAGCAAAAGGCCTCCTGACACTCTCAACATATTCCTTGGGTTGTATGTCTGGTAAACAAGAGAAGCACGAAACCAGAAATTAATGGATCAAAATGGGTTTATTGGAAAGTAGGTCTATGGTGTCAAAATAATGAGAGCATGGGCTTGTGACAGATGCTTTGGAAATGGAATAGTCAAAGACTATTGTATTAACATTATATGTATCTTTAAGGCTTTGCTAGTAATTGTAAGCATGCAGGAAGTAAAGACACCAGGGATAAGTAATGCAAATCTTCACTGCTGAAACAATGTGGGCAGAGACCCAAAGTACTTTAAAACATGCCATGGTCGTCTTGTAGAGGATGGGTGATCACCTGGTAAGTCAGGCATGTATACAAGCTATTGATTTGTTTTTTGAAGGTAAGTTTTCTTTATAATGCTTTTGTTCTGAATCAAGAGTACTTGGCTTTGTGAAAGCTGGTTAGTCACTGAATAACATTTTCACTGCCTCTGAGAGAACAGGACTGCAGGTGCTGAACTGAAGTCAGATCCACAATTCACTGTGATCACCTGAGCAGGAGTCTTCAACCTAAAAACCCAGTCACGAAGGAGAGAATGGCTGAATTCTGTCCCCAGAAAGGTGACATCTGCAGACCAGAGACCTAAGCGGGGTGCCTCAAGGTAACCCCTAAGGGGTCAGAGGTGCAATTAAATCAGGAATTGTGACATGGCTCTCCTGCCCATCATCTGCTTTTGGGGTTCATAAAGAGAGACCTTGGGGTGGGGAAATTGAATGGGGATTGCATTCTTGGGGGATTTCCAGGGGAAAGGCTGATAGGCCCCCACTTCACTCCAGATACTGTCCTTTGTTCATGAGCCTGAAGGGTCATCATGACTCCCAGACCTCAACACATGAGTGAGGACCTCTGACCACCACTGCTGCACCAGTGAGGACATCAGCCATATACATGTGAGAGCCTTCGGTCTTTCCTCCCCTCGTATGTTCCTTTCTATCCCTCACTGTCTCCCTTCCCTTCCCCACTCTCACTCACTCAGCTTTTCATCTGATCCTGAGACCAGCTGTATCTCATAGCACGAGCATAATGAAATGAGAGGGAGAGGGACTTGACCAGACCAGCCAGATGACATCCCAGACTGCGGAAATGAGCCAGAGCCCAGAACAACAGCTACCACAGCTGCCCCCACATGACTGTCTAGTTGCCTTGTACTTCAAGATCAACAAAAGCTGAATTTCCCCCACATTTACTATCCTCTCTCTCTCTTCCCCTTGTGTCTGTTTTGTCAAAGGCAAGGAAAATGATCATTTACAATTCAGAATTGAACAGAAGAAGAGAAAGTTACTCACCTTGCAGTAACTGAGGTTCTTCGAGAGGTGTGTCCCTATGGGTGCTCCACTCCAGGTGACGGTGCGTCCCGGCGCCATTGATCGGAGATCTTCAGTAGCAGTGCCTGGTCGGGATGCACGCGCTCAGGTGCTGTCTCGCGGCGACATTAGGGTCTGCCTGAGCGCGCGCATCCCGCACCCCCCTCAGTTCCTTCTCTACCATAGAGTTGTCTGATTAGTACTCCAAAGTAGAGGAGAGGAGGGCGGGGAGTGGAGCACCCACAGGGACACACATCTTNCCGCCAACAAGCAGCGTCATCCAGAGGCGTCGCCACCGAAAATCGGTGGCATTTCGGCGGCAACACCTCTGGATGCTGCTGCTTGTTGGCAGCATTTCGGTGGATGCTCGTCCGCCGGCCAGTACGCAGGTGCACTTAGACACCCCAGCAGGCACCTGGCGCCGGCAGGCACCTGGCGCCCGCAGGCACCGTGTTGGGGATCCCTGGCTTAGGGGATTTACGAAATGGTTTAGTTCTGTCAAGATAGAATGCAAGAGCCCGTCGGATGGAATACAGGTAAGTGTATTGGCTGGTTAAGGTGGAAGGGAGACCCCACAGTAACCTTGTCTTTAGAGAAAATGGTGTAGGAAAGGTAGGCCATTAGGGCGCTAATTTCACCAACCCTTCTTGTTGACGTTATGGCAACCAAGAAAGACACTTTCATGGACATGTGGAGCAGGGATGAGGTAGCCAGGGGCTCAAAAGGAGGTTTCATGAGACCACGGAGAACTAGGTTGAGATTCCAAGAGGCTACTGGTGGATGAATCTCAGGGTAGAGATTTTGCAGGCCCATGAGGAAGCGTTTCATGGTGGGGTGGGCAAAAAGTGAATAGCCGTCCAGGGTGCCATGGAAGGTGGTAAGGGCCGTGAGGTGTACTCTGATAGAACTGAACGAAAGCCCGTCCTGTTTTAGTTCGAAAAGATAGTCTAAGATGTGAGGGAGGGTTGCAGTCTGGGGTGTCAGGTGTCTGTGGAAACACCAGATGGAGAAGCGTTTCCACTTTTGCAGGTAAGTCTTACGAGTGGAGTCCCTTCTACTGTGCAGGAGGACGTATTGGATCTGTTCCAAGCAGGCTAATTCGTGGGATTGAAACCATGAAGGAACCACGCCGTCAGATGGAGTTTCTGGAGCTGCGGATGAAGAAGCTGAATGCCGTTCTGGGAGAGGAGATCTGGTCAGTCGGGGAGAGTCCTTGGAGGATGGATGGACATGCGTAGCAGGTAAGGATACCACGTCTGTCTGGGCCAAGCTGGGGCAATAAATATGACCCGGGCCTTGTCCTCTGTGATCTTGCGTAGAACCTTGTGTATCAGTGGAATCAGTGGAAAAGCGTACATGACAGAATTGGTCCAAGAAATGAGGAACGCATCTCCTAGAATCCCGAGTCACGCTCTGGAGCAAAATAGATGGCATTTGCGGTTTTGAGGAGTGGCAAACTACAGATCTATCGACGGAGTGCCCCAGTGGGAGAAAAGCTGTCGGAGTATCGTGGGATGTAATTCCCATTCGTGTTCCTCGGAGAAGTGTCTGCTGAGTGTGTCGGTGGTAGTGTTGTGACACCCAGGCAGGTAAGAAGCGGGGATTTCTATGTGATGTTGTATGCACCAATTCCATAGTCGGATGGCTTCTGTGCATAGGGAGTGAGATCGTGCTCCTCCCTGCCTGTTGATGTAAAACATACATGCTATATTGTGCATCCAAACTCGGATGGACTTGTTCTTTATGGTGGGAAGAAAGTGAAGGCAAGCGTACCTGACAGCTCTGAGCTCTAGAAGATTGATGTGCAGACGCGTCTCTGATAGGGACCAGTGGCCCTGTACCTTGTGGTCGCCTAGGTGCGCTCCCCAACCTATCAGGGAAGCGTCTGTGGTGAGCAGGAGTACTGTGGATTGTGGATGGAAGGGAACACCCGTGCATAGGTTCTCTGGTTTTGTCCACCAATGTAGGGAGGCCAATACGTTCAGTGGTGGAGTCAGTGTTATGCAGAAACTGTGTCTGCTGGGTTTGTAGTTGGAGTTGAGCCAACCCTTAAGGCATCTCATGTGCAGCCTGGAGTATTTGACCACAAAGGTGGTGGCTGCCATGTGACCAAGAAGCTGTAGGCAGGTCCGTGCCTATATTCTGGGGTGAACAGAGATCGTGCGTCTGAGATGTGTAATAGTGTGGAATCTGTTATGTGGAAGTGAGGCTCTGGTTCGAATTGAGTCTAGGTGAGCTCCAATGAACTCTATCTGCTGTGTGGGTATCAGGGTGGATTTTTGGAAATTGATTTGAAAGCCTAGACTGTGGAAGAGGGACTAAAGTTCGTTGCTTTTAACGTCTTGTCGTAGGAGCTAGATTTGATAAGGCAGTCGTCTAAGTAGGGGGAAAGTATGATCCCGTGTCTGCGGAGGTGGGCCACGACTACGGCTAGGGTCTTGGAGAATACCCTCGGTGCTGTGGAGAAACTGAATGGGAGTACTCTGTATTGCAAGTGGTCGTGTCCGAGTGTGAATCACAGGAAGCGTCTGTGTGCTGGATGAATGGATATATGGAAATAGGCGTCTTCTAGTCGAGGGCTGTGAACCAGTCCCCTTGTTCCAGCACAGGTATTATTGTGCCCAATGTGACCATCTTTAATTTCTGTACCCTTATGAATTTGTTCAGTTGGCGTAGGTCTAGTATAGGTCTCCATCCCCCGCCTTTCTTTTGGGTCAGAAAGTAGTGGGAGTAGAACCCTTTTCCCCGATGTTGCATCAGTACATGTTCCACTGCACCTAGGTGGAAAAGATGAGCCACCTCTATACGGAGGAGGTGCTCGTGAAAGGGGTCCCTGAAGAGGGATGGGGAAGGGGAAAGGGTGGGCGGGCAAGATATGAAAGGGATGGAGTAACCTGACAGCTGGGTCCTGGAAATAGTTCAGTCCTGGGTGATCTGTTGCCAGACATGGTAGAAAGCCTGGAGGCAGTGGCCAAATGGGCAAATAGGCGGCGGAGTCAAGGGGTGGTCGCACAGACCCCTGCCCAGCACTTCAAAACTGCTGTTTGTTTCCCGATGGGTGGGAAGTAGTTGGTTGTGCATGGTTTTGCCTGCGCCTAGGAGGTCTGTTGTGGTTTCTCCCAGTATCATACAGTCTGGACTGGGGCCGGTGATGTTGTTGTGCACGGGGCCTCTGATAAGGCTGATACTGTTGTCTCCTGGGGAGGGTTGGGCNAATGTGAAGCAGTACCCACGATAGTTGGTGGGATTTTGGAGTTGCATGAGGGATAATGGTAGACAGTACCATATGGCTGACTATGGCGTCTGCCATGGTATCCCATGTGATAGCATAATGTTTGGCAAATGTGTGGTCAGATGTCCACGTGGCCGCCTTGCAGATGTCTGTAATAGGTACATTGTGGAGGAAGGCAACGGATATTGACATTGCTCTAATAGAATGAGTTCTAACACTCTCTGGTGGTTGAACATTCTGGGTCTGATAGCAGGATCTGATGCAGTCCGAGATCCACTTGGAGAGTCTTTGCTTAGAGATTGCATCACCCTTTGATCTCTCGTAGTAGAAACAAATAGCCTAGGGCAGTGGTCCCCAACATTTTTCGTCTGGCGGGCGCCAGACGATGAGCCACAGAGGACCGTGGCGGCGGACGAGCATCCACTGAAATGCCGCCAACAAGCAGCGTCATCCAGAGGCGTCGCCACCGAAAATCGGTGGCATTTCGGCGGCAACACCTCTGGATGCTGCTGCTTGTTGGCAGCATTTCGGTGGATGCTCGTCCGCCGGCCAGTACGCAGGTGCACTTAGACACCCCAGCAGGCACCTGGCGCCGGCAGGCACCTGGCGCCCGCAGGCACCGTGTTGGGGATCCCTGGCTTAGGGGATTTACGAAATGGTTTAGTTCTGTCAAGATAGAATGCAAGAGCCCGTCGGATGGAATACAGGTAAGTGTATTGGCTGGTTAAGGTGGAAGGGAGACCCCACAGTAACCTTGTCTTTAGAGAAAATGGTGTAGGAAAGGTAGGCCATTAGGGCGCTAATTTCACCAACCCTTCTTGTTGACGTTATGGCAACCAAGAAAGACACTTTCATGGACATGTGGAGCAGGGATGAGGTAGCCAGGGGCTCAAAAGGAGGTTTCATGAGACCACGGAGAACTAGGTTGAGATTCCAAGAGGCTACTGGTGGATGAATCTCAGGGTAGAGATTTTGCAGGCCCATGAGGAAGCGTTTCATGGTGGGGTGGGCAAAAAGTGAATAGCCGTCCAGGGTGCCATGGAAGGTGGTAAGGGCCGTGAGGTGTACTCTGATAGAACTGAACGAAAGCCCGTCCTGTTTTAGTTCGAAAAGATAGTCTAAGATGTGAGGGAGGGTTGCAGTCTGGGGTGTCAGGTGTCTGTGGAAACACCAGATGGAGAAGCGTTTCCACTTTTGCAGGTAAGTCTTACGAGTGGAGTCCCTTCTACTGTGCAGGAGGACGTATTGGATCTGTTCCAAGCAGGCTAATTCGTGGGATTGAAACCATGAAGGAACCACGCCGTCAGATGGAGTTTCTGGAGCTGCGGATGAAGAAGCTGAATGCCGTTCTGGGAGAGGAGATCTGGTCAGTCGGGGAGAGTCCTTGGAGGATGGATGGACATGCGTAGCAGGTAAGGATACCACGTCTGTCTGGGCCAAGCTGGGGCAATAAATATGACCCGGGCCTTGTCCTCTGTGATCTTGCGTAGAACCTTGTGTATCAGTGGAATCAGTGGAAAAGCGTACATGACAGAATTGGTCCAAGAAATGAGGAACGCATCTCCTAGAATCCCGAGTCACGCTCTGGAGCAAAATAGATGGCATTTGCGGTTTTGAGGAGTGGCAAACTACAGATCTATCGACGGAGTGCCCCAGTGGGAGAAAAGCTGTCGGAGTATCGTGGGATGTAATTCCCATTCGTGTTCCTCGGAGAAGTGTCTGCTGAGTGTGTCGGTGGTAGTGTTGTGACACCCAGGCAGGTAAGAAGCGGGGATTTCTATGTGATGTTGTATGCACCAATTCCATAGTCGGATGGCTTCTGTGCATAGGGAGTGAGATCGTGCTCCTCCCTGCCTGTTGATGTAAAACATACATGCTATATTGTGCATCCAAACTCGGATGGACTTGTTCTTTATGGTGGGAAGAAAGTGAAGGCAAGCGTACCTGACAGCTCTGAGCTCTAGAAGATTGATGTGCAGACGCGTCTCTGATAGGGACCAGTGGCCCTGTACCTTGTGGTCGCCTAGGTGCGCTCCCCAACCTATCAGGGAAGCGTCTGTGGTGAGCAGGAGTACTGGGGATTGTGGATGGAAGGGAACACCCGTGCATAGGTTCTCTGGTTTTGTCCACCAATGTAGGGAGGCCAATACGTTCAGTGGTGGAGTCAGTGTTATGCAGAAACTGTGTCTGCTGGGTTTGTAGTTGGAGTTGAGCCAACCCTTAAGGCATCTCATGTGCAGCCTGGAGTATTTGACCACAAAGGTGGTGGCTGCCATGTGACCAAGAAGCTGTAGGCAGGTCCGTGCCTATATTCTGGGGTGAACAGAGATCGTGCGTCTGAGATGTGTAATAGTGTGGAATCTGTTATGTGGAAGTGAGGCTCTGGTTCGAATTGAGTCTAGGTGAGCTCCAATGAACTCTATCTGCTGTGTGGGTATCAGGGTGGATTTTTGGAAATTGATTTGAAAGCCTAGACTGTGGAAGAGGGACTAAAGTTCGTTGCTTTTAACGTCTTGTCGTAGGAGCTAGATTTGATAAGGCAGTCGTCTAAGTAGGGGGAAAGTATGATCCCGTGTCTGCGGAGGTGGGCCACGACTACGGCTAGGGTCTTGGAGAATACCCTCGGTGCTGTGGAGAAACTGAATGGGAGTACTCTGTATTGCAAGTGGTCGTGTCCGAGTGTGAATCACAGGAAGCGTCTGTGTGCTGGATGAATGGATATATGGAAATAGGCGTCTTCTAGTCGAGGGCTGTGAACCAGTCCCCTTGTTCCAGCACAGGTATTATTGTGCCCAATGTGACCATCTTTAATTTCTGTACCCTTATGAATTTGTTCAGTTGGCATAGGTCTAGTATAGGTCTCCATCCCCCGCCTTTCTTTTGGGTCAGAAAGTAGTGGGAGTAGAACCCTTTTCCCCGATGTTGCATCGATACATATTCCACTGCACCTAGGTGGAAAAGATGAGCCACCTCTATACGGAGGAGGTGCTCGTGAAAGGGGTCCCTGAAGAGGGATGGGGAAGGGGGAAGGGTGGGCAGGCAAGATATGAAAGGGATGGAGTAACCTGACAGCTGGGTCCTGGAAATAGTTCAGTCCTGGGTGATCTGTTGCCAGACATGGTAGAAAGCCTGGAGGCAGTGGCCAAATGGGCAAATAGGCGGCGGAGTCAAGGGGTGGTTTTGCCTGCGCCTAGGAGGTCTGTTGCGGTTTCTCCCAGTATCATACGGTCTGGGCTGGGGCCGGTGATATTGTTGTGCACGGGGCCTCTGATAAGGCTGATACTGTTGTCTCCTGGGGAGGGTTGGGCAGGGCCGGCTTTAGGCCGATTCTCCCGAATCGGGCCCCATGCCCGCGCCTAAGAGGGCCCCGTGCCCTAAAGAAGAGCACCTAACTTAGGCGCCTTTTTAATTTTTACTCACCCGGCGGCGGTCCGGGTCTTCGGCGGTGAGTCCTTCACTTGCTCCGGGTCTTCGGCGGCATTTTGGTGGCGGGTCCTTCAGTGCCGCGGAAGACCCGAAGCGAGTGAAGGACCCGCCACCGAAGACCCGGACCGCCACCGGGTATTCGAATCGGGCCCCGCACTTCTTAAAGCCAGCCCTGGGGATGGGTATATGCCCAGTGTGTGCAGGGTGGCCCTAGAGTCGTTCACAGTGTGAAGGACTTCATCGGGGGTTTTTTGGAAAAAAGTTTATCTTTATCAAAAGGAAGATCCTCCACTTTGGTCTGCAGATCTTTGGGGATACCGGATGCAGACAGCCAGAAAGACCTGCACATCACCACCACAGTGGCGCGGGCTGCTGTGTCCACGATGTCCAGGGATGCTTGTAGCTCCGTTCTGGACACCAACTGACCTTTGACAAGGACTGACTTAAAGAGGCTAGGACTTTTCAGCTTGGAAAAGAGGAGACTAAGGGGGGATATGTTAGAGGTATATAAAATCATGAGTGGTGTGGAGAAAGTGAATAAGGAAAAAGTTATTTACTTGTTCCCAAAATATAAGAACTAGGGGCCACCAAATGAAATTAATGGGCAGCAGGTTTAAAACTAATAAAAGGAAGTTCTTCTTCACACAGCGCACAGTCAACCTGTGGAACTCCTTGCCTGAGGAGGTTGTGAAGGCTAGGACTATCACAGGGTTTAAAAGAGAACTAGATAAATTCATGTAGGTTAAGTCCATTAAATGGCTATTAGCCAGGATGGGTAAGGAATGGTGTCCCTGGCCTCTATTTGTCAGAGGGTGGAGATGGATGGCAGGAGAGAGATCACTTGATCATTATCTGTTAGGTTCACTCCCTCTGGGGCACCTGGCATTGGTCACTGTCAGTAGACAGGATACTGGGCTGGATGGACCTTTGGTCTGACCCAGTATGGCCATTCTTAAAGTCCACTCTCCTGTACTCCGGGATATGGGAGGTAAAATCAAAGAGCTTGTCGTAGTTATAGCTTGCGAGGAGGGCGGAATAATTTGCAATTCTAAATTGTAGAGTGGAGGAGGTATAAACCTTGTGGCCCAGGAGGTCAAGGCGTTTGAGGTCCTTGTCTTGCGGAGTGGGCCAGTATTGTGGCTGCTTTGTTCTGTGTGTTGCTGCATCCACCACAAGAGAGTTGGGTTGTGGGTGGGAAAATAAGAAAACTGTGTCCTTCGCGGGNAGACAGGATACTGGGCTGGATGGACCTTTGGTCTGACCCAGTATGGCCATTCTTAAAGTCCGCTCTCCTGTCCTCCGGGTTATGGGAGGTAAAATCAAAGAGCTTGTTGTAGTTGTCGTAGTCATAGCTTGCGAGGAGGGTGGAATAATTTGCAATTCTAAATTGTAGAGTGGAGGAGGTATAAACCTTGTGGCTCAGGAGGTCAAAGCGTTTGAGGTCCTTGTCTTGCGGAGTGGGCCAGTATTGTGGCTGCTTTGTTCTGTGTGTTGCTGCATACACCACAAGAGAGTTGGGTTGTGGGTGGGAAAATAAGAAAACTATGTCCTTCGCGGAAACATAGTATTTACGTTCAGCCTTCTTGCATGTTGGTGGGATGGAGGCAGGGATCTGCCAGAGAGTATCAGCTGGTTCTAGGAGAGCTTTGTTGATGGAGAGCACAATCTTTGAGGGCACAGAGGGTTGGAGGATTTTGAGGAGTCTATGTTGTGTCTCCTGGACTTCCTCCAAAGGAATATCCTGGCTGAGTGCCACCCTCTTGAAAAGGTCCTGGAATTTGTGGAGGTGGAAGCAGGAGGGCTTCATCTGTGGCTGATGGCGAGGCAGGAGCCGGTAAATCCGGCAATGGTTCATAGCCCACATCTTAAAGAGGGGGTTCAGGAGCTCTAGATGTCGATGTAGCTGGCGAGAGAGGCGCAGAACGAGTTTGCAGTCTGGTGGAAGGGGTGCAAGGAGGAGTGGTGGCAGGAGCCGGCCATGGGTACCATTGAGGCCAGGGCACAGGGTAGGAAAATTGGGGCCCCATCCACAGGGGGACAAAGTAGGGAAACTGAGGCTGGTTCTTATGATGCGCCGTGCCCTGAGAGAGATAAGGCTCCAGTGGAGGGGGAGAATCAGGCGGGGAGAACTCTGCCTGCTGCTGCAGCATGTCATTCTCGCTGTGGGTGAAAGCAGCCAGGTCTGGTGGCGAGAGCTGTTGTTCAAAGAGTGAGCGCTCTGTGTCAAGGAGCGGAGAATCAGGCTCAGGGGCCACAGAAATATCAGTCTGGTGTAGAAATTGTTGCTGCTCCCTGGGCTGCAGTGCCGCGGAGCGTTCAGTGTGAGCGGCAGCCCGTAGCGATTTGTGCTTGGCTTTAGCTGGAGCCACAGAGCATTTGTGGGAGCCCTGCAGAGGTTCCGCGTCTGGTCCGGGGGTGACGGGCCGGCTCGGTGCCAACGTTCTTGTCGGCACCGGGGTGGAACGCGCTGCCAGCACTGGGTCTATTGTTGGTGCCGGGGGAACCAGTACTGAGGAGAGCTTCCCGCTGTGGGAAGTCGGGTCCCTGCCTTTGCTCCCCGCGTGAGTCACTGTTGAGGTGCTGGGGCGGCCAGACGTGGCTGCTCTTGGCGCTGTCAGCACCAAGGCCCAGGGTAAAGACCTTGCAGGAGATCCTTTACCCTTTTGAGTGTCTGAGCGGTGACATCGGGGCTTCCTGCCTCTTCGCGTGAGAGGGTGAAGCTGCACTCCCGGTCAGTTC
Organism: Platysternon megacephalum; assembly: GCA_003942145.1. NCBI lineage: Eukaryota > Metazoa > Chordata > Testudines > Platysternidae > Platysternon > Platysternon megacephalum. The sequence goes on along the minus strand of QXTE01000055.1, from coordinate 7,300,123 downwards.
CGACTTAGCAGGGGAGCGTGAGGGAGAGGGTTTACTGCCCTTCTCCAGAGGCAGTTGCAGGGCTCTCTCCATCAGGAGCATTTTTAGGTGTAAGTCTCTGTCACGCCGAGCCCTAGTTTTAAGGTTGGTGCAGTGAAGACACTTAGCAGGGACATGTGTCTCACCGAGGCATTTCATGCAGAGTGAGGGCCCATCCGACCGCAGCATAGAGTCATTGCAGGAGCTGCATTTTTTTAAAGCCTGAAGACCATGGCATCATGGAAGTATGATTGCCTGGGGGAAAGTCTCAACGGGAGACTAACGTGAGGAAAAAAAAATATATATTTTTTTAAATAAGCTAACGAACTATTCTAAAGGAAAGGGAGAAACTGGGATAAGTCTAACTAACTATTTCTATCTACTTATTTCCTTCAGTGACCAAGGAAGAGGTTAGCACTGCTCCGAGTCCCATCTTCAGCTGAGGACAGTTGAGAAGGAACCGAGGGGGGTGCAGGACATGCGCGCTCAGGCAGACCCGAACGACAGCACCTGAGTGCGTGCGTCCCGACCAGGCACTGCTACCGAAGATCTCCGATCAACGGCGCTGGGACGTACCGTCACCTGGAGTGGAGCACCCACAACGACAGCACTCGAAGAAGAACTAACCTTTTCTTCCCCACCATGAAGGAATGCTAGAGAAATAAGAAACTAACCCAGTGGTTTTCAACCCGGGGTCCACAGACTATGTCTAAGATTTCCGAAGGGGTCTGCACGTCCATTCAAAATATTTTAGGGATTCGCAAATGAAAAAAGGTTGAAAACCACTGGACTAAACAATAGCCTCTCTCTGCAGAAGGGACTTTGACTAAGCTTGTTCTGCCTAACCACAATTTCAAAATGCTTTATATTTTGTTTCTGATTCTTTTCCTGCTCTGTATCCTAATCAATAGATGTCCAAATATTGGTGTGAATTTATTAGTGTGTTTGCTATGGGACTCATCAGGCCCATGTCTTTGTACTCAAAACCTCAAACCACGTGAGACTATTTAGTGTTGAACAATGGCAAAGTCACGTTAATGCCTTTGACTGTCCTGGTCCTTTTATTCCATCGAAATTAACACAAAAGGTCTCAAGGACTCAGTATTGTAACAGAGCCTGTGAAGTCAGCCTCCAGCACGTTCATCCTCTTCTCATCGGAAGGGTTATCGCTTTCTTTTCTGTGTCTTGGTCAGCTCCTGAAAGCACTGATTGTGCCTTCTATTCAGGTTGGGAATCGGGTTCAGTGGTAATAAAGAATTGGAAGATACTAAGCTACAGGGCTGCCTGTACCTTGGGAAATCAGTAGCTCCTGAACTGTGTCAATATACATGCAAGAGAGGGAGTCATGTAAGCTGAAGCAATAAATACAGCAGAAACTAGGGACACTTACTAACCAAGGGCACTATCATGTTTCCATTAAAGCCAAAAACAAAACTTCCATTGACTACAATAGGAGCAAGATTAGATCCAGAATAAGAAGAACAAATGACAAAATGCTAAAGAACCAGATCTGTGGTGGAAAATGATTTTCAGTGGCTAGTGGGAACCAGGTGAGCAGGGTCTGGGGAACAATTCACAATCAGTAGAAGGAGAGGCAAATGGGGCCACCAGCCCAGGACCTGGGGAAACTACTAAGAAGATGAAGACAGACCTTGAGAGGATTAACAACCTAGACCTAGTTGAGAGAGACTTAGGGTATCAATGGGGACTGTCCAGGCAGGGCAGCCATGCAGACTGGGACACTGAGCAGAGAAGCACTAGCACAAGAGAGAGAGAATGCAGCTCACTCAAGAGAAGCTAAAAGGAGCCACAAGCACCAACTTCAAATAGAGACAGAGTGTAACAATCAGGGACTGGAAACAGCTGTGGTATGCCCACACTTATGAGCCTGCTGCATCTTGTCCTGCTCCTGTCACCTACACTGGTCATTCGAAGCTGCTCCATGTACTGAGGGACAACAGATTTTAGAATTGGGAAATTCTTGCCTCTGGGGCCTATTATGCCACTGTCCCTCATCAAGTGGAGCAGTTTGTGCTCCCTCCCGTGTGTGGAGTCTATCATTTGTGTGGGAAGCTGTGTGCGTGGGGAGGTCTGTACCAATTGTGGAGAGGATCTTTACTCTGTGGGGATTTGCATGAGTTATATATGGGCTTGTGTAGACAGGTCTGTATCAGGGGTGTGTATGGAGGGGCAGAACTAAATAGCTGTATTGAGGGGAGCACCAGAATGAACTGGTGGTGGGTGACAGACTCAGTTGTCTATTTTCAGTGGTGGATGGAGTTTCTTTTATGGGGAGGGGCACCCTGTGACGTTGTGCAGTCTATATGGTTTTATAAAAACATGATAATAAGTGAATATAATGTAACTGGAATATGCTTCATGCAAAAGGTCTCTTGTAAGGTATCATTACAAAGCTTATAATCTACTGAGTGATCATCCTATTTGTATAAATGTACCACTCTTGTATCTAAAACTAGAAATATGAAATATAACTCTGAGGGCCTATTGTAATTATGCAAAGGGTGGGCCATTAATGGTGGTTTGGAATCTTGATGACTCCCATTAACCAGGACCATTGTCTGCAGATGGCTGTATTTACCTGTGAGTCTTCCTGTATATGTGTGTGCTGGCAAGTGGGTAATGAAGTCTTACAGTGACATGTGATCATGTCACCTGAACTGGAATCCATCTTTAACCTGGTGCTTTTCCAGTGAGGGGGGGTGGAAACCTAGAGGGACAAAGGATTCCCGCCTTATGCAAAAGATATATAAAGGGGTGAAAGAGAACAGAGGGGAGAGAGGAGCCATCATGAAGAATCCCCTAGCTACCACCTGAGCTGAAACAAGAGCTGTACCAGGGGAAAGAATTGTGCCCAGGCCTGGAAGGTGTCCAGTCTGAGAAAAAAAACTTACTGAAGCATCTCTGAGGGTGAGATTATCTGTATTCAGTGTTTGATTAGACATAGATTTGCGCATTTTATTTTATTTTGCTTGGTGACTTACTTTGTTCTGTCTGTTACTACTTGGAACCACTTAAATCCTACTTTCTGTATTTAATAAAATCACTTTTCACTTATTAATTAACTCAAAGTATGTATTAATACCTGGGGGAGCAAACAACTGTGTATCCCTCTCTATCAGTGTTATAGAGGGCGAACAATTTATGAGTTTACCCTGCATAAGCTTTATACAGGGTAAAACGGATTTAATCTGGGTTTAGAGTTGGGCATCTGAGTGCTAAAGACAAGCACACTTCTGTGAGCTGTTTTCAGGTAAACCTGCAGCTTTGGGGCAGGTAATTCAGAACCTGGGTCTGTGTTGGAGCAGACGGGCGTGTCTGGCTTCAGCAAGACGGGGTGCTGAAGTCCTGGGCTGGCAGGGAAAACAGGAATAGAAGTAGTCTTGGTACATCAGGTGGCAGCTCCCAAGGAGGTTTCTGTGATCCAACCCGTCACACACCCCTCTGGTAAATACCACCACTTATTCCCCACCCCCATCCCATCTGACACTTTGGTGATATTGTGACTCAATGGTTCAGTAACTAGAGATAGAAGATTGCCATCTAATCCATATCTAAAGGTGAATCTAAATTATTCCCACAAGAGAGGGATCAAGACGACGCTTTAAGTTCTTTTGTACATATGTGTAATCATAATAATGTGGCTGAAATGGAGAAGTCATTTCTACCTTCCTTGTTGAACAGAAAGTCTCTGAAAGGCAGGCTCCTTATGTCAGATTCTGACTGCATAAAATGAGTGTGATGTCCAATCTGCTGCAGAGCACTGAGAAATGTGTTGTGCGAGAGAGAAAAACAGCCTCTCCTTCACAGTTTATATTTTAACTCTGTTTTATATTTTAAGTGATGGTTAATTATAGTTTTTCCACTCTACTTAGAAAACCATAAAAGGTATGAACCGTGGACTGATTCTCTGTCGTTCGGCTCAAGCAAAAAGTGCCACTGAAGATTAAATCAGCAGCTTTCATAGTTACTCTAATGACGAGTAGATTCTTTTTTTTTTTAAAGAGAAAAGAGAAATCAGTTTGTAACATGGCTTTTCCTTCCCTTGGTGAAGTTCATTCAAGCATATAGCTGCTGGAACACAGTGTCATGCTGCCACTTGTTCCGTGTCAGAACTACGCTCATCTTTCCGTTCCTGGCAGAGAGGAGGTAGAGCTGTACCTACTCTGCAGAACAATATGCCCTGCAGAGAAGCTTCCTGGGTATCCTTTCCAAGTGGCACAAGAACAAAGGGGAAGTGTTTTCCATAAGCTTTCTCACAGGTCTCTCTCTGACACCTGGGGTATTCTTGCCAAGCCAGCAACTTCCAAGTGCGTGATAAGTACACCTGCCACAGCGAGTTGGCTGCAAATTGGCTAATACATCCTGAGAAAAAGCACTTCAGAAAATAAAGTTCAATAAAATGAAACAAGGTCAAATCTTGAAAATAGGAAGAAATCAACCAGAGACAAATCTTTACTATATTTGTTAAGCAGCATGCAGTACAGTTTAGAAACAGCTCTAGTGAAAGCAGTGCAATCCTCTAGTGTGGCAGCAGTTATTCCAGTATAAAGGTGCTTATGCTGGTATAATATATTCCTCTAGAGCAGTGGTTTTCAACTCTTTTTCATTTGTAGACCCCTAAAAAATTTCAGATGGAGGTGCAGAACCCTTTGGAAGTATTAGGCCACAGGTTGAAAACAACTACTTTAGAGGCGACACCCCTAGGGAATAAGCTACACTGATATAAGCAACTTTAAATACTGATATACATGTGTCCACACTAGCGGGCTGTACTGATTTAACTATATTGATTTCCAAATTGATAAAGTTATAGCAGCACAAAAACTGTGAGTAGACCAGCCTTTATTCTGTTTTTTCAATTTACATAGTGTGTGCGCGCGCGCGCACACACACACACACACACACACACTCACTCCCATTGGCTTCTCTTTCTAGCTTTTGTTTGGAGCAGCATTAACTTCATCCTTGGGAAGTTTGCCAGTGTCCTACAGGAGCATACTATTATGGGTTGGGTTAAACCTTGTTATGAGTCAAGTGTAACCACCACTTTGCCTTCAGGATAAATGTAAGGAAATCATTGTAATCATGTGACTGAAACAATTCAACTGCTTCCATCCCAAACACAAGCCCACATCTCCAGCTGAAACAAAGACGCACCAAAGGCTACTCAGAAATTTTAACTACATAGGCTGGGACTGAGCCAGTTGTTTGGGTAAGGGTGTGTTTGAGAGAGTGAGGAGGACAGAGACAGAAGCAGCCAAGCAGAGAGTACAAGAAATGCTGGTAACAGGGCCCTGAAGGAAAGCTATTTGGGCACAGAGTGCTGGCTGGAAAGGCAGGTTTGGAACAGCAGCAAAGAAACTGTCTCCCGCTGTTTGATTGCAACTGTGTTCAAAGAAACAGGACTTTATGTAATCTTTGTAAATAAAAAAAGATGGCATCAAAGAAGTTACTTGGCTACATCCATCAATTTCTCTCCCTAACTGGAACAACCTGCAAAAACGCAAATTTGTTAACTGCTCCATCAAAAGGGGTAACAATACCATGTTGAGTGGCTGCTTGATGTACCCCAAACCTGCATTGTTCCCTGGAGGAGCATCCATTGGTGTAGGAAGAGGGTAAGGCCATGTAACATGGCCACTGTTGTCCTCCTTCTGGTATGTAAGACCAGATTTCATGCGATTTTATGCACATTTTCTCCTTCTGAGTAATGTAGGAGATCTCTTGGCCCAGAATGATCCATCAGAGGCTTTTCTGCTCCTGCATTGTCCTAGCAAGTCATTCATGACTTCCACAGATGGTTGTGTTTTCTGAACTAATGAGAACTTATGCACTGTCTAATCTCCCCTAAAAGGCAATCCCAGCACAATCAAGAGAAAAAATTCACCAACTGACATGGGGAACCAAGAGCTGTCCTGATCCTGTGGGCAAGACAAGTGTCATCAGGAGCAAAGGACCTAACAAATAGAGGAGTGGAATCTTTAGGCGTGAATATGTCTCCAACTGTGAAAGTTCCCTCATCTTTTAATCAATTTTAGCACTATTAAAATTTTGAATGACGACAATACCCCTTTGAGAAACAGAGAACTACTGTAGGCATTTAGCTTCACTGTCAGAACTCTTACCATACTGACACTAAGCAGAATAGCCATTCTGTTTCAAATAAGGATTGAAACAGGGACTTGATTACCAAGTGCTGGTTTGGCATATGAACTCAGTCATTTGGTTGAATACTGAACTGTGATGTTTCAACGTTTAAGTTTTCCTCCCTGTCATTCCAAAAGAAGTTACTTTAATACTATTACTATGAACATGTGTGTTTCTGTGTATCCATGTGTATCTGTATGTAAATATGATAAACGTGTGTTGCTCTGGAATTTGTCTTCTTTTACCGTCGGACTACAAAGTAAAAATTTGTTTGACTGATCAACATTTGCAGGGTTTTTTTTAATCCTTTCCTTGCTGTATAATTTGAATCTGGGTATCCATTAAATATAAACAGTTCTAAAATGAAGATAAATGCAGGAGCAATTCAGATAAAAACTGCATTTTTCTTATTTTTATTTCAATTAGAAATTAAATTCTGCTCCCTTGCTCATCTCTATTGATCTCTTCCTTGCCTTCATCACTTGCTGCTCAGGACTAAAATTACATGCTCAAAAGAATTGTCTTAAACCACAGTAAATGAAGACCTACAAAACCCCAAACTAAGCTTCATGATGTTGTTTTAATAAGACCAGTACCCAATGACTTGTGTCAGAAGACTGGGTCTTTTCCTTATACCCTTCCTGATGCTTGTACATATTCACATATATCTATAGATAACTGATGCAACCAATTTTATACATTATACTCTAGGAAATGCATCCGCCCGAAGTCTTTTAGAAGGTTCATAAGGTACAGTGCAGTTTCTCTTGTATTTAAGAGTGTGGTTTATTGTTTTACCATTTCCATTGCTAAATGTAAACATTGTAAAACTATCTTATCAAAGATGATGTATTATATTTCACCTGTTCATCTCAATGGAGTTGTAAACCTAGGTAGTCATACTAAGAATCAAAGCAATGGCCTATGCAAATTCTTACCAATGTTCCCTCCACACAAAATGTGGAGGGGTGGGGAGGGAGAAGAAGAGGTTGCCTCATTTATAACCTTTATCCCAGTGGTTGGAGCACTCATCTATGATGTGTGAGGACCTGGTTTAATTTCTCCCTCTCCCTGATGAGCACAAAGGATCTGAACAGGGGTTCCTCACATCTCCGGTAAGTGCCCTAATCACTGAGCTATGGACTATTCTGCTGTGGCTCTCTCTCCAGCTCTGTTGTTGAAGCTGTTCCACTGTGTGTTAAATAATTAAATATTAAATGGAGCCAGAGAAGAGTGAGAATGACTTTATAGCTCAGGGCTAGGGCACTCACCTGAGAAGTGGGGAACCTCTGTTCAAATCCCTTCTCCTCATCAGGCAGAGGGGGAACTGAACCAGGGTCTTCCATATCCTTACCCGCTGGGCTAACAAGTTATAAAAGAAGCTGCTGCCTCCTCTGGCCATTGTGTGTGGTGTTAGGCAGGCAGCTAACTCATTCTTGCAAGAATTGGCCTAAGGCACCTGACTCCAGGCTACCTTCAGCTGTTTGCAACCTAGTATGTTTTTAGCTTATAAAATGATTAATCTAAAACAGGATGAGAATAATGCTTGTTCTTGAGTACAGGGAAATTGGACAGCTCTGCTAAAGTCATAATAAGATATAATTATCACATACTCAAAAAACCAAAAAGTGTTCCTAGCATACTGCAAACGCAATATTCATCCATGCATATGCATAAAAACATCTGGCTTTGTACCTACTGTTCTTGACATTTGAAGACATAAAAAATATGAAGAAATTTATCCCATTCAGAGGGACCACATAAGGTCTATGCATCATTTAAGTCACACTGAAACCTTCATAATAGATCTTACATACGACATAAATAGCATGTAAGCCTGGTGCATGTTGTCTGCACAGGAGGATTTTCACCATGGACGATTGCATGTTAGAGCATGTCTAAACTGCATGAACACTGGGAAGCCTGAATATGAATACCAGTAGGCAGATCCCTGCCCTAGTCACCCTCCAGTTACACCGGTTGAGGATTTCTCTCGTGGCATAATACGAATGCACAGATTTTAGGGTCAAGGGAACCTTATGATAGCCTCTAATCTCATGAATAATACAGCTCATAGAATTTCACACAATTATTCCTGCACTGACAATAATTTGTCAAACTTTTGGTCTCCTTAAGAGAGCCATCTGGTCTTAACTTAGAAACACCAAATGATGAAAAATTTAACACCCAGCTCCTGAATGTGATTACATCAGGCTAAATTTTCATTTCTGAAAAAAATGTAAGTTTCTTGACCTCAGGGTTATGAAGAAAAGCCAAAAAAACATGAACCAAGTGTAACTAATGGAGTGATCCCTGCCCGAGTCTACTGAGAGCCTGAAGTATCAGCTCCAGGAGACGTGAACAGCTCCATTTATTTCACTGGAACATCAGCTCCAGGAACCACCACTCTAGGTTATCCCGCTAACACTAACACAAACCCAGAAGACAGTGTGTGTGGCAGGAAGAGATGAGTACAGAGGGCTTGGCTCCCCCACCCAAGTAGATACATGCCAACTGCTCAGGTAAGTAATGAGGGCGTCTCCTGCTGCAGCCTCTGCTTCTTTCAGGGTGGGGAAGGAGGCAGAGAGTGGATCCCTGCTACCACCCTTAATGCTGCTCGTCAGGGGTCTTATGCCAATACCTGCATGGAAGGGGACCCCACTTCTACACTACTCCAAGGGAGGGGTGGGACCATAGCATGTGAGCAAGGCTGCAGGGTTGGTGCCATTAAGAGCCCCATGTTATGCTGTTCTTTGGGCTTTGAATTGCTTTAATTCAGTACTGACCACATCTGTTGGGGGTAAGCAGGCAGTGGAAGAGAAGATTTGAACTCAAGGTCTTCTGGCTCCCAGCCCAGCACCTCTTCACCTAAGCTCCAAGATATCACAGTTCATCATTCGAAATGAAAACTGCTGAAATGTGGGTCCTACCACATGAGCTGGGACATTAGAATCCATGGGTTGCTTATCTTATCTAGCTGTGAAAGCGCAACTCTCCTCAGAAAAGTGATGCTGTGAACATGGTAGAGAGGGGCTCTGCGCCCGTAGCCTCCCAAATGCTACCAGATCCAAGGAGTTCAGTTCCAAGTAAAAAGCCGTTTTAACACACTGTCAACACTGCAAACTGGAGATGGTTTGAACACAGACAAATCTTGCCATTGTTAGCAAGAGCTGTTCTGTTGTGGAAAGGGAGGTCCAATTTGAATGGGTCATGCAAGGGGTGCGCAGCCCTTGTGTGATGAAAAGACCCATTCTCTGGGGATCCCTTGCAAAGGGCAAGTAAGGTACAGGGAGGTGTTGACGTTGGGATGTGGGAGGGGGTCCCACCAGTGTATAGCAGAGTTGACTAAGGGGCTCTGGTGAGGGGGATTACTCACCTCTCCACACACATCTGCCCTGTGCCCAGGCCGGGCACAAAGGTGAGGATTTGCCACAGTCAACAACAGCATCAATTTGTACTTTGGTGGTTTGTAAATTACTAATGTCTCTTGGAACTAAAAGAGCCTGCTGTTTGCTTTGTGGGGGTAGATTTTAAGAACATTCACATGCTTTATATGCCACAGCTGGAAACGCTTTTTCTGACTGCACCTGTTTTGGAGTCACAGACCACTTACTTGTCTACATTGGTTTTAAAAAAAAACCCAACAACTTTATTAATTCTTTTTTCTTTTAACCACACAGGAAAAGTGCATTTTTCCATCTTTCTATGAAACTCACACCAAATTAGGAGGCATATTTTATGTTCCATTTCACACTCCACTGATGTGCTTGTAAGAATTATATTAGCAGGTACCCTCTCTGGTCTCTTTGTTCACATTGTTCACATGCAATAGATTACATACAGATTTAAATTATTCAGTGATGGCTCCTCTTTATTTCTAAACCAAGCAGGTAGCTACTCAGGTGACAGTGAATGGAAAATATTCCATTTACTTTTGGCCAAGGCAATTCACAACTGATTTCCCCAACCTGATGGGGAACTGAAAATGTGTTGCATTAAAAGGAAAAAACTCTCAACACCCAGAATGAGAACCTAGCACAATGGGAGTCATCTGTTTCTAGTATATGGGAAACAGTTGAAACAGAAATAATACTGTTGGTAGATGACTGGGCCAGTATGTACTAAGGTTTTCATATATTATAACAGGGGTCAGCAGCCTTTCAGAAGTGGTGTGCCGAGTCTTCATTTATTCACTCTAATTTAAGGTTTCGTGTGCCAGTAATACATTTTAATGTTTTTAGAAGGTCTCTTTCTATAAGTCTATAATATATAACTAAACTATTGTTGTATCTAAAGTCAATAAGGTTTTTAAAATGTTTAAGAAGCTTCATTTAAAATTAAATTAAAATGCAGAGCCCTCCGGACCGGTGGCCAGGACCCGGGCAGTGTGAGTGCCACTGAAAATCAGCTCGCGTGCCGCCTTCGGCACATGTGCCATAGGTTGCCTACCCCTGTGTTATAACATTAAAGAGGGACTTTCAAAAGCAGCTAAGTGACTTAGGAGCACATGCTGATTTTCATGCTTCTTTCTGAAGGTTTCACCCTTAATCATTACATTAAAATTGAAAACCACCACCAAAACCCTACATAATCTCCACACAAACTGGCAGCAGCAACATTGCTAACTACATTTGAGTATTTGCACAGAAAGAGACACGTACAACTGGTTTAGTTAGCTGTTTCTTTTTAACTAAGCTATGGAATATTCTGATGTGGGTCTCCCTCAATCTCTCCTATTGAAGTTGTTCCACTTTAATTATACAAAATAGTTAATATTAATTGGGATAGAGAAAGTTAGAATGACTCCATAGCCTCGTGGTTAGGATAGTCATCTGAGGGGTGGCCAATCTCTGTTCAAATCCCTTCTCCCCTAGGAGGAGGGGGGACTTGAACTGGGGGTCTCCCACATTCTGGGTCAGTACCTATCCATCAGGCTAAATGTTATGAGAGAGCTGCTTCCTCTCCATCCTCCTCCCCTCCCCCCACTTTGTGTGAACTCACCTGAGGGGCCTCATCTGGTAAGTGGTCTCTGAGCAGACATACCAGATTTCTGCCCATCCCCCACTCACCACACACAACTCAGGTGGCCAAAGGCCTTTCTCCTCTGGCCTGTGCATCGCTCTGGGGCTTAGATGGCAGATAGGTGCCCAGGTGCCTAGAGGGAGGAAGTAGTGTGCATCCCCAGAGATAGACATATAGGAGCCTAGGGAATTTTTACTGCATAAATGTAAGTGCTGAGTGAATTTAGGCACCTGTAGGGTCAGGAAGCTGCCAAGTGGGCATTTTGTGGATCACAGTGATGCCTAAAAATGGGACTTGGGCACCTAAGTACCTTTGTGGATCACACCCAACGTGAGTTGCCCAAGTCACACATAGAAAGTTTGGCAGAGCAAGGAAGCAAAACCAGGTTTCACCAGTCCCCAATGAGCACCCTAAACCCACAGGCCCATCCTTCCCTGGGATTGGGGTCAACAAGCATATTAGCTGATGAGATTTGGAACATGGTTTAGTGTAGACCAGAACAAACTATGTCCATCATCGTGTCAGTAAACCATGGTTAAACATAATGTTACATTAGTCATGAGCTTAAGCACCTTCCTGAATCGGGGCCCTTAGCGGCATGGTGTAGCGAGGAACATAAGAGGCGATCCCGATATACATGGTTAATTTTATGTTAGCTTTCCTGACTTCATAATGTGAATACTAAAGAGTTTAGCAACTGCAGTATGCACAGAGTTAACAAAATGTTTTATTGTTTAGTAGTCAAAAACGTCAGGCAGAGAACAGCATACCTAACCACTCAGCAGCTGCACAGGTAGCGCACTATCACTGTTTCCATCACATCATCTTTCTATATCTTCATTTCTTTCTACGATCAATACTATCAGAATAGCTAAATAGTTACACATGTTGGGGTAGAACTAGGTCCTTTCATGTGGTCGTTGCTTCTAGGAAAACCACTCTAGTACTGGATTTCATTTTTTAAAAATCTAGCTCTCAGACATGCTTCACTGCACATTAACATGGGGGGAAATATGGCAAAAGGCACAGATAGAAAAAATCTCAAAAACCACTTTCAGTACAGCAAACATTTGGATGGAGTAGCAAAAATAGTTCACAGTTAATTTCTGGAGACATACTGTGATAAAATTGGAGGGATTTTTCAACTTTCTTTTTTATTGCTTCTGAGATCATGGGCAGGCAAAACCCCAGGAATCCACTATTTTCTTCCCATCCCAGGTACATATATTAGGTCAATTTTGTGGTGTATGTGATGCCCATGAAAGGGTTAATTTGGAAACTGCAGCTTTCAGAAGCTGCTACAAACAGCACTCTACCCTCAGAGTAAATTCAGCCAATGAGAAAGTGTTCTGATTTGTGCTTCATTGTGTGAGTCTGTCCTCACTTACCAGCCTGACAGGGGATGGAAGGGAAGCCCTGGTTGTCTCTGCCATGTGCATTCAGTTCAGTTCCTATTTAGCTCAGTAGTTTTTCTAATTTGCATCTGGATTCCTAATTTGTTTCTACACCTTAGAATTTTATATGGATGTCCATCACCGTGGTATCTGAGTGCCTTCCACAGAAAATCAATAGCAAAGTCCCTAGAGGTATTCATGATGTCTAGTCCATTCTATATTCGGTCTTATACTGCACTCATCACCATAGTCTCTGAGCACCTTCCACTTGTGCATTAAGCAACGTGATTTAACACCTATCAAGTGTTGTTTGTTCTCTCATCCTCTCCCCAGAGAAATACGTGCAGTGGATGTCTTGTTCTGGTAGTTATTGGGTTTTTTAAAACATATACGTTGAATGGATTAAAGCCACCTCACAAAATAGGAAAAGAAACCCATACATACAAGCAGGGGCGGCTCTAGGCACCAGCTAAACAAGCTGGTGCCTAGGGCGGCAAAATGTATGGGGCGGCAAAATGCTCCCGCCTGGGGGGGCGGGAAGTGGCCGCTGCCCGCGGGAGAGGTGCGTGAACAAGCCGAGGAGGGGCCCGTCCTCTGCAGCCGGGGCAGGGCCGCGCTACTGGCTCCCGCCGCTCTCCCGCTGTCAGCGCCCACCCCCCAGGCGGAGCCGGTAGCGCGGCCCTGCCCCGGCTGCAGAGGACGGGTCGCTCCTCGGCTTGTTCATGCCGCTCTCCCGCGGGCAGCGGCCCCCCGTTTCCCCCCTCAGGCGGGAGCCGGTAGCGCAGCCCTGCTCCGGCTGCAGAGGACGGGGGAACATGGCGCCCGGGCAGTCCGCTCCTCCTCGGCTTGTCCCCGCCTCTGCCTCCTCCTCTCTGCGCCGCCTCCTGCCAGGGGAGGGGAGAGGGGAGCGGAGCTGAGAGCTATTAAGTGTTCTATGGCCAGGTTGGCTTGCCATAGTTAAGGACCTAGAAGAAGGGAAAGGGAAGATGTAAAACTGAACTAAGCGCTTGATCCAGTGCCCCCTGAACTCAATGGAAAGATTTCCTTTAGCTTCCATGGACACTGCACCAGATCCAAACGAGGTGGGGTCAGGGGAGAGGTGCAGGCTCCTTTACAGCCTAATCCTAGGGTGGCATGCTCACAATTGTATCGAGCTCGCATTTAATACAAGGCACTAGTGGATGGGCCAGGGGTCAGCTCTTTTCCCTCTCCCCTAAGCTTGCATGTGGCCAGTACCACTAGGGCTGTGAACATTCATTACCTGCTAAGTGCATTCATTTTCCTCCCTGTATTTTACTATTGCAAAAAAATTAGATTTCACTGACTTATTAAAAGATTACGCAAGTATAAAAACCAGAAAAATTCAGTTCATACAAATTCTTTTAATTTATGAGAAACTGCAAGACACTAAAGTTTTTCATTACAGTGTATAGTTGAACTCAAATTGTTTGTTAGTGTTTTTGTTAAAATTAAATGTTAAAATTACACTAGTAGGAAATTGTTTTATTTCACTAACTACAAATTCTCTGTTTTCATTTTTTTTTAAATTTTAAACAGTCAAAACAAAACTGCAAAGTGCAAACATGTGTAAAAGCCAAAAAAAAGTGCGGGGGGGGGGAGGGGCAGCCAAAATTTTTTTTGCTTGGGGCAGCAAAAAACCTAGAGCCGGCCCTGCATACAAGCCCACCTTTTACCATGATGATTATGAAATAATGAATGAAATACTACTCACTCATTAAAAAAGTTACTCTCCATGAATGAGTGGGTGAGTAATTTCACAGGGCTTTCCTCCATCAAATCTATTTTTATTTCCTTTTGCTCATCACAAGAGACACTGCTGGGGCCTAATCCAAAGTCTGTTGAAGTCAATGGAAAGACCTCCAGTGATTTCAGTAGACTTTGGACCATGTCTTTAGTAAGGTCTGCCACCTTGTCCCAGATTAAACAGGAAATGAAACAAAGTGGGCAGAAATAAAACTGTTCACTGAGCTGCTTTTGCCTCTCCATAAATCTTATCACCATCAGGCAAAGGAGGCTCAAGCCAGAAGAACCCATCATTTGAGCTAGACTGTCAGTAGGGAAACGAGACTATGGGACAAAACAGGAGCAAAATACCAAAGCCCTGATTCAGGACTGACGTGCTTCAGTCCTCTTGACTTCCTGAAAATGGAGTGCTTTCCTGAATTGGGCCTTAAAGATATTATTGTTCTCCCAGTGCTTTTCTATTTTCTTGTTGCTATAACTGCCAAAATACTCTTTTATGGATAATTAAAAAGAACAGACACATACTTCAATTAAACAAAGTGATTAACTGTCCAAGGCAGGTAACAAATAAATGGAAATGATCCAAAACCCACACAAGGCAATGAGAGTCTTTCCATTGGCTTCAGTGGTCTTTGGATCAGGACCTTAATGAAAATTTTATTTTCACCGAATGTCTAATGAATGGGAAATTTCTAGTTTCAGATGGTGACAGGCAAAGAAATAGTATTTGGCAATGTGATGGTTTGCACTGTAAAGAAATATTGGTCTTGTAGTGCAGACTTAGTTTCTCTTGCTAACCAGAGGGGAAACAGCTTATAATCATAGAATTGAAGGACTGGAAGGGACCTTGAGAGGTCTTCCAGTCCAGTCCCCTACACTCATGGCAGGACTAAGTATTATCTAGACCATTCCTGACAGGTGTTTGTCTAACCTGCTCTTAAAAAACTCCAATGATGGAGATTCCACAACTTCCCTGGGCAATTTATTCCAGTGCTTAACCATCCTGACAGGAAGTTTTTCCTCATGTCCAACCTAAAACTACCCTTACTGCAATTTAAGCCTATTGCGTCTTGTCCTATCCTCAGAGATTAAGGAGAACAATTTTTCTCCCTCCTCCTTGTAACAACCTTTTATGCACTTAAACTGTTATGTCCATTCCCAGTCTTCTTTTCTCCAGACTAAACAAACCCAGTTTTTTCAATCTTCCCTCATAGGGCATGTTTTCTAGACCTTTAATCATTTTTGTTGCTCTTCTCTGGACTTTCTCCGGTTTGTCCACATCTTTCCTGAAATGTGGAGCCCAGAACTGGACACAATACTCCAGTTGAGGCCTAATCAGCACAGAGTAGAGCAGACCAAGGCAGAGAGGGGAGAAATTGTTCACCATCATCTCATGTTAGTTTGTGGCTAAGTTACCTTTAGATCACTTAGAATAAGGCCAGTCTGCATTCAGAGACTGGTCACACACAAAAAATATAACCTATTCTCATGCCCCACATCCTGCAAGAATGTGTTTTGTTGGGAAGAAAGGGGTTGTCTTTAAATTTGTACCACCTCTGAATAAAAACCGTGAGCCAGGGTGGGCTGGCCAGCCACAGACTAGGATACCTCAGTGTGGGACTTGGCCATGGCCATGTAGCTCTCCACCCCAAATTATTTGGATCAAACTTGTGACTGCCTCCTTATAAGTGCTTTGCATTCTGGGGTGTTCCAATACGCCAGCTGGAATAAAGGGAGCTTTCGCTGGCCTGTAGCAAAGACTCTGAGGGGGAGTACTTTAAAAGTACTTAATACATCTCCCATAGAAAAATACACTGTGGTACTCTGGGTAACGAAGTATGAAAAACACTACCTGACAGGTCATGGGGGGGAAGGGGGAAATGAAAGAGAGACAACATGACTCCAGGTCAAACATCTTCTGACCAAAATACACCTAATTAATCCAACCCAGTTCTGCTAGTGTAAGATTAAGGATCCAAACTGATACAGAAATAACATCAGTTAGTGCATCACCTACTCCACTGCATTGCACATGCTGTATGTATTAAATATGATATAAATTAAGTAGCCTAACTAGTAATCAAAACTACTCTGCATGTGGCTGCGGGAGAGCAAATTTTACTTTGAGATGCTTCACTTCTGTGTTTTCTGGCTGTTTAGTGTGTCAGGGGAATCAGGGACAAGTCAAAGCCAAACTTCAGGGGGTGGGAACTATGCAAACAGACAACAACATACAGGAGTTTGCCAGAATTCCTGCAAACTAAAACCATCAAGTTTTACACAGTTCTGCCCAGGATTTGATTTTTTATGGACATATTTCTTTCTGGGCACAGGCTCATCTGTCTCAGGTCAAACCTATTGACAGGCTTGTGGTTGGTGTTGAATGGCCTGCCCCGCCCGTCTGCTTGGTGCAAAATCACTTAACAACCCTTAAAATCCTGGCTCGAAGCTCATTGGTTTAAGATTACGTTTTGGCTCTTTCTTACTTGGCACTTGACTGAAAATACCATTTGGTTTGGCAAGAAAGCTGGAGTGGATTCAATGCAGCATTGGTGGGTGGCTGATTACAATCTTGAGATTATTAGCGCCTTAGAAGGGAAGAGAGATACAGATGCACATTCTAGTCACCCTATACTGGGCAGATACTACAGCCTGGCTTTTGATTTAAGAAATTTTTGTGGCAGAGCCACACTGCCTGAAGGCAGGCAGAAGAACACTAGAAGACTGCTTCCTAGAGCTCTCCAGTGCACAGAGGAAGCCTTCACAATGCTTCACCCCTTCACGTGGTTTGGTATACTCCCCCCTACTAGCCTGGTCTGCTAGCTAGCATGTGGTAGGGATCAGAGCCATGGTTTCACCTGCTCCCTTCCTGAGAGCCATGCACCACTAGGGAAGTAGTGAGGGACTCTTTGCACTGCCCTGAGAGCACAGACTGCAATTTTATCAGACCCCTACCTAGGCTGCAACCCCTAATGCATAACAGCCATGTTTAAGCAATTAGAAATAATCTCCTGCAAGGAAGAGAACTCAGCAAAAAAATGGAACTAAAATTAAGGAAAGACGCTGGCATTTTAAAGTGCTCGTATCTAATGCCTTGTCTGCAAGATGGGAATATTCAAGAGGCATTTGAATTTTCTCAAGAGTAGAAAATACTTTTTTTCAAGCCACCTTATCCTTCCAAAGAGTGTAAATTAAAAGTTCCAAAAGGAACTTCTGGAGGACAGCTGTTTTAGTCCTTTTCTATGCTTCAGGGTCAACAATTGGTTTTGGATCCATACCCTCTGCACTATATTTTTTGTACCCATTTTCGTTTAAAAAAAGATGTGAGTGAATTCAGAGCTCAAGAAGATGAAGGAAGCCAGGCATATGAGTGGGAAAGTGCTGAGTAAGCTTTCCTTATGCACCTCTCCTACCGCAGCTCAATCCTCCCCTACAGTACATTTGCTGTGCAAGTGCCAGGCCCCCTTTAAGTACAGACTTTTTATAATCATGCTGAATTGTGTGGTGGTTTCGTGATATACATTATGGATACATCTGCTAAGAACTACAGAATTGATCCAAAGTCAACTGATGTCAATGAGAGTCTTCCCATTGACTTTAGTGGGCTTTGGATCACGACCTTGGAAAAGAACACAATTTTTTTCTTTTTTGGACTCAGATTAGGATCTGAACTCAGGTCCCTAGCAGAGGAAGGCTAACACATTGATTTGCAACAGCATTTACCCTTCTTCCATCCCTCCCTGCAAAAGGGGATGAGTGGCCAGTGACAGAAACTGACTGGCCTACAGCAAAATCAGTGTGTATTGTGAGACTATTAGCTAGCACCTTCTCCCTCTCTAATAGAAAGTCCACACCTGCTCAAATCTTCCTCTGATAGAGTAATTATCTCCATGTGGACCCCACAGCTGAGTTCTATTGCAGTTGCTGAACTTAAGGCAGTCAGCTGCCATTTCTTCCCTTTTTATAGGGTGGGTTTTAACTTTCTCCCTACCCAACACTGCACATGGCCTATATTATGCCCTGTCATAGCCTGTCTCTTGGGAAAACACTTTACATGGTGAACCCACCTAAACCTCTAAACATAAAAAGTCCAAATAATTTTTGTCTAACTATAAGATGAAGTACTGCATAAGTCAAACTTATCACAACTCCACTGTTTAATGAAAAATGTAGTCCTCATCCATTTTTCATATCTATGCATTCATTTCAGTATTCAAAGGTAAAGCAGAGATTAAGGACTTGAATCTGATCTGATTTACACCAGTGTGAATCAGAAATATTTTCACAGAAGCCAATGGAGTTACACTGGGTTCAATTAAATCAATTAGGCCCTTGATTTTTATCCAATAATACTCAACACACAACATAAATAAAACCTTACTGTATGCTATTGTTCAACTACACACTGTTCTTCATCAGGAGAAACATTCCCTCACTCAACAAGTTTCTACTACTCTCTGGATTTTTTAAAATACTTCAGCAGATTTATCATCTGTTTCAAAGCTTCTCACAGAGTAGTTTTCACTCAGAACTGCAAACCAGATCCTCAGCTGGTATAAATCAGCATAGCTTAATTGAGGTCAATGGGCCAGACCCTCCTCCCCCAGTCTAAATTGGCATAGCTCAATTGTTAATAGAGCTACATGGAGGAGCTATACTAATATGCATCAGCTGAGGATCTGACTTGCAAAGGTACAGTACTTTTATAAAGGTCCATTAGTGAAGATTATAATTAACCAGAGTAAACAGAATTATAAGAAGAGATTAAATAAGACAACACAAATAAAATCAAATCCCACACGACAAAAATATTATAAACTGCAAAATAGTCACATTAGCATTTTGGAGCTCAACCCACATAAATATTTTTTTAATGTTAACTGTTTTCAGAGAAGGCAGCAACAAGTAGCAAACATATTTACACTATGAAAGGTCTTCTCCTTGTGCTATATTTGAAGACTTTTAGTGTACATGAAATTCTGCTAAAAATTAAAGTGCTGAACATTTTTAATTATATGCAACATTTTTTCAAACCCTTCATTCTGTTATCCCACTTACCACCTCATATATACATGAATGCTATGCACAGAGAGAGAGCAAATAATCCATATCTGAAATGGCTCATTTCATTAACTAGGGCCCCAATGCTGTAACTGGTTCAAGACAGATAGGGGACACAAGAGCCTGAGAATGCCACTGAAGCCACAGGGACCTAATTGAAGTCAATGGGCTCCACACAGGCATATGTCTTCCTGCATGGAACTAAATTGCAGGATCAGGGCCTTGAAATCCTCCTTTTCAGGACATAGTATTTATTTTATGAAATCCCTTATCATGCCTATGGGTAACATCCCTACCGACAGCTTCCATCTTCCTCTTTGTTAGCCCCTAAAAAACCTACTTAAGGGCAACCGGTCTTCCAGGTGTTGTCAACAGCAAAAAGGGCCAGGTTCAATTTTCTGGAGATTCCTTCTGAAAACAAACATCTCCAGCTTGAACCCCCACCCAGAAACCTAGGAAACTACATACAACCACCCTGGGTGCCCTTGATAAGCAATACTTCCCCACTCACAAGCACCCAGTACAGGGGTTTAAAACAGAGAACTTGATAGGGAGGGAAGAGGTGAACAACAGAATGAACTTGGGAGAGGCAGCAATTAATACCTGAACAAGATCTGTTGGGCAAGACTCCCGCCCCGACACAGGCTGTTTTAACAGTAGTCCCAACCTCAGATCTCCACGTGCACTTGGGAGTGACTCATACATTCTACCCATTTCCCTCCTCCCCAGCTCCCCTACTCACAGTTTGTTGTCCTGGGTTTTTGGTATCCAAGCATTCTGGCAGGTCAGTGCTGCTCCAGGGGCTTTACCACCTGACCCAGCTGGAGTGAGGTCAGCTTTGATTGCTGCATAGGAAGTCTCTCAAGTAGGCTGCTGCTCTCTGCAACTTCAGCCCAAGACACCTCAGACTCTGCACTATCCACTACCTCAAAGCCACCTCAGCTCTAGAACATCCACCCACTGTCTCAGCTGTGCACTAGTCACTGTTTTGTAGCTGTCTCAGGTTTTTAGAGAGGTCTCTACAGAACACAGGGCCCTTAACAGAATCCTTACCAGGAGACACCCTCCCCTCAGAGGATGCAACCCTTTTCTCTCTCTCTCTTTCTCTTAAAGCTCCCCCACACAACTGTACATCAGTGTGGTGAAGGTTAGTCATTCCCTCTTGTTCACCAACAAATGCTAGCAGTGCTCTCTCACCTATGGAGCCTCTGTCCCTGTCCATGAGTTCTCAAGCAGCTCTGGGCTGGTCTTCTCCCATTTCACCAACAGGTGTCAATAGCGAGGTCCCAGCTCTCTAGTGCTGAGGTGGGCAAACTACCACCCGCGGGCAACATCCGGCCCGTGGGGCCGTCCTGCCCAGCCCTTGAGCTCCCTGCCAGAGAGGCTAGCCCCCCGGCCCCTCCCCCGCAGCCTCAGCTCACCATGCCGCCTGCGCTCTGGGCTGCGAGAGCTGACAGGTGTAGTGTATTAAATTGCTCCCCATAGGAATGTGCTACTTATGGAGCACCAGGACTGGCAGCCGTAAGTAGTACACCATAAGTAGCATATTCCTACGGGGAGCAATTTAATACACTACACCCGGGTAAGGAAGGCTGTGCCTCCCCAAACAGCTTGGCCCCTGCCCCCTCCCACTTCCTGTCCCCTGACTGCCCCCCTGCTCCTTGTCCCCTGACTGCCCCCTCCCAGGACCCTCTGCCCCTAACCACCCCCCTGGGACCCCACCCCCTATCCAACCTCCCCTGCTCCCTGTCCCTTGACTGCCCTGACCCCTATCTACACCCACTGCCCCCTGACATGCCCCTCAGGACTCCCACACCTATCCAACCCCCCCGTTCCCCATCCCCTGACCACCACCCCAGAACCTCCACCCCATCCAACCGCTCCCTGTCCCCTGACTGCCCCCTGGGACGCCCTGCCCCTTATCCAACCCCCCTGCTCCCCACCCCCTTACCATGCCGCTCAGAGCACAGGACTGGCAGCCGTAAGTAGTACACCGTAAGTAGCACATTCCTACGGGGAGCAATTTAATACACTACACCGGACCTCCAGTTTCGGAACCCCGATGTGGCCCTCAGGCCAAAAAGTTTGCCCACCCCTGCTCTAGTGCTTCAGGACACAGGGTTTACATCAGGATTCAGATATGAACTTAGGGGGATAACTTTAGGTACCCACATTTGGCAGTGTTGACTACAATGCCTGTGCGTGTGCTAAAAATATTTCCATTCTCATTTGCCAGTTTTAAAAATCAATTTCTCCAGAACAAAAGAGATTCAGATTGAAACAGAAATGCACCTACCGCTACAAAACCACCAGTGGGGTAGGAAGAAGAGGCTGAGGCTGACTTCTGTTCTAACCTTTAGCCTAGTCACTAGTGTAACTCACCCATGAGCTGGAGACCCCTAGTTCAAGTCCCTCCTTCTGCCTAATAAGGACAAAGGATAAGGCTCTGCCACCTCTCAGGTAAGTGATCTAACCACTGGGTAATGTCATTAACCACTGTATGAATACTTTGTCACTCTAAAAATGTTACCACAAAAGTATCCTGGTTTTTTATTTTGAAGATCTGATAACCTTAGGTATTGCTTTAAAACTTAATACATTACTTTATATTGTGAACCGAAGGAGAGGCATTATATGATTTGACCCAGTGTTTTGGAAACTACCCACCCTAGATATCAAGACACAATCAGGAGTCTTACAGAAGACTTTTATTTCTCCCTAGAAGATCCTCTCCAGCATCCGCAAGATGAAAAAATGAACATCTGAGTTCCTAAGTTTGGGAAACCAGTTATTGGACAACTTGCCCCAACTTTGCTCTCCTGTCCCTTATTTGACTCCTGAACATTGAAAAGGAAATGTTACCCTGTGCAGTAACCGCCGTTCTACGAGATGTGTCCTCTTATGGGTGCTCCACTTCAGGTGCACATGCACCTCTTGAGCCCTTGATCAGAAATTTCTAGCTAGCAGTGCCCGTTCGGTCCACACATGTGCCCTATGCCTCCTAGTGGCAGACACCAAGACTGAGGCTATATACGGGTGTGTGGGTGAACCACCCCCAGTTCCTTTTCTTCTCAGTTATCCCCTAGGGAATGACTGAAGCAGAGGGGAAGCAGGACGGGTAGTGGATCACCCATAGCGGGATACATCTTGAAGAACTATAGTTACTGTACAGGGTGAGTAACATTTCCTTCTTCTTCGAGTAGTGTCCCTAGCGATGCTCCACTTCACCTGATTTCCAAACAGTATCCACAGAAGGAGAAAGGAGAAGGAGCTTCAGAACAGGATCCAGAACTGAAGATAGTACTGCAGAGCCAAGTACCACATCAGATCTGATGGCACGGAACAGGGTGTAATGCTTTGAAAATGATGGACTGAAGACCTGGTAGTGGCACTACATATCTCAGATACCAGGGTATTCTTCAAAAAAGCAGTAGCTGGCACTTGTGATCTGGTTAAATGTGCTCTCACCCCCGGCGAGGGGGCTGAGCACCTGCAGACTCGACCCAATATCCATTTTGAAAGTCTTTGGGCAGAAATGGGAGCCCCCTTACACCTGTTCATTAGGATATGAATAGGCAGACACACTAGTGTTCTGGCTTGGGCTGAAGAGGTAGAGAAAGAACTGAGGGTGGTTCGCCCACATGCCCCATATAGCCTTGCTGTCTGCCACAAGGAGGCAAAGGGAGCATGTGTGGGCCAAATGGGCACTGCTAGCTAAAAATCTCTGATCAAGGGCTCGAGACGCATACATGCACCTGAAGTGAAGCATCCTGGAAAAGGGCAAATGAGGACAACCCGGGGAATTACAGACCAGTCAGCTTAACTTCTGTACCCGGAAAGATAATGGAGCAAATAATTAAGCTATCAATTTGCAAACACCTAGAAGATAATAAGGTGATAAATAACAGTCAGCATGGATTTGTCAAGAACAAATTGTGTCAAACCAACCTGATAGCTTTCTTTGACAGGGTAACAAGCCCTGTGGATGGGGGGAAGTGGTAGATGTGGTATATCTTGACTTTAGTAAGGCTTTTGATACTGTCTTGCATGACCTTCTTATAAACAAACTAGGGAAATACAACCTAGATGGATCTACTATAAGGTGGGTGCATAACTGGTTGGAAAATCGTTCCCAGAGAGTAGTTATCAGTGGTTCATAGTCATGCTGGAAGGCATAATGAGTGGGGTCCCGTAGGGATCGGTTCTGCGTCCGGTTCTGTTCAATATTTTCATCAATGATTTAGCTCGGGGTGGGCAAACTACGTCCCGCACACCAAATCCAGCCCGTGGGATTTTCAGCCCCACGCTGCTCCCAGAAGCGGCCAGCATCACATCCCTGCGGCCCCTGGGGCATCGGGGGGGGGGGGGGGGAAGGGGCAGAGGGCTCCACATGCTGCCCTTGCCGGCAGGCACCGCCCCCCGCAGCTCCCATTGGCCAGGAACAGAGAACCGTGGTGCCAGCCGCTTCTGGGAGCAGCACAGGCCTAGGGCAGGCAGGGGGCCTGCCTTAGCGCCACTGCCACCCTGGAGCCACTCAAGGTAAGCGGTGCCAGGCCAGAGTCCGCACCCTGATCCCCTGCCCTGAGCCCCCTGCCGCACCCCACACCTCTCCTGCACCCCAACCCTCTGCCCTGAGCCCCCTCCTGCACCCTGCACATGTTTCCCTGAGCTCCTTCCTGCACCCTGCATCCCCTCCCACATCCTGCACTCCAACTACCTGCCTCAGCCTTACATTCATGGCCCTGCATGTAATTTCCCCACCCAGATATGGCCCTCGTGCCAAAAAGTTTGCCCACCCCGATTTAGATAATGGCATAGAGAGCACACTTATAAAGTTTGTGGACGATACCAAGCTGGGAGGGGTTGCAAGTGCTTTGGAGGATAGGATTAAAATTAAAAATGATCTGGACAAACTGGAGAAATGGTTTGAAGTAAATAGGATGAAATTCAATAAGGACAAATGCAAAGTACTCTGCTTAGGAAGGAACAATCAGTTGCACTCATACAAAATGGGAAATGACTGCCTAGAAAGGAGTATTGTGAAAAGGGATCTGGGGGTCATAGTGGATCACAAGATAAATATGAGTCAACAGTGTAACGCTGTTGCAAAAAAAAGCAAACATAATTCTGGGATGTAATAGCAGGAGTATTGTAAGCAAGACACGAGAAGTAATTCTTCCGCTCTTCTCCGCGCTGATTAGGCATCAACTGGAGTATTGTGTCCAGTTCTGGGCATCACATTTCAGCAAAGATGTGGACAAATTGGAGAAAATCCAGAGAAGAGCAACAAAAATGATTAAAGGTCTAGAAAACATGACCTATGAGGGAAGATTGAAAAAATTGGGTTTGTTTAGTCTGGAGAAGAGAAGACGGGGGGTGGGGTGGGGATATGACAACAGTTTTTAAGTACATAAAAGGTTGTTACAAGGAGGAGGAAGAAAAATTGTTTTTCTTAACCTCTGAGGATAGGACAAAAAGCAATGGGTTTAAATTGCAGCAAGGCAGGTTTAGGTTGGACATTAGGAAAAGTTTTCTAACTGTCAGGATGGTTAAGCACTGGAATAAACTGCCTATGGAGGTGGTGGAATCTCCATCATTGGGGATTTTTAAGAGCAGTTGGACAAACACCTGTCAGGGATGGTCTAGATAGTACTTAGTCCTGCCTTGAATGCAGGGGACTGGACTAGATGACCTCTCGAGGTCCCTTCCAGTTCTATGATTCTATCCATAGGGATACGATTCGAAGAAGAATGACTCTTTCTGACACATCCAGGTGTTGAAATTCTATCCACCACACTGGTCCTCTCTTTCTATAAACTGGAAACCACAACTCCAGTTCTCTTTACTTGTTAAGCTGGAAAAGTTTATCCCCATTCACATCTGAAACCCTTTAAATGTATTTTTTTCCTATCAGAGCCCCATTGGTACCCAGTGAAAATTATTTATATGACAGCAGTGCCTCATTTGGGCTAGGTGCTGTACAAACACAGAGTAGCAGACAGTCCCTCTCTCAGGCAGCTTACAATCTAGGCAGACAAGGGATGGGAAAGGAAACAGAGATGAGGTGACTTGTCTAAGCTCACCCAGCAGATCACTGACAGAACCAGGAATGAAACCCAGAGCTCCTGAGTCCCAGTCTATTGCTCTACCCCTGGACTACACTGTCTCTTAATACAGTTCCAAAATCTCAGTCTGTTTACTGAAATTTAATAAAACATTTTATTGAAAAGGCCTAACATTTTAAAGAAACGAAAACCTTTTCTCATTCTTCATTCTAGAATTTTGTTTACCAGTGACATAATGCAGGGGTTACACAGACATACAATGGATCAGAAAAGCTTGCTTTTTATACACTGCCAGGAATGATCTCATAGGCAGTTTGATTTGTTTCAAGGTCTACTTGAGAAGATCTGTGGTACATAAAGCACTAAAAAAATCACAGCATAACTTTATGTATAAAGGAAAATCCAGGTGCTGCATGAAGTGATGATGGTGATTAAGTAGGTACTGCTCTCTCCTCTGGGTTGGTATTGAATAAATGTTGGAGCATAGTATTCGTGGTCACAAGGTATCCTATAAATCCGTTTGCCATGGAAAAACGTGGAATTTGCATTTTTAGAGAATCTTTAGTTTTTACATTTTGTGACAAAAACATCATCTTATATCAGGCCACTAGTGCACACACCGAAACACGGGAAATTGACACTTCAGCCTTGGGCGGCGGGGCTCTGGCTGTCAGCCCCAGGTGGTGGGGCTCCGGCTGTCAGCTTTCATTTTAATCACCAAAAAACCATGCATTTTTGTGTGTTTTTATTGGAGAATTTTGGGGTTTTATATCACAGAAAACTAGGATCGCCGGTGGTCACTGTACCCAGGAGTTGCTGTGTTTTGGATAAGAGTTCAAGTATAGGTCGTGACTTCTCGTGCCCATTAAAAATCACAGGACCACATACATTCCTTTGTAGGTAAATCCCCAAAATTCCCTGACATTCACTAGGGACTTCACTGGTTCTAACAACTTTACATGGAAGATGTTCAGATACAATGGTGAGGGGCAGAAGTAAAAAAAAATAGAGACAGAACTAGGTAGATAGATAGTAAATCCATGTCTACCTACATTCCTCTGGTAGCTTCCTGTCCATATTTTTGGTGACGTTTTTAATATTACAAGTTTTAAAATATATATTCAATTGGATATAGGAGTTTTCACTTCTTTTACTAAACTACTTTGTCACCTAGAGCTTTTGAACAGCTTCTACATTGCTTTGAGAGGTGGTGGTTTAGTGAATTTAGTGAAGCTCTGTAAAGAACTTTGGGATTCTGCAGAATGAAAGATGGTAGCTCTCTAAATGTAAAATTTTCATTATGACATACTTACTGTTGATATTAATTTCGTAGTTCATATATCATATTACAAAACATTATTGAGACTGTAAGCTCTTCGAGGCAGGGACTGTCTCTTACTCTGTGAATGTACAGTGCCTACTGCAAGGTAACCCTGATCCATGACTAGGATGGAGATCAGCAAGCAATATCGAGACTATTACTTTTATTGCAGTAAAGCACTGAACTCGGCCCTGTACAACACAGAACAAAAAAATCATTGCCCCAAAGAGCTTACAATCTAAGCATAAGAAAAGAGACAGAGATCCAAACAGATTGGGAGAGCACAAGAAAACAATAATACTAGTCAGCATGATAAGCAGAGGCCACAGCTATATATTGGTAGTGGCTGTGTCTTTAGGCTCTGCCTAAAGGTTCCAAAGAGGTTAATGAAGTCAATCAATAGCTCCCTAAAGGTGATGAAACTAGGCAACCAAGATGAGTAAGGTAATATCTTTTACTGGACCAACTTCTGTTGGTGAAAGAGACAAGCTTTTGAAATACACAGAGCTCTCCTTCAGGTCTTTCACCAACAGAAGTTGGTCCAATAAAAGATGTTACCTCACCCACCTTGTCTCTCCGATATCCTGGGACCAACATGGCTGCAACAACATTGCATGAAACTAGGGAAGTCAGTGCTCCTCTCCTGGATGTTTTAAACATAAAGGACATAAACAACAAAGGCCCTTTGTTTGAAATGATGCTTGCTCTTGCTCATATATTCACCAGCTCTTGCTTATATATTCACCTGTATTTATGTTTCATTGATGGGAACATTTTCTTGTTCTGGCCACATACTTTAATCCAGATTAAGATCATGATCCATAATTAATTAAAGGCAGTTGGAGTTTTTTCAATGACTTCAGTGGGTTTTGGATCAGACCCTGAGCAAACAAAATGATCTCTCTGCCTTTCCTGTATTATTTAGACTCCTGCTATTCCATAAACTCTTGGTTTGCTTAAGCAGAAGAAGCATGCTGCAGTTATTATATATGTATGCATAAGCCACATTACACAAATGACACGAAAGATCAACAAACGTTACACATGGCAGGGAGGGGCTCTCAAAGCCAGACTGACAATACCACAACAGGCTATTATTCAAAGACAAATGACCAGGATTCATCTACCTGGTGGGGCTCATGTATCACAATTCTAACAGATTTAACCACAATATTTCATTTAATTGGTCCAATTTTTACTATTTTCCTTTCAAGTAACATAAAATATGACTTTAAAACATGATTTATAAAGTTTTCACATTTCCATCTAAAATCAAAAATAGGCTAAAGTAAAAATAGTGTTTTTAGGACTATCCCTTTTTCCTTAACGTCCATCAGTCTTATACATTTCTTGTGACTAAAAGCAGAGGAACACACATACATATGTTTATGATGTACCTTCATATACATTTATATAGATCAATTGGTAGAAACATAATTTAATGTAGAAACAAATAAATTGTTCCATATAATCCTGTGCTAGCATTGCAGTTTAGTTGATTAATCATTCCAAGAACACAGTTAATGCATTTGGCATTCTTGCCTATGTGGTGTCCATTGCCAGCAGTGGACTTCATAATGAGAGATTATACTTCCAGCAAGAATAATTTAAAACAAACTGTAGATCCAAAAATTAAAAATAAAGCTATGAATCAAAAAGATATAATGCATCATTTTCATACCCAAATTGCCATCCACTTACAGGGCCTGATCCAAAAATGACTGAAGTCAATGGTAGTCTTTCCACTAGCTTCAATGAGCTTTGGATCAGACTCCCAGTGACTAGTTTCTATGGTTCTTCTACAATATCATCACAGGATGAAGAGCTAGAAGTGCTTTTCGTCACAGCTGCAGCGTTAGAAGTAAAGCTTCTAAATCTTTCTGGGCCTCTTTATCCTAAGACAGGAAAACAAACAAACATGCAATTAGATGTGGAATGCCCCGTTTGTTGCAGTTTGTTTTATCATGCTAATATGTGCTCATGCACATTTCTCTATTAACAAAAGATATTACATAAATTTAATAGCCATGGGATGTCCCAAACTACAAATTGTAGAACTAGTTAATTTTTCTTTTTCAGTGATCACAAAAGTAAAACATGGGGGGAGAGGGGGAGAAACAGCGCCCATGGCAGCCTTCTTCATACAGCTCTGACAAAGCACTTCCACCTTACCAGTAATATCCTTAGTGCGGAAGCAGTGGTACGAGGCCCACACTTTTATGGGTACAGTGTGGGTCAAAAGACATTTGGCTTTGTATTTTGTGTGGAAGTTTGTATGCTGTGAATATACAGTGTCTAAGAGGATGCTTCTCTGACTCTTCTTTGGAACTCTCTTATTCAATTATCAAGAAAATGTGAGAAACATACCTAATGATTTAGGGCCAGATCCTGCCCAAACCCTATGTGTCGCTATACCCTGCCCTCCCCTCCTCCCAGTTCCAGGCATGGAGTGGAAGAGAAGGGGCTGCATGCCTGGTAGTTCCTCCTC
The DNA here is from genome assembly GCA_003942145.1 of Platysternon megacephalum. Taxonomy (NCBI): domain Eukaryota; kingdom Metazoa; phylum Chordata; order Testudines; family Platysternidae; genus Platysternon; species Platysternon megacephalum. The sequence continues at coordinate 7,270,822 of QXTE01000055.1, read as the reverse complement.
CCCTGTACATGTGAGTGAGGAGTTGAGGGGTGATACAGTTTTGGCTCCATCTACACCCCCCCCCCCCCGCAACACTACAGCCAGTAAGTTGAGGCAGCATGGGGGGAAAAGGTAGTAATCTCCTACTGCTATAGTACAGCAGATTACTCTCACTTGGAAATAAGTGGGGAGCAGGGAAAGAACTTTGGGCTCCTCCTAGGGCAGTATACAGGTGAACAGCTCATTCAAGGCTGTGCCTAAAGGCAAAACCTGGCCAACAGAATTCTTTTGAAGGTCATAAATGACTAAGTTTTGGCCACTAAATATAATCCATTATGCAAAGGTGGGGTGTATTTATACAAAATATCAGCACTAAAATATGATATTCTAGTTATTGAAACATTTCTCCTGAAAATTGCTACCTGTGTTACACTTCTCCCTGCCCATGCACACATATTCATCTCACAAAGCCAGTATCAATTCAGATAAAGCTACATTTTTAAAAGTCTGTACATGATGCACACAAAGAAGCAGGGGTGAAAACACGTGATTCACACACACAAGTTCGGGGTTCACATGCACCAAGCATAGGCATGCACACTTCAGGTGCTTTGTACCAGTATTTCCAAAATTAGAAGCCATGGTTTCTTCAACAGCCAAGATAATTCTGCAAAGGAAATTTTCTAAAAGAAAATTCTGCAGACCAAGACAGTGAAGTAATCACTTAATTTCAGGATCACTGCGTTATTCAATCAAAGAACTGGAACAAAATACAGAACATTTTAAAATATAGTTTACGGGTGAATAAACTCCTGCTCCTCTTTATTTTGGTTAGTTGTCTATAATGACATGGTGGAATAAAGAGAAATATTTGAAACTGATAGAAAACATATGCAAGAAATGTCAAACTATATTATACTATCAGGTCGGATTAAGGCATTAATATGTTAGCTGTACAAGTCCCTTGAATATGTGCTCTCACTGGCAACAATAGGCTAAACTTATCCACCTAATCATTTATCAGAGTCTTGAAAGGCACGTATTGTACAGCCTGTATACTCTTGCCAAAATACTCTTAGTAACAGGAAGAAATATCACATTATATCCCGCACCTCTTAAATTCCATGCCACTGCACCCCCTCAGAGTGTCTGGTCTAAGGCTCTTAATACAGAGTTGGAAAACACACAATCCTCGCATCAAGAGACTGCCACAATCTTGGTTCAGAAGAAGTATAATAGGTTTACAAATTTATGACTGTTTATTCAATGGAATTCAGAAATGATTTTCAGGGCTACACTCAGAAGTAACTGCACAGGCATTTTCTTTCTACAGTTAGGAAAAAATAGTTCTATTTAATCCTAGTCTTTTCACAATTCTCTCAGCCCAAAGCTATAAATACAGACTCAGGTTCTGTCACATCCTAGTGAATTTTGTTCAGTATTTCAAAGACGGATTGAGTTATTTATTCACACCACAAATTATCCCTTTTAAAAATAATCTCCAAAATAGTCTTGCATATTTCTCTCTTTCCTTAGAAGAAAAGCAAGACTAATACATTGGGCAATCTTTTCAGATAGTTGCAACGCACCCAGAGCTAAAGGTTGGGCAATCTTTCCTGCATCTGCCTCTGCTGCTAAGAAAAGAAATTAGAGAAAGAAACCAAAATGTGACTGCTCTAAAAACTACTTGAAAGAAGAGATTGGTAACAGCATGAAGACTATTTGATGGCCTATGTGAACTGAGTTGTTCCATCCAGTGATAAGAGACCACACTTCATAAAGCACAACTATTGGGATTTTTGCTGGCAATAACAACAAAGAAACCAAACACTGGATAGAAACACAGCTATTATGTCACCCTTAGATGCAGTCCCTCCAGGTGAGGGTTGTGGCACATTGGCAGGGAAGAGAAGCTTGCACTGCTGTTGACTGTGACCCTGCTTTATGGAGGAAGAGCTCAGATTCCAGGGCTGTCAATCTGGCACGCATAGGCGCAATGTGGAGGTAAAGGAGCAGCTCACCAATTGTTGTGGGAGTAGAAGATCACTGGTCCTGCATCTGCACAGCTTTCTCCCTTAAGGCATTTTAGAAATTCACTGGATCTCTGATCTTCCAGGGATGAACAATCATATTGATTCATTTGTAGCTGGGAGGATGGAAAGGCCTTGATCTCCTGTTGGAGGATTTAGTCAGACCAGGAAAGCAGTTTGTTGGCAAGAGACTCAATTGTTCACTCCTAGGCTGAAGATTGGTCCTACCTACTCAGCTAGAGCCAATTGCCATTTTCAACTTTGACTTTCTACTGAAAAACACACATTGGTTAAATGCTTCTAATATATTTTTTACAATCAAATGTGAGCTCCATATGTTCTGTGGGCCATAAACTGCTCCCTAAGGGACATTTAAGGTCATGGGCTCATCCACCGCTTCCCCCCCGCTTCCTATTTAGATGTCTCTCTTTCGTCCATCAACTTCAGGGAATTTAGCAAGGGAGAGAAAGTTCTGAGGGATTAGAGACAGAAAAAGTAAAGAGAGGCAGCTGAGAAAGGGGACAAAGAGGAAAGGGAGATTGTTGAGAACAGGAAAGGGAGAAGAGGTTGTTGGGGAGAGAGGTTTGCTGGCCCTAGTCTGCGGGTGTTTTGCAGCTAATTTCTGAATGTTTTTCTTTAACTGCAAATAAATATATGGGAGAAAGATAAAAATCTTTATTTTTACCTCCCATCTCTCAGCTAACTATTTCCTCATGCATGAAACACTCAGCACAACGGATACTTATGTGTGTTTAGTGATAAAGCCCCAACTGTGCATCACTGGGAGTCGACACACCACGGCAACATTGCAAAATGGGTGCACCAGTTAACCAGAACATAACTTTGTGCTATTGGGGCCAAATTCTATACTGTCATGTATGACTTCACTGAAGTCAATGGGGCTACAAGGCTTGTTTAATCAGTTCAGAATTTGGCCATCAGGGTCCAAAACTATACTCTAATATTCATTAAATGGACAGCATTGACGTTACCATGTTTTGAGAACCACTCATGACTTCTGGTTATAGCTATACAATTTCTGTATAGTTCCGTGAGACACCTTCAAGTACAGTACGAGAGAGACCCAATCACACACAATGGTGGCCAATTAGAGTAAAATCTCTTGTGGATAATATATTTAGTTATATAAACTAAATGCTTTCTGTTCCCAATTTAATAACTACCACAAGCACTTCATACATAATAAGCATGACTGCAGTAGTCATCAGTTTAAATATAATTTCATAATATTGCTTTCCTCCTTAGATATTTCAATAAATCACTGCAGTCACCCACTTGCAATTTTCTACATTGTTGCTGTATGTCACAAGACAAGGCGTTTTACGGTCTCACATATTTCTAATGTCTTCCTCTGGAAATGAGCCATGATTTCTCAAGGCTTCTAATTATTAATGCCACCAAAATGAAAAACATGCAGTTGATTGTTGGTAATGCTGCATGTTCTAATTACACTTTATTTAAAAAATTAACATCAAAATGACTGAAAACTCATATTTCAGCTATTTCTAGGATTTGTGTTGCAGAGGTATGTCTTCTACAAATGACTTGAGGTTCAATTTATACTGACCGTTAGTTATGTAAAGCTTTATATCCTGACTGGCTCTTTGTCCAACCTCAAAAACCAAATTTCACCAATTAATTTGGTTTCATTTTAGCAGTTAGCAGCAGCATATCCCAAACTTTTGAAAGCCGAGCCTCCCTTCAGGAAAATGAAAGGCATGTGCTGCCATCTCAATTTATATTTCTCCTACACGCCCGTAACTAGTCCTTGGTGCACCAACATGGCCCACGCTTTGAAGATTGCTGCAATCAATCATATTTTTATTGCACTGACAACTATGTTCAAACATTTAGGGTGACCAGATAGCAAGTATGAAAAATCGGGACCACTTTTTGTTTGTTTTTGTTTTTCAGGGCAGGAGGCATATATAAGACAAGGCCCCTAATATAGGGATGGTCCCGATAATTTCTGAATGTCTGGTCACCCTACTTACATTTGAGAGGATGTTGCCATGAATGCTTAGTAATAAACTAATCATCAGTTTCATCATAACATGTTAAACTCAATACATAAATGTAGGATAGGTTATTCATATGTACAAAAATCACCACACAAGTGTGCCCCCAATCAAAAAAATGCAAATATCCAGGTCATCTCTCCATATACTTTTTTGGACTGTGAAGAATGTAAGCAATAGAAAAAGTCAAGCCTTTTGGCAAGAACTTAAAAACCGTGTAGATTATAATGTATGAGAGAAGTTAAAAAAAAAAAAAAAAAAAAAGGAGGAGGAGAATATAAAAGATGTTAACCTTCTGTTGTTTTATAAATTTAGAACCTTATAACATATGCTCTGTTTTTAAGCGGCATGTTTCAGTTGTTAGTCTATAAGAGTAAATTATGGTGCCCCCAGGATTGCCTATTCTGGCTGGGCCTTTCCTTGAAATTCAAACAGTCACATTCAGTGCAAATGGAATCCCCAACCAAATCAATATCTAATGCCTTCGGTATCAATTTCTCCACAAACAGAATATAACCCATGCCCTCCTTTTCTGCTCCAATCATACAACCATGGTGGTTTACCAAGATTTCTAGCTCTCTTCCCATGGCAGGATTATGGAAAAGAGGCAGCCTATCTATGGTTGACCTTAAGACTTATTTTGACGATAAACCTGATTCCTCCCCAATCCCAAATGCTCAATAAAGGTAATTTCCACTTAACATTTGGTACTTTTGTACTCCCATGCCATATCTACAAACTAACTTGTCACAGAAATTTCAAATTAGGTTTATTTGAAATATCTTGGCAAGACCTAGTAAGAGTGAACAGTTTTTGAGATTGGGAAAAGCACATTTAAGATGATACAGGAGTGTTACGAACATCAAAATGGTCTGTTGTGGTACAGCAAACTTTCAAAGGGGTCAAATGACTGATGGAGACTGCAACTCTCTCTCTCTCTCTCATACACACATTTATTTTATTTATATATACACACACATTCTCTCTACATATAGATGTACACACGCATATATATAGTGCAAAAATATACATGTGAGTGTCTTTAGCCCTTTCCCATGCAGACTGTTGAAAATGCGAATCTATCACTAGGGAGGTCTGTCATGGTGATTTATATACACAAAAAAACCTCACAGGTTGAGTTCTTCCCCTGTTGCTGCATTCTTGTCCAATATCAAGGGATTCTTCAGATTTTCACATTTCCCAGCTAAGTACCTTGACCTCTACTCTTGATCCCACAAATTCCAGATCTTAATCCTTGTTTCCAGTCCCATCTGCCTCCGCCTCATGGACTTTTTAATACACCTCTACCTCGATATAACGCTGTCCTCAGGAGCCAAAAAATCTTACCGCGTTATAGGTGAAACAGCGTTATGTTGAACTTGCTTTGATCCANTTGCTTTGATCCACCGGAGCGCGCAGCCCCGCCCCGCCCCGAGCACTGCTTTACCGCGTTATATCCGAATTCGTGTTATATCGGGTCGCGTTATATCGGGGTAGCGGTGTACTTGCAAGAGCTGCTGTAACCCTTAGTAAGTCCCTGGCTCCTGCTAACCTGCTACGGTCATCAGGCAGTGGATGCCTGTCAGGAGTAAGGCCCTGCAGCTGCAGTATTCCTGACACCCTAACGAGCCAGCTAGGCTGCCTGATGGACTGCCCTGCCTGATTAGCTCAGGAAGCTAGCAGGCCAGTTCTTAAACACCCACACCCTCTCTGCTTCCCTGTGCTTGCCTCTCACCAAGCCCTGCTCCTTCACAGCTCCAGCCCAAATCCTGCCCTGCATCTAGCCTTGTTCCCATCCTGTACCAGCCCTGCTCCTACCTCAGAACCAGACCTGCTCCTGCCTTCCCTGACCCCTGGTAATCCAGTTTTGATCCTCAGCTCTGATTCCTGATTCTGACTCGGTCTTTATCATTGGCTCTGTCATTTGGCCTCTGACTCCAGTTCTGACCTTCGACCCTGGTTCTGGCCTTGTCTTGACCCAGGGCTCTGGCATTTGGACTCTGACCACTAGGCATGACTGCCTATGACCCTGTCTCCTGACAATCTCTTCATTGTGCATTTCTATAACACTCAAATGTGTGTTTCTTTTATTTCTGCAGGGTTATTGTAGCCATGCTGGTCTCAGGAATTAGAGAGAGATTATGGATGAGGTAATATCTTTTATTGGACCAGCTTCTGTTGGTGAGAGAGACAAGTTTCCAAGCTACACAAAAGCTCTTCTTCAGGTGTAGCTCGAAAGCTTGTCTTTCTCACCAACAGAAGTTGGTCCAATAAAAGATATTACCTCACCCAACTTGTTTCTTTGATGTTTAGCCTTAACTCTGAATTTCCTGTGTTTTTATTAGTAGTTTTTTGATAACTACAGTATTCTGATACATTGTACCCCCATTAATATACTTATATATAGTCTCAATCTTAACTCCAGTTTAATATAATTTTTGTCTGGATTTGATAAATCTCCCAGTGTAACTGGATAGCTCTTCCTGCTTTGCTGTTTTCAGCTCTTCTGAAACTACAACTCTTTTTGGGGGGATAGCGGAGGCAGGCGTTTATAACCATAGTTCCTCATGTTTATTTTTATATGAGGCCATGGATGACTGGAACCTTCAAATTTTTTCAGGGAACATGTCACTAAATCTTTTATTATACTGCTTAGCGATGAATTCATTGTTCCCAATAGGCAAGCATGGTACCTTCACTGTGGCCCACATGTAGGATATAAAAGCTAATTATTTTTCCTGTTTTGCTTTTTATACTTGGACATATTAAAATTATACTTTTAGGTTCTTGCTGCTACAAGTTTCACCACTGACAATATACAAGATTCTTTGTTAAAAACAAGGAATCAGTGTTCTCAGTTCTGCAACACTAGGCCTCCTTTGCCTGATGAGAACTGTATTTTAATACGATGTGCATACACACACTCACACCTCCTTTTTAAATTTCAAATGACTGTTCATATTTTCAAAATAAATTATAGCATTTTTCTCCCAAGATTTCAAAAAGTACTGTTTTCATTTTGGTAGTCCACCACATCTGTTTTGGACAGAATTTATATAATGCCTTTCACACTCACAGTTTCTCAAAGAACACTTCAAACTAATGGTAGCGTAATGACCACTGGCCAAACAGATTAGCCATTATGCATTCAACCATAGTTCACACACAGCCTTGAACATTAGGACCTGTTTTATTGAGAGGGCAAATGTTTCCCAGGACCCTGAGGTTATCCACCTGGAGAGCAACCAGAGACAAACAGGACAACGTAATGTCTCATGCACTTCTAACTGTTCAACACCCCTTTACAATACGAGATTTATGACCAGTGGAAGACCATATGATTCATCAAAGCCTTCTGTTTAGTACAAGGGATAAAGAAAAAGAAATCTAATATAGTGCTGTACCACCAATTTAACCCCCAAATCTAGTTCGTGACATTACTCCTGTATTCCCTTGCTTTAAAAAAGACTGTGTACATGATTGTGGCCCCTTGTTCAGAGATGCCAAGTTGCCCATTTCCAAAACCTCAAGATATAGGGATTTATAGGAACAATGACCCTGAAGGATAATACATTCTCTTTGAGAAGTAGTTTGTCATTTTACTTGAAGACTTCTTTTGTGCCCCCTTTGAATAATTACTCCCACTTTGAAACTGGCCCACTGAATTTTCTTTTCCTTCATGAGGGATATTGTCTATTTAGAGATGCTCCAAGCTGGAAGCAGCCCCCTGGGAATAAGTGCATATTCTGTAGCGGGGAGAGCAGAGAAAAAGAGGATATTTGGATGTGACTACTGTCCCGGATCTATGTTCATTTAAACCAGCTGAAGATCTGGGCCTATGTTTTCTAAGATCAAAATTCATTAGGGACAAACATGAATATGATAATGGCCTGATTTTCAGAGATGCTAAGTACTTGTAGCCCCCACCGAACTCAGTGCAAGCTGTGAGTGCTCAGCAGCTCTGAGAAATCAGGCCATCATTGACTATTATTTCTAGTGTTTATACAGCAGCGTAAATTGCACTATAAAGTGCTCTAAGTGCTTGTTCCTTAAAACCCATTGCTGCACCACTCCAGGGACTTTGTCATATAGAGCTGGATCCACAAAGGGATCTAGGCATCTAACTGCCACTTTAGGCACCTAAGCCCAAAAATTAGATCCTCAAAACACCCACTCAATTGCTGCTTAACCCGGTAGGCACCTAAGTTTCCTCTGGTAAAGTCTCCTGACGACGCCAAACAGCTTGGTGACTATACTCCACCAGGATCCACAAACTAGGTGTTCCCCTGCCTATCTCGCCTGCAGAGCCCAATTCGGTAGGCATTCTCAGAAGCCGCCTACCAGACTGCCCGCACCCATCCACCAAAAACGCAGCCCAAGAAGAAGAGGTGGTGATGGCAACAGCAACCCCCTCATACTCAGAACACTCCCCCAAGATCTAGGAGACCAGGGTTCAAGTCCCTACTCTGCCTGATGTGGAGCAAGATCTCTTTCCCTTCCCAGGTGTGTGCTTAACCGCTGGGCTTTAGGGTGTTCTGGGGCGGATCACTCTGTCTCACTTTTGAAGCTGTTCCAATTTGTAGGAAATACTTAAATAGAGAGAGACAGCTCTCTCGCCCAATGGTTAGGGCACTCACCTGATGGTTCCAGTCCCTGCTCCAGTGAATATCTAACTATTTCATACAAAGTGGAACAGTTTCAACAGGTTAGATTCCCACCTCAGAAACCAGTAGTTAGGGAACTCACCTGAGAGGGAGGAGAACTGGGTTCAAATCCCTGATGCAAATTAGACAGAGTGGGGATTTGAATAGGGGTCTCCCACATCCTGGGTGAGCGCTCTAGCCACTGGGCTATTGAATATAAGGGGGCCACTATCACCACCTCCTCCATTTTTTTGTGAGAAAGAGAATGACTTGGCTTAGGCACCTAACTCCAGGAGAGGGTTCATGGCTGGGTACACGAGGCACCTCCTTCCGGCCCAGTGTTAAGCGCCTAAGTCCCTTTGAGGGCGGAGGCTTAGGCCACATCTCTCTCCTCAGTATTTCCTACTGGCTAGTTTAGGCAGCTCCTTGTCCACATACTGGCCTTTGTGACTCCCATTCTTAGGCTTCTAACTCTCCCCATGCTTTGTATAGGGATCCTAGCTGCCTAACTTGAGACTGAATTCCATTAGGTGGCAGGAGACTTAAATGTTAGACATTGCAATGCTGAGACTCCATTGTGCTAGGCACTGTACAAACACAGAACAAAAAGACAGTCCCTGCCCCAAAGAGCTCACAGTCTAATTACAAGACAAGAGACAACAGGGGGATATAGACAGACGGGGGGAAGCACAAGGAAACAATGAGACAATATTTATCAGCATGACAGACAGCAGTCTCAGCACACCAGCTGCCTAACTGCAGTCAAGCTTTTTGTAGGCCCTAGAGCAAAGTAGAGTTTTAAGGAGGGGTTTGAAAGACGATAATGAGTTAGTTTTGTGGATACTCATGGGGAGCTTCTCACAAGCACAAGGGGCAGGATTGGAGAAAGCACAAAGGTGCTTGCTTGAAAATTTAACAAGTGGGTGATGGAGGCTGGCATCATGGGTCGCTCAGAGGAGAGAGTCAACTTTTCATTAGTGAATGAGAGATAATAGATCGGGTGGAGATAGGTTGTGAATGGCCTTGAAAGTAATGACAAGTAGCTTATGTTTGATATGACAGAGAAGAGAGAGTCACTGAAGAGATGCAAGGAAAGGGGTGCCATAGTCAAAGTGATGGGCTAGGAAAATGATCTTTGTAGTAGCATTCTGAATGGACATCAGTGGGACAAGATTGTATTTGTGTCAGCCAGAGAAAAGGATGTCACAGTAATCGAGACACGGGATGAGAGCCTGGACAAAGGTTTTAGCTGGCTGGCTGGATCGAAAGGCCATTTTACACAGATGTTACACAGAAAGAATCTTCAAGACTTAGACACAGCCTGGAAATGAGGACCTAGAAAGAGGTTCAAATCAAAGATGACACCCAGGTTATGGGCCTGAGTGACAGATAGAATGTCTACAGTATTATTATATTATGCTTCTGCTTTTTATGTAAATGTACATATTTCTCAATAAGAGCCAGTCTTTAAAAAAGAAAAGTATAATCAAAGAATTCCCCTGCTGAATTACCCACGTGAGAAGATGGCTGCGATTACAGTCAGAAATGACAGATTTCTAGCATGACTGTGACAGCATCTTAAGCCATATGGCAGATGATGAACCTCGAGACTGCACAATTATACTGAAGTAACCTTCGCATTGAATATATTCTGCCTGAATTGCTTCTCCTCCTCTCCATCTTCAATCTATAACCTCCTTATTTTCAGATCTGTTTCCACTCTAGATACTTTATTGATATCCATTTACTATTTTCTTTCCATGAGCCTCTGCACTCTTAGTACAATCTCTTCCCACCCCAAACTAATCTGACTAGATATTCTTCCCACCTTAATCTCCAAACCCTGAATCATTTCAGGAGCTTTTCCATCACATTTTTCCAATTTCAATAATAGTCTTTCCCTTATTCAATAAACAGAACAATCCACAATATTCTAAATCAGATGTAATTAGGGCTGACATTTGGCACAATTCATCTTTCAAATCTCTACATTATATTTACTTGTTTCACAGACTTTGCTTGTTGTTTGATCACACACATTGGTTTTACTGCTTTACTCACTGTGATGACCCCAATGTCTCTTTTTCCTGGACTTTCTTCTAAATCTAATCCAAAACATTTCACGTGTAAACAAAGCCAAGTCAGCCAAACAACAATCCAGGGCCAGAATGTTGTGATATCTTTAAAATCATGCAAAACAAAAAAGGGTGAATCATTTAAGTGTTTTAGTTGAACAAGAGGGGCTCAATTGGTCCCCACTCTTAGGCTTGTCTACACAGTGGGGTGCTACGCTTTACAGGGTATGATTTCTAAAGCACACTAATGTGCTGAGCACTAGTTGGTCCATGTAGATGCTGCTGGTGTTCAAATGTTCTCTAGTGCATTTTAACATAGTGCTGTTTGACTCAAGCTCTCTTCAACCAGTTTTCACATATATCTTGAAGAGAATTGATCCTTTTGGCTTGCTGTATTCGAGGGATCATGTGCCCACCATAACCTTCTGGGATCTGTCTGTTCTATTTGATGCATTTTTATTGTGTAATATCTGAAATGATTTCCTGTACTTTTTCAGTCAGAGCTCATTGCAACATCATGTGGATAGCACTAGGGTGAACACGGGGGCAAAACTTAAACCCATTCAGCATACTTAGTCCTGCCATGAGTGCAGGGGACTGGACTAGATGACCTCTCGAGGTCCCTTCCAGTCTTATGATTCTATGACTAATGTGGACATACTAAACTGTCTCTGCTTAAACCAGTTCAGTTACAAACTGTTCCCCGAAGCCACTGGTCTTGATTTTTCTACAATGTACTGTGTACTGCTAACTGATGTCAGATCTACTGTGTACTGCTAACTGATGACAGATCCTCTTAACTTTAGTAAAAAAAAGGATAAACTCAAGGCATATCTTAGCATTAAGTAAAGAATGAAACACTGCTAAGGAGATTATTAATATTTGTACCAATAAATATTACCAGAAAATGTCATGCTTAATTTATTATATTTAATATATATTATATTATTACAATATACCCTAACTTTGGCTGAAACTAAGGCCCACCCAGAAGCTGCTCTTGGTGCAGCAGGCAGTGGTCTGTCTTCTGAGCAGGAACATTTGACAGAGTTGTCAATCAAACTATGGGGCCACTTAAAGGTCTTATTTCCTTAACTTCAAGAACTGAATGGGACAGAGCCATTTCCTCGCAGGAACCACCTCTACATCTCTCTCCTGTCCCACCACATCTGCTATGCTCACAGTGGGTCCTTAGTCTGATAAAGCTCAGGTTTGAACTTGTGACGCTCTAGGACATTAAGGCATTTTCAGTGGAAGGTCTGTAATTGTGGAACTTGCTTCTACAGGAGACCAGAGAATATGTATGGATCTTATTGCCATGACCTGGTCTACACTGGAGAAATTAAACCAGTTAAAGTCTCTAGAGTAGTTATAGAACACTTTGTGTCCACACAGAAAAGCACTCCAAACGGTCAACAAAGGATCTAATAGTCAGTTAGAACAGACTTTCTTCAGCAGATGTAACTGGGTAAAGTTCATCTGTTTCAGACTGTACTAGTTTAACAGTAGTGTGGCTGAAGACAAGTTGAAACTTGTCCTCCTCCTGCCACTGATCCACAATGCACTGGTGGTCTTGCAGAATCACCAGGCTCCAGAGTACACTGCTTTTAGAAGCAGAACCAAAAATCCAGAATCCAGAGTCATTGAGACCGAAATTATTTAGGGCAGCACAAATATTGACATGGGTCAAAACTTTTCCGCATGTAAGGTCTGAGGCCTTTTTCTGCAGCCACATTAGGACAGCAGCAGCCATGAGCTAAGAAGCAGAAAGTCACATCTTCACATTCCATCTAAATCGCATCAAAACAATGTAATATCGGGCTGTTAAGAAGGCGATCCTGTCGTAATAGTGCCCACCATCACCAGATAAAGAAACAGATCTTAAGATGGTTAAAGAAAACTTTGATAGCATTTGGTCTGGCAAGGAATCACTTATCAACAGCTTTGATTGTGAAATCTATACTTTTTATTGTTTTGCCTTTAAGGTCCCCACTTCTCTATTGTTTATCTGTATGGTTTCTGTCTGGTTCTTTGATTGTTTCTGTCTGTTACATAACTAATTTTGCAAGATTTATATCAGTTAAGGTGGTGGGGTCTGATTGGTTAAAGAACTGTTTCGTAATGGGCTAGGATTGGTGAAAAATACTGTTTTGGAGCACTTTGGTTATGGTACAGCTAAGCAGGACTCAAGTTTACCTATATAAACTGGGGTCCAAAAGGAAGTTCTTTGGAAATTAACTCCAGGACACAGCCCAAGATCAGAGCTGCCAGACCTCAACAGCCTGCCAGCTATATCGTGCAGAAGCTGGAGGAGCCCCAGATGACCTGATCCTGACTGGCCACTAGGAAAAGTTTGTCTGCCTTATTGGGAGTGATGAGCATTGTATGCTTAGTGTGTGCATTCTGTTTTGGTAACTGTTAATAAATAGAGGTTAAGGATATTACTGTGTAAGGCTATTTCACCGGTATAAGGTCCTGCAAACCCACTCTGAGCCTTAGAAACTGGGCAAAGGTGGGTACTTACATTAACCAGGTTACGCCCTGAGTCCTATGGTGGCCCTGAGCTCTAGGAACTGGGTAAGGATAGGTGCCTAGGAATTGGGAAAGGGTGGGGGTCCCTAAATTAACCGGGTTACGCTTTGAGCCCACAGAAGGGTAAAGTTGGGGTGTCCCAGAGTGTGCGGGTAAGAAGCATGGCTAGTAGGGACACACGGAACAGTCTGAGCTTAAGCTAGTTTAATACAAATAGATGAATTACAAATGGGTCAATTCTTTGGCATAAACCAGACTCTTTACAGCAAGCTTTAGGAAGCTTCCCAAACAACCATTTTGTCAGATATTTCACACAGATGGAATCAACTATTGTAATAAACTGGCTTAAAAAGAAAGGAGGAGGTTTTCACCTTCAAGAGGAAAAGTGGTGTAGCTTTATTACCATAGTGCATTTGGACACAGCAGTGATGAGTACCAAAGAGAGGACAACAATCACAACAGAAACTCATTGCCACTTTCGGTACTCACCTCATTGGTAACTGGTAACACTGATGATGCAAAATCACAGTATTTCAGTGCATTGCTTCTCTGGCCAAGATCTTTGTAGCACTGAAAGAAAGAAAAAAATGTGTAAAAACTAACCAGGCCCTCTATAATACCAGATTCTATGAATAATTTTTTTAAAGTAAACTGTTTTAGTTACCTTTGCCAAGTACACATAATTGTATTTGGAATATCCAGGATGCATTTCTTCAGCCTGGATAATAAAATACAGGAAACAACAGAGACACAAATATAGCGTGATGAGACTAATGTGGTCAAGATACAATTTCCAGTAAAGCACAAAGCTTCCTCAAAGATTTAGGCTGGGTCCCTTCTGTCTGAATCATCTCATACCAATGCTCAATAATCCCTTTAGCACTGTTTAAAAAAATATACATGTAAAATTCTTATGGTTAACACACAAAAGCTGGAAAAGTAATTTTTTGAGACTTTGCTGAAGTCCTAGGGCTTCTCTCTCTTAAATGCTTGTAAAAGGATCAAGAAAATGCATCATCCCAGGTACAAAATCAACAGCGTTCACCCATTCATACCAGGTGGAAGACGATAATAAAAAAAGAGTGATTTTTTACTCCGCTGTCAAATAACCAAGCAACCATTGCTCACTCTAGGCAAGTGGGCAAGAACTATGTACAGTTGCTTTATCGATTTTTTTCACCTTTCCCCTCTTCTCCTTGCCTCTTATCTCTGTGTCCACCCTCCTCTTCACTCTATCTCCTGGAAAGTTCAAGATGTCTTTAAAATATATTTGAGCGCATCTGACTCCGCTCCCTCTGCTCCCCTAATGCTAACTTTTTTGTAAGAGCTCTGGATAGACTCCTCTGATGCCCTACAGAGTTGGATACATGTACTCAAAACTGTATTTCAGCAAGAGCCACAGATATTACCCCTTTTTGAACATACAAGAGATGTGCAAATCTTAATGATGATTCAACACTTCACAAAACATTTGGTAACCATAAACTCTTGAGCAATAGTCAACATGGTTTCTGTAAAGGGAAATCGTGTCTTACTAATCTATTAGAGTTCTTTGAAGGGGTCAACAAACATGTGGACAAGGGGGATCCGGTGGACATAGTGTACTTAGATTTCCAGAAAGCCTTTGACAAGGTCCCTCACCAAAGGCTCCTACGTAAATTAAGCTGTCATGGGATAAAAGGGAAGGTCCTTTCATGGATTGAGAACTGGTTAAAGGACAGGGAACAAAGGGTAGGAATTAATGGTAAATTCTCAGAATGGAGAGAGGTAACTAGTGGTGTTCCCCAAGGGTCAGTCCTAGGACCAATCCTATTCAATTTATTCATAAATGATCTGGAGAAAGGGGTAAACAGTGAGGTGGCAAAGTTTGCAGATGATACTAAACTACTCAAGATAGTTAAGACCAAAGCAGATTGTGAAGAACTTCAAAAAGATCTCACAAAACTAAGTGATTGGGCAACAAAATGGCAAATGAAATTTAATGTGGATAAATGTAAAGTAATGCACATTGGAAAAAATAACCCCAACTATACATACAACATGATGGGGGCTAATTTAGCTACAACGAGTCAGGAAAAAGATCTTGGCGTCATTGTGGATAGTTCTCTAAAGATGTCCACGCAGTGTGCAGAGGCGGTCAAAAAAGCAAACAGGATGTTAGGAATCATTAAAAAGGGGATAGAGAATAAGACAGAGAATATATTATTGCCCTTATATAAATCCATGGTACGCCCACATCTCGAATACTGTGTACAGATGTGGTCTCCTCACCTCAAAAAGGATATTCTAGCACTAGAAAAGGTTCAGAAAAGGGCAACTAAAATGATTAGGGGTTTAGAGAGGGTCCCATACGAGGAGAGATTAGAGAGGCTGGGACTCTTCGGCTTGGAAAAGAGAAGACTAAGGGGGGACATGATAGAGGTATATAAAATCATGAGTGATGTTGAGAAAGTGGATAAGGAAAAGTTATTTACTTATTCCCATAATACAAGAACTAGGGGTCACCAAATGAAATTAATAGGCAGCAGGTTTAAAACAAATAAAAGGAAGTTCTTCTTCACGCAGCGCACAGTCAACTTGTGGAACTCCTTACCTGAGGAGGTTGTGAAGGCTAGGACTATAACAATGTTTAAAAGGGGACTGGATAAATTCATGGTGGCTAAGTCCATAAATGGCTATTAGCCAGGATGGGTAAGAATGGTGTCCCTAGCCTCTGTTCGTCAGAGGATGGAGATGGATGGCAGGAGAGAGATCACTTGATCATTGCCTGTTAGGTTCACTCCCTCTGGGGCACCTGGCATTGGCCACTGTCGGTAGACAGATACTGGGCTAGATGGACCTTTTGTCTGACCCGGTACGGCCTTTCTTAAGTTCTTATGTTCTTATGTTAACCAGGAGGACAATAGTTATGAAGTATCTCAGCGGAATTTACTACCGCTGCTATTTCTTAGGCCAAAACATTTGCTATTGTTGGTGGTACTGCATATTACCAGACAATGGAAAAAATGCACAAACATACATCATCAGGCTTAGACAGGTGCAGAAGATCACTTAAAAATACAGTTACTTTACAGCACTGGAGCCTGAGCCAAAGTCTACTGATGTCAATGGGAGTTTTTCCACTGACTTAGTGGAAAGTGACCCTTAAATAGAATAAACATTGGTTATATAGGCAGGGTGGTAGTGTACATGTAGATCCAACAATACAGGAATTTTTGTTTGTTTTATTTTTAAACAAAGTAGGGACATGAAAAAAGCAAGTTTGATATGGAGGAAAAATGTGTTTGTCCAATAAATCTGAAAAATAGTTCAAGAAGGGGATGGAGACCTAAGCCCTGAGGTAAGTGGGGAAGTGGGATACTGGGAGGAAACACAAGGAGGAGGATGCAACGGGGAGGCCTCCTGATTCATACTGAGAAATTAGGGCAATCAGCTAGTTACCTTAGGTGCCTGTACATGAACGCAAGAAGCCTGGGAAACCAGCAGGAAGAATTGGAAGTCCTGGCGCAGTCAAGGAACTATGATGTGATTGGAATAACAGAGACTTGGTGGGGTAACTCACATGACTGACGCACTGTCATGAATGTTCAGGAAGGACAGGTGGGGGAGAAAAGTTGGAGGAGTTGCACTGTATGTCAGAGAGCAGTATGATTACTCAGAGCTCCAGTATGAAACTGGAGAAAAGCCTGTTGAGTCTCTTTGGGTTAAGTTTAGAGGCGAGAGCAACAAGGGTGATGTTGTGGTGGGCATCTGCTATAGACCACCAGACCAGGAGGATGAGGTAGACAAGGCTTTCTTCGGACAACTAACTAACAGAAGTTTCCAGATCACAGGCCCTGGTTCGCATGGGCGACTTCAATCACCCTAACATCTGCTGGAAGAGCAATACAGCAGTGCACAGACAATCCAGGAAGTTTTTGGAGAGTGTTGGGGACACCTTCCTGGTGCAAGTACTGGAGGAACCAACTAGGGACCGTGGTCCTCTTGACCTGCTGCTCAGAAACAGGGAAGAATTGGTAGGGGAAGTAGAAGTGGGTGGCAACCTGGGCAGCAGTGACCATGAGATAGTCAAGTTCAGGATCCTGACACAAGGATGAAAGGAGAGCAGCAGAATAAGGACCCTGGACTTCAGAAAAGCAGACTTTGACTCCCTCAGGGAACTAATGGGCAGGATCCCCTGGAAGGCTAATATGAGGGGGAAAGGAGTCCAGGTGAGCTGGCTGTATTTTAAAGAAGCCTTATTGAGGGCGCAGGAACCATCCCGATGTGCAGAAAGAATAGCAAATATGGCAGGCGACCAGCTTGGCTTAACAGAGAAATCTTTGGTGAGCTTAAACACAAAAAGGAAGCTTACAAGAAGTGGAAACTTGGACAGAGGAGTATAAAAATATTGCTCGAGCATGCAAGGGAAGGCCAAAGCACAATTGGAGTTGCAGCTAGCAAGGGTAACAAGAAGGGTTTCTACAGGTATGTTTGCAACAAGGTGGTCAGGGAAAGTGTGGGACCTTTACTGAATGGGAGAGCAACCTAGTGACAGATGATGTGGAAAAAGCTGAAGTACTCAATGCTTTTTTTGCCTTGGTCTTCACAGACAAGGTCAGCTCCCAGACTGATACACTGGGCAGCACAGTATGGGGAGGAGGTGAGCAGCCCTCAGTGGTGAAAGAACAGGTTAAGGACTATTTAGAAAAGCTGGACATGTACAAGTCCATGGGGCCTGATGCAATGCATATGAGGGTGGAGAGGGAGTTGGCTGATGTGATTGCAGAGCCATTATCTTTGAAAACTCATGGCGATCGGGGGAGGTCCCAGACGTTTGGAAAAAGGCAAATATAGTGCCCATCTTTAAAAAAGAGAAGAACTACAGACCGGTCAGCTTCACCTCAGCAGTGCCGGCTCCAGGGTTTTTGCTGCCCCAGGCAGCAAAAAAAAAAAAAAAAAAAAAAAAAAAAGCCGCGATCG
This sequence comes from Platysternon megacephalum, assembly GCA_003942145.1. NCBI lineage: Eukaryota > Metazoa > Chordata > Testudines > Platysternidae > Platysternon > Platysternon megacephalum. The sequence continues at coordinate 7,252,562 of QXTE01000055.1, read as the reverse complement.
CGATCTGCGGCGGCAATTCGGCGGGAGGTCCTTCGCTCCGAGCGGGAGTGAGGGACCCTCCGCCGAATTGCCGCCGAATAGCTGGAGGGGCCACCCCTCTCCCGAGTGGCCGCCCCAAGCACCTGCTTGTTCAGCTGGTGCCTGGAGCCGGCCCTGTACCTCAGTCCCTGGAAATATCATGAAGCAGGTCCTTAAGGAATCCATTTTGAAGCACTTGGAGGAGAGGAAGGTGATCAGGAACAGTCAACATGGGTTCACCAAAGGCAAGTCATGCCTGACCAACCTGATTGCCTTCTATGAGGAGACAACTGGCTCTGTGGATATGGGGAAAGTGGTGGACGTAATATACCTTGACTTTAGCAAAGCTTTTGATACAGTCTCCCACAGTATTCTTCCCAGCAAGTTAAAGAAGTATGGATTGGATGAATGGACTATAAGGTGGGGAGAAAGCTGGCTAGATCGTCAGGCTCAATGAGTAGTGATCAACGGCTCGATGTCTAGTTGGCAGCTGGTATCAAGCAGACTGCCCTGGGGATGGTTTTGTTCAACATCTTCATTAATGATCTGGATGATGGGATGGATTGCACCTCAGCAAGTTCGTGGATGACACTAAGCTGGGGGAGAGGTAGATCCTGCTGGAGGGTAGGGATAGGGTCCAGAGTGACCTAGACAAATTGGAGGATTGGGCCAAAAGAAATCTGATGAGGTTCAACAAGGACAAGTGCAGAGTTCTGCACTTAGGACGAAAGAATCCCATGCACTGCTACAGGCTGGGGACCGACTGGCTAAGCGGCAGTTCTGAAGAGGACCTGGGGATTACAATGGATGAGAAGCTGGATACGAGTTAGTTTGCCCTTGTTGCCAAGAAGGCTAATGGCATATTGGGCTGCATTAGTAGGAGCATTGCCAGCAGATTGAGGGAAGTGATAATTCCCCTGTATTCGGCACTGGTGAGGTCACAGCTGGAGTACTGCGTCCAGTTTTTGGTCCCCCACTACAGAAAGGATGTGGACAAATTGGAGAAAGTCCAGCAGAGGGCAACGAAAATGATTAGGGGGCTGGGGCACATGACTTATGAGGAGAGACTGAGAGAACTGGGCTTAGTCTGCAGAAGAGAAGAGTGAGGGGGGATTTGATAGCAGCCTTCAACTACCTGAAAGGGGGATCCAAAGAGGATGGAGCTAGGCTGTTCTCAGTGGTGGCAGATGACAGAACAAGGAGGAATGGTCTCAAGTTGCAATTGGAGAGGTCTAGGTTGGATGTTAGGAAAAACTATTTCACTAGGAGGGTTTTGAAGCACTGGAATGGGTTACCTAGGGAGGCGGTGGAATCTCCATCCTTAGAGGTTTTTAAGGCCCAGCTTGACAAAGCCCTGGCTGGGATGATTTAGTTGGGGTTGGTCCTGTTTTGAGCAGGGGGTTGGACTAGATGACCTCCTGAGGTCTCTTCCAACCCTAATCTATGATTCTAAGTAATCACATTTATGAAAATTTACCCTTTTGAATTTGTTACCTGGCTTATACTTATCAGCTGCAGATATAGCAGTGACAGATAAAAGTTGCCCAATGGCAGCTTTAACGTGTGAACACACAGTTTTCTTAAAATTGTGAATTCAAAGACAAATGCACAGGAACATGCTCCTATGTGACAGAGCCATTCATTTTGCTTCATATTACATGCACTCTTAGTATTTACTCATCTCCCACACAAGGAAGAATTTCCCACTGAAAGCTACAGAATGCAAAGTTTAGTTTAGAAAGAGGAAACTGCCAGTGTCAGAGTTTTCCATTGAAACTGCATAAAAATCATCCTCACTTATGCAAGTCCCTTAAAAAATGGGCTTAACATAAGAGTTGTTCACTAAGGTTACTTTTGACTCGAAGGCATCTGTAGCTTTGACATGAAATCTGATAGCAATTAACCTAGGAGGTTACTGAAATTTTTAAAAAGAGAATACATAAATAAATAAGTGGTGCTACTCACTCTACTCCATACTAACTTTAAAAAAAAAGTTATTATAGAAATATGTGATAGAACCTTGAATGTATAGCTGCTGAACATAAATTGTTCAGCTGATCTCTTGAAAACAGCCACACAGAGTATTTGGTAAATAGCTACTCAGGAAAACTGTTGGATAGGATCTACCTTAAGGAAATTCTGCAAAGCTTCCTGTACTGTTGAAGTTGGTGGAGTCCCAAAAAGAGTAGCAGCTACTTTCTTCTCAATCCAAGACAACTGTGCTACCTATAATAAAATCAGAGAAGGAAAATACACTTAAGGCTTACTTTCCAGTTGTGAAGCAAAATATTGCCTTGTATTACTGTATACTTATACAATTTGGTGTGCAAAGGAACACTAAAAGGAGTCTTTAATAAAATATTTTTGCTTCACTATCCCAAAGAGTCATCTCTTATATACACATTGAATATTTGACATAATTTAAAGGGTTTTTTAATAAATCCCTTTTTACTGTAAAAATACAATATACACATTATGAGAAATTCAGTGCAAAATACTGATTAAACCAACATGAGATTATCACTACCCACATCAGTTTTTAAAATGTCAGGTTGAAATAGAGGGTATAGCTTGATAGCCCATCTACTAAATGTTTCTGAACATTAGAGGCAGTTGTTGATATTGTCATTATGTGGGAAGCTAATGCTCTTCTAAGACAAGTTCATTTTTTGTGCAGTGATTTGACACAGGTATCACTAAGTAGGTGCCCAGCTGTCCGCTTGAATTCTGACCAATAGCACATGCCAAGGAGCCTCTCACTTCCCAGGATTACAGGCTCGTGTAAAGGGACCTTCTGGAGTTTTCTTCATTCTGTGTTGCCATTGTCACACTACAGTATATACTGTACACCATTTCCTTCCCATATATATATCTAGGCATACTCCAGCAGTCACAAGAAAGGATTCTTGAGAGTGAGTGGGTCGGTTACTGCCATAATATTTTTAGTTCCACCACCTAACCCAATGAACAGAGACGCCAAATCCCTAATCAAAGCAGGAACAGCAAAGAGATGACAATATAGGGATGGAGAAATTGGTTTTCTCAAATGGGATGCCACTTCACTGAGTGGAGGAACTACCCTGTTTTCCCCCAACTAACGTTTGGAGGGAAACTAGTGCTTCTGGAGAGGAAAAGCAGGATGATTCTCCTGCACATCTGTACTTTAACCATACACCTGATGCTTACTGAAATTGACTAGGACTGACAAGGCATATGCCCAAGGAGTTAGGCACTATGATTCCTTGGTAACTGCTGGCATGACCTACATAGAGGGGCCAGAGAGGAGGGGATGCAACCAAAGAATGAAGAGATGAGAAGAATTCATGTGAGAACTAGGAGCTGAAAAATGTGGTGAGTCAACCCTGTCTCAGCTTAGACAGAGCTTCACATTGTAACCAAAGACTTCGGCCTTTAAAATTCATGTCTGTTGTGCCATAGTACTGATGACTGGTGGTGAATGAGAAGGGGGAATGGAGAGCTTCAGACCCCTCAAACCCTTACTTAGTTGCTCCTCTGCTCTTTGCTGCTGCAGTCAGCTATTATCCACCTGATTTTGAAAGCTGATAGCTTTCCATTAAAGAAAAGAATCTATCCAAAACTAAATGATCGTAACATATATCTCGCCACTGCCATCCACTACAATTTTTAAATTTTCACGGGATGTGAATTTTTAAATATTTCTTATTAGAAACCGTTCTATAAAATATGCCATTGCAAAGTATTAATGTAGCCAGCATACAACAGTAAAGTGTATACAGACTATTTTCTTGTCTGACCTCAATCGTTTTGGCCAAGTTTGAGTAGCATTGCATGGAGACAAAGCAACCTGGCCAAGTCTCGCTGGTCTTCTGGCAAAAGCCAGTTCCTGAGAAATGATGTCGTCAGTAAATCTTTCACTTGAAACCACTAAAAATAATATTCTGCAGATAAACAATATTAAGAAGTAACTGTAGCTATTTTCATTATCTTTCTCCCTCCCAATGCCTCTTTCAAAGACCTGGTTTCGAGAGAAATACTCTTTGACAAGCTCACGGTTTCCTGTTCATTAAAACAACATGGTGTTTCTCCCCTGCAATGCATAGTGCCAATGTTGTGCTACTAAGTGCAGCATGTGAGTTAAAACATACAAATGTAAGCTGGTGTGTAGATAAAATGATTCCTCCTCCTCACACTGCACTTTTCACCTGCTCTTTATTTTCTAAAACCCATTGAGTGGGACAGAGAGGTTGCAGCAGAGTTTAAAAGAATATATTGCTTTCTTCAAGCCAATCCATTGCTGCAATGCTCTTTGCTCTCTTGGAGTGGGAGGAAGGTATTACTGGTATCTTTAAGTCCATCTGATTCAGATGCAGTGAACCCATTAGTAGGGTAGGAGAGAAAAAGGAAGGGAGAGAAACTGCTCATATTGAACCTCTCTGGACCACCCAAAATTCTAGAGTTACACACACACACACACATGCATCTCCACTATGATGCAATAGTGAAGGGACTTCCAAGTTTTTGCACTGTGGAATTTATAATTAGCTGCTTTAATTCTGCAGGCTGAAATTTAAATACAAGTTCTGTCTGGCAGTTGTCTTGTTTTCTTACCAGATTTCATCAGAATTACTTTACTGGGGTCTGGTTTGGTATTTTGGCTGGCTTGGGTGCGCTTTTGCACTGCTCAAACTAAAATAAATAGCTTTGCTCTGCCTTTTTTATATTAAAAAGAAACACCAATTTAAAGCAACACAGTTATCTACATTTTAAAAGTATGGATGGGCAATATTTCATTTTTAATAATATTTAATGTGCACAGGGTTTGGTACTATTATTATGGATAATACATAAGCATCCTACTGCCTTCTACAGAGCTTTAAGCATTCAGATTGATACTCTAACCCAGGGGTCGGCAACCTTTTAGAAGCGGTGTGCCGAGTCTCCATTTATTCACTCTAATTTAAGGTTTCGCATACCAGTAATACATTTTAATGTTTTTAGAAGGTCTCTTTCTATAAGTCTATAATATATAACTAAACTATTGTTGTATGTAAAGTAAATAAGGTTTTTAAAATGTTTAAGAAGCTTCATTTAAAATTAAAATGCAGAGCCCCCCGGACCAGTGGCCAGGGCAGTGTGAGTGCCACTGAAAATCAGCTCGCGTGCCGCCTTCGGCACCCGTGCCATAGGTTGCCTACCCCTGCTCTAACCGCTTCCTCTATGCAAAGAGAATCCCCACCCATCCTATCGGAGCTGCTCTCCATCACCTTTGTGTCATGGAAGTGGTGCAAAAATAAAAGGGACAAAGTTGGCCCAGAATGTGTATTCTATTTAAAAAGGTGTTTCAGGGCTATAATGATGCCAAGGAAAGAATTGTATTGGAGCTGTTGAACTCAAACTTGTTCCAGTTTTAAAAAACCCTTTAATTACAATGTTCAGGGTTATCCCAAAGAGTGTGAGATAGCTGGGGAGGCCTGTACAAGATGGGTTTCAGAAAGACTAGGTGAAATGCGGACCCTCTCGATGTCCGTGGCAAAATTCCCTTGACTTCAATTGGTCCAGGATTTCCCCCACTGTCTGCTTCCTGGGTTCAGAACCACAGGTTCCTCCTGGGAGCAGGGGTGGCTCCAGGCACCAACGCAGCAAGTGCGTGCCTGGGGCAGCAAGCCGCGGGGGGGCGGCCTGCCGGTCGCTGTGAGGGCGGCAGGCAGGTGGCTTTCGGCGGCATGCCTGCGGGAGGTCCACCGGTCCCGCGGCTTCGGCGGCAATTCAGCGGCGGGGACGCCAATGGCACGGCACCGGTGGGCCTCCCGCAGGCATGCCACCGAATCCACGTGACCAGCGGACCGCCCGCAAGCGCGCCGCCGAAAGCTGCATGCCTGCCGTGCTTGGGGCGGCAAAAAACATAGAGTCGCCCCTGCCTGGGAGTGGAGAGCAGAGCAGGACGTGGCTGATATCACAGGAACACAGTACAAGAAGAACAAGCCGTCTGCAGGCCTCTGATTGACTTTTGAACCTTTCTTAGGTTAGGATTTTTGAAGCTGGCCCATGGCTCTAACTTAATAGCTTGAAGCTACCCTGACGGCATTGCAAAGGGCAAGGGAGGAAGCATTATGGTCTCATTTCAGGAGAAACATCAGCTTCTTGTCACTGGGATCCTTGAGGGTGCCTGTCCCTTCTACTGGGACAGTGAGTTTATTAGCATCTTACAAATGGAGGAATCCCCTTTGAGATATCTGAGGAGAATTTTGATGCTCTCCCTCTTTGAACTTTATATACCTTCTGGCATAATCTGGTGATGCCCCCCTTTTTGTGGGGTCTTTCCATTCAGAGTCCATTATACCTTCTGGAAATCAGATATTGAAAACAAGGCATCATCCCAGGATTTTATCGTTTCCTGATGTCCCTTGGAGGAATAGAATCCATACCACCATCAGGATCAATTTTGAAGGATGAACAATTAGCTTTTGGAGGGCATCTGTCTTAAAAAAGCCTGCTTTCCCCACTGGAGTCTGTCATACATCTGGGAGTCTGAAGAAGAAGAAGACAGTTCTCTACCATCTGAGGATGAGGAGGGTTCGGTCGTTTCCCTTTCCCATGCTTCTTTTTGTTTTCCCTGCTTGAAAAAGGTGCTCAGAGGAGAGAGCCCAAGGAGTCATCAACTCCCCGATTAACCCTACTAATGTTGGAGGGGGAGTGGTCACCAAGATATCCCACCTACTGACAAAGAGGGGAACAATCAAGAAGACATCTCCAGAAACCATGGTATCAATAGAGGGGGAAGGGGACTGGCAGCTGCCTCTCTGGGAGGAAAGAAAGCTACCCATAGGCTGCTGCCAGAGGTGGTGGCTGCCAAAAATCTCACAAAATCCTACTATTGGAGGATGAGGAGCAGACTGCAATTCTCTACTGGAGATTTTAAGGCTACATGAGAAGTTCTTAGCAGCCTCTCTTTCTCCCAGGGTCCAGCAGTACCAGAACTTAGTGCTGTCGGCTAATTAACAAAATGCAAACTGTGTCCATTCAAAGTCTTTTTCAAATACCAGGAATCTGCTACCAAGGAAACAAACCCATTCAATCTGAAAATTCAGCCTGGAAAAGACTTGCATCCCTAAAGAATTTCCTCCCTCAATGCTTCCTTGGTAATAGCTAACTAAAACACACAATACAATTGTCTTCAATAAAACCTTCCAATCCATCCAATTTTAGCAAAAATATTACTGTCACCTACTTAAATATCATGAGAGGTTCTTCTTGTTTTATTACAGTATATTAAGATGGAATTGAATTAAGTAATTGTATAATGTCTCAGGACTGCTGGCAGAAATTAAGTAACTGGACAGCCTCCTTGTTGTAAACTATCAGCTTCCAACACAAATACTTTCATGTTTGCCAGTATAAGAGTTGAGAAATGCCATAACAGTCTGCATATGTATCTACCCATTTATCCAGCACAAACTCCGTAGGCTTTTCACTTACCAGTGAATAAGAGTAAGAGAATTACAAAGAATATGGTATAAGTGATTGGGTCAAATTGATCCCTGGTGTAACATCACTGAAATCACTTGAGTTAAACCAAGGGTGAGTCTGGCAATTGTGAGTAATTTGCAAAAAGAAAACTCAAGAGAGTCAACTTTTAACACTTACATGGCCTTTATTAGAGGCCTTGGTGCAGTTTCACTGGTACGTTTTTGGCTGTTCTGTACCACTCCTGTGATACAAAGCAGCCATAAATCCATCTCAACCAGATGCTTAGGTCAGGTTTACAGCTCCTTTGCATTACTGGAGCAATGAAAAACTTTATTATAAAAAATCCATGTATTTGTTTGTATAACTTTCAAGAAAATCTAACAAAGCTACAGTACTAAGATGGGATGTGTACCCCACCTGGGGCCTGAAAGAGCTAATTTGGGCTGGGAAGGCCAGTTATGTTCCTGGATGCATCGGGAGGAAAAGCCGGATTTAATGAAATATGAGTGCCAGCTGGGAAGGAGCTGTGTGGTTACTAAAAGCCAGGAAGTTAAAAGCAGAAAGGGGGCTGCAGGGAGAGTCTACAATCAGTCTCTGAAAATAGAGAGGTGGGGAGGAGGAAGCTCTAGGATCCTAGCCAGACTAGGAGAAGGCTGGGAAGAAAAGTTGGGAGCAGGAGAAGGGAACACCCCTGGACTGTAGGCCTGCGAGAAGGGCAGGACTGGGTGAGGACTTTGAAAAGGGAGTTAAGCCCTGAAACAGGGGCAAGGCTAGGAAAGCTGAGCTATGGAAGAAGTCCCAGACTAAAGAGGAAAGAAACAATAGAGGGGCTTGCAGAAAGGAGCTTGTACCTAACACCTAACCACCCATGCTTCCTCTCCAAATCTTAGTTACCATTTCATTGATATGTGTAAATAATAAAACAAAATTCAAAACAAGAGGCTTTGAATACGAGTATGTGGTATAGTTAACAAGTGTGATGACAATGGGTAGCAAGGGCAGTCTGTATTAATAACCAGGCATGTAGAAATTATTTCATGACAAATACATAGTAATGCTTTGTTTACAGTTTCACCATTTCCACTTCAATAAATGTGTCATTTCTCTCAGATTTCAGTTACAGTATTCCATTGTAAACACATTATCATTTTTCAGCACATTCAAGTCAACTGTTAGGCATAGAAAACAACTTACTGAATAGCACCATCTTCCATGTAGGTAATACAAAAAAGGATCTTGAGGCTTAAGTTCAATTGCTTTGTCTAGATGCTCCTGTTAGAAATAAGTTCAAAAGAAAGAAAATGGGGTATTCGTTTCTGGTTGGGAGTTGTCTTCAAACTTTAAAACTGCATTGCAAAATCAGTACAAATTTATTCAAGTTATCTTTTGTGACTGCTTTTGCTACAGTTCTTCTAATGATCTGTAAATATTTTAACTGGCAATACCCTTGCTTACAGAAGAAAACCACAAACACAATTCTTTAACAACTCTGCACATAACGTACCAGGACACATTGCATTTAGAATATGACCTAACTCCTCTAAAGTTCAAACAAACAGTTGAAAGAGCTTTAAAACAAACAAACAAAGACTGATGTACTCCAAACTATTAAACTTTGGTTTTATCCCTATCTGGTATTAGAAAAGTATAAGAGGGGTAGCCGTGTTAGTCTGGATCTGTAAAAGCAGCAAAGAATCCTGTGGCACCTTATAGACTAACAGAGGTTTTGCAGCATGAGCTTTTGTGGGTGAATACCCACTTCTTCGGATGCAAGTAGTGGAAATTTCCAGGGGCAGGTATATATATGCAAGCAAGAAGCAAGCTAGAGATAACGAGGTTAGTTCAATCAGGGAGGATGAGGCCCTGTTCTAGCAGTAGAGGTGTGAAAACCAAGGGAGGAGAAACTGGTTCTGTAGTTGGCAAGCCATTCACANATCTGGACCCATGGGAAGGAGACTCTGGAAAAATTCCACCAAGATTTCAACAGCTTCCACCCCACCATTAACCTCAGCCTGGACCAATCTACACGGGAGGTCCACTTTCTGGACACCACAGTGCAAATAAGTGATGGTCACATTAATACCACCCTATACCGAAAACCTACCGACCGCTATGCCTACCTTCATGCCTCCAGCTTCCATCCCGGGCACACCACAAGATCCATTGTCTACAGCCAAGCACTGAGGTACAACCGCATCTGCTCTAACCCCTCAGACAGAGACCAACACCTACAAAATCTCCACCAAGCATTCTCAAAACTACAGTACCCGCACGAGGAAATAAGGAAACAGATCAACAGAGCCAGACGTGTACCCAGAAGCCTCCTACTGCAAGACAAACCCAAGAAAGAAACCAACAGGACTCCACTGGCCATCACATACAGTCCCCAGCTAAAACCCCTCCAACGCATCATCAGGGATCTACAACCCATCCTGGACAATGATCCCACACTTTCACAAACCTTGGGTGGCAGGCCAGTCCTCGCCCACAGACAACCTGCCAACCTGAAGCACATTCTCACCAGTAACTGCACACCGCACCATAGTAACTCTAGCTCAGGAACCAATCCATGCAACAAACCTCGATGCCAACTCTGCCCACATATCTACACCAGCGACACCATCACAGGACCTAACCAGATCAGCCACACCATCACTGGTTCATTCACCTGCACATCCACCAATGTAATATACGCCATCATATGCCAGCAATGCCCCTCTGCTATGTACATCGGCCAAACTGGACAGTCTCTAAGGAAAAGGATAAATGGACACAAATCAGATATTAGGAATGGCAATATACAAAAACCTGTAGGAGAACACTTCAACCTCCCTGGCCACACAATAGCAGATCTTAAGGTGGCCATCCTACAGCAAAAAAACTTCAGGACCAGACTTCAAAGAGAAACTGCTGAGCTTCAGTTCATCTGCAAATTTGACACCATCAGCTCAGGATTAAACAAAGACTGTGAATGGCTTGCCAACTACAGAACCAGTTTCTCCTCCCTTGGTTTTCACACCTCTACTGCTAGAACAGGGCCTCATCCTCCCTGATTGAACTAACCTCGTTATCTCTAGCTTGCTTCTTGCTTGCATATATATACCTGCCCCTGGAAATTTCCACTACTTGCATCCGAAGAAGTGGGTATTCACCCACGAAAGCTCATGCTGCAAAACGTCTGTTAGTCTATAAGGTGCCACAGGATTCTTTGCTGCTTTTATAGAAAAGTATAGCGCATCAACCCTATGCGAACACTCCTATTTTGCTTCCTAGATACTGTATGCCTGAACAAATGATCAACCACTGAAGTGTAACCTTCTCTAGTGTGGACCATGGCACCACACAACATTTTATATTCAGAAGCAGGACCTGGATTTCTGTGAGGTGGATAATATGAAAATACATCCATGGCAGATAGTCAGAAACCTAGAATTAATTGGACATAGATGTCTAAGACAGGAATTGAACCACAGATCTAACTTTTCAATTGAAATGTGACTTGAAGTACAGCTCCTACGCCCATGCCCCACAGTTCTGGAGATAAAATGTGTCTGAATTAAACAGTACAAAGGATAATAAAAATCAAATGAGATGTTTTCTTCCAAACCCATCTTTCCCCTCCTCCCTCCATTTTCAGGTCTCATTTTTTGAGGCAAATTATTTCTGCATAATCAGTATTTCAAGAATAAGGAATTTCTTGAAGGAGTTTTTTTCAACCCTGATTTATCATTTGCTTCTCAACATAACTCAATTGTCAGATATTGTAGGTTTCACTTTTCCTACATCTCTATTTTTTTCAACTAAGCCAATCACTAAAATAGTGGTGTAGCGGAGTGGTCCCCCGCTCCTGCCTGGAAGGGCTTAAAACAGCCCTGGGAGAGGGCTGTGGCTGGTGAAAGGCTGGGCTGATTGGGGAAGCGGCCACGCCCCAATCAGACCACAGCCGGCCCCTATAAAAAGGCTTTCTGCCAGGAGCACAAAGAGACTCCCCTCTAGCTTCTGAGAGGGAGGGACATGGCTGCAGGGACCTGAGTGGAGCAGGGCTGGGGAAAGCCAGAGGAGCTGGGGAGGCTTCAGCCTGGAAAGCCCCAGGCTGCGGCCTAGCATAAGGCCAACAGGTACTAGGGGTTGCAGAGGGCAGCCCAGGGATAGGCAAAGGCAGCAGGTCCAAACCCAACCTTGCCTATGATGAATGGCTTTTACACTGCAGTCTGCCCCAGGGAGCAGGGGCTAGATGAGGACTGGCAGTAGCCCAGACTGAGGCAAGGTGGGGATAGTGGGTGGGGGTTCCCCAGGGAGGGGACACCCTGAGACTGAGGGGTGTATGGCCAGGGGGCAGCACTCCAGATAATGGGGCACGAGGTCCGGGAGGGACACAGGGGCCAAGTGGCAGCGGGACACCAGCCTGCAGAGGGTGCTCTGGAGGCTGGAAACGCTAATTCCCAGAGACAACCAGCAGGAGGTGCCACAGGGGTGAGTCCTGCACTGCTACAAGTGGTATAAAGTATTATACCTTCTCATCTGAACTACTCATATGATCATATTCTTGCAGATCTGAGAGCTTCCTATTTCATTTTTTTGGCAAACTGTTCACATATATACTACTCTTTCAATCTATTTTTCCCTGTAATTCCCATGTTTCTATATTATTCATGTGATTTCAGAAGTTACCTCTGAAGAGGAGAATCTTACTGAAAATTGTACTGTTAACATTTGAGACTCTTCTTAAACTCACTCCTTTTATAACTGCAAAAATTACTACTTATTTATATGACCCCCTTGTAATTATATCTGGCTCATGATTGATCCATTTTCTTCCATTCTTGACCTTTGCTGTGTGTCCAGATATTCTAGGCTTTACTCACTTGGTACTGTTAGGGTGGAATGCTTTCTGAGATGAGATTTGTACTATATAGATACTATACAATATGCTCTTTCACATCCCAACTTAAATAACACCTTTCAATTTAGACAATTGCTAACAATCTTACTTAATTATGGAAGCATTTTCATTGATATAAACTGCCTTATTTGGCACCGGTGTTTATTAGTTGTGCTTTTTTTGTTTGTTTGTTTGTTATTTACTGTGTAATGTAAAATACCTTGATACTGCTGAATAATGCTATCTAAGGGACAATTCTGCTACCCTTGCTCTTGTTGAATAGCAGCACAAGTTTATCAGCCTTCTATTTCTGGGTCTCATTCATTCATTGGGACTACTTGTGCAGTAAGGTGGTATTCAACATGGATCGTATAGGTGCGTGTGGGCCTCAATAAATAACATTTAAAATATAATAACACATGGCAAAACTTCTCCTTAGACACCTTTAAATTACAACTAAGATTTTAAGCTTTCTGTGCCAGAGACTTAGTTCCTTCTCTGTTTTATAAAGTGTGATGCACACCCATGGTGCCATGTAATAGATAAAAATTAAACATCAAAAGAAACCTTAAACTGGAGCTACAAAGGAAATAACACAAGACACTGGTTGGTGTAGCTAATAGGAGCAGGGATGCTAGCCACGGCATTCTCTTGCCAATATCCTCGGGGCCAGGACTCCAAGAAGCAGGCTGAGGGTCCCTGTGGGAGTATACTCTGCTGCTGTAGAGGAGATGCTGAAATACAGGCTTGGGGGAGCCAGAGATGAGTCAGGAGCAAAAAGGCAGATTTATGAGTCTCCCATGTAAAGATGGTAATTGAAGCCATATGTGTGTATGAGAATCCCTGGGAAAGATGTAAAGCTAGAAAAGGAGGATAAGGACAAAACCCCTGGCAAGACCTTCCCCCGTGTTACAATGCTAAGTGACACAGCCCACGTTTCTGAATGTGAAATATACATGTATCTGCAAATGGAAAACATTAAACAAAATTATCACTTCCCCAGGGTGACATGAAGCAACATCAATCACTGTAGGAAATGGCTGCATTTAGTGTTAAACTTGTTTCAATTTTCTTTTTTAATTACAACAGCAGAATCACTTTTCCCCACTTTGCTTAGGTCAAAGAATAAAGCAAAAATCTTGCCAATGATACATGAAGTCATATTTAAATCCTTGTAGTTTGAAAACTAATGGACAATATGTGGTAGGAGCACATACAAATAATTTCTTAATCATAACACTGGCATTGAAACATACCCTGAGGCTAAGTTAGTTTGCTGCAAAAACCTCCCTTTTATACTAGCAGGGAAAGTAAATTAAGAATAGTTGCTAATGAAACTACCAAAAAAACATACCTTAAAAAGAGAGCCATTCTTGATTTTGTTTTGTATACTGTCAAACTCAGACATATAGCCGCACATAATTGCAAACCTGCGGGGGGGAGGGAGGGGAAAGCAAAGCAGCAAAAATAAAGTTCACGCATTTTTGATCATTTTAGTCAAATCCCTTTGAATCAAATTATAAAATATTTCTATAAATACATTGCTAGAATATTCCTGAAGATTTACTGGCTGGCCCAAAATTTAACATGGGTTGTGCATATTTGGAAAATAGAAAAACATGATAAAATGGCAGCAAAAAAGTTGCCAGACACTGAGAAAGTATAACTGATTTAGGCCTTCAATGGCATTTGAATCAGGGACCTCCCTTCAGAGCTGAAAGTATGAGCTTCCACTTCTTCAGCCAAAGGACCAAGGATAACATTTTTAAAAGTGCCGAGTGACTCGGGCACCAAAGTGCCATTTACAAAAGTGACCTAGGCCCTTAGGAGAAAGTCAATGGACTTAGGCTCCTGAGTGCCTAGGTCACTTTCCCCTCCCCTCCCCCCCCCCCAACTGGAATTAGGCACTTCTGAAAATTTTTACCCTTTGGGTTCTAGCTGTCAGCTGTAATGAGCTAATTAACCTTATGTAGACCATCCATGAGAGGTGGAGAAAGATCCACATTCTCTTAATATGGGTTACATAAGCAGCACACACATATCCTGGCATACAGGAAAGGGTGAAAGTTGCCACAGATGACGTTGTCGAGCTTGAAAAAGGAGCACAGCTCACTATACATAGAAAACAGCATTATCATATCCTGTCTTTCAGAACCTGGAGCCAGCAGTGAATCTGCCGGAGCAAATCATTTCACCTCAATGGTGGAGCAATCAGCACACACAGTACCACAACTAAGCAGCATCAAGCAGATTAGCTGCACACTATGTTGTGTCAGTGATATATCAAGAATGCCAGTGGGGGTGACAAGACACGCCACAGACAGCACCTAGGAAGGAAACACATGATGTCCACAAGCAAATACAAATACTCACCCCATAGATAGTATGGAAATACTGAGCTTGTGATCATACCAAGGCATGCTCAGGGGCCTGGGCTTAGGGTAAGATGGGCAGCTGGCATGAGTTGCAATTATTTTAACTGCATGAATTGACCATGAGATATTAACACCATCCTCATCTGCAAACACACATCCTCACATCAAGCTGCTACTGACAATATACCTGAGGGGCTAATAAGTCCAGAAGGACCACACACATTTGATAGGAATGTGGAAGTAGAGCAAGAACTGACAGGGATTTGAAGGGGATTTCAATGCATAGTCTCTTCTGTGAGCAAGAGTCAGGCTAGCTGTAACCCTAATAACGCGAGATTTGTAGAAGCGAGGATTGTGTGCGGCGAGTGGGAAAGAACTGTGTGAGAAGTTGTTGCGACCTTGTGTAGATAAATATGGAATGTAGACTAGAGTCTAAATAGATGTGAAAAATAAGATATCAGGATGACCTATGTATAAACAAAATGCAGCTGTTGCTCATTATTGTATATAAGGAAAGGTGTAAATGCTTGCTGTAATTGTTTACCTAGAGAGAGACCTGCCTAGGAGGGGGAAACCCTGTGTCCTAGTGCGCACTCTCCCTCTATGCAATTGCTTGAGAATAAAGTATCTGACTTTGCTGCACCCAACCAAAGAGAGTGAGAACTCTATTTTTCTCCAACAGGAATGTAACTGCAGCAATTGGCAGCTATGACTGAAAGAATACAACAGGGGTCGGCAACCTATGGCACGCGTGGGATAGGGGGTGGGATCCCGGGGGGTGGTTAGGGGCGGGGGGGGTCTCTGGAGGGGGCAGTCAGGGAGCAGGGGGGG